>CP125976.1:110081993-110544808 GCA_030063025.1 Avena longiglumis | reverse complement strand
CAATTTCTTGAGTATTATGCTTTGGCACTGCAACTCTTTTCCACCGTTATTCGCCCTGTTTCCTTCGATTCGGCATGAGCACATCACCGGATAATCAAACAGGTACGAATTCTACCAGCCCGTCGTGGTAGCTCGCTTGACCTTGGGCAAGTAGCTCCCCACTTCTTTCTTCATCAACTCACGGAATGTAGAGCCGATCTGCCCGATCCTCTCACCAGTCAGAGGTGCTACTCTTTCTTTGATGCTCTGACCATCCCAATTCCCACCGACCTCACCTTTGCCTCATCAACCGATGGCTTTGAAGACTGGTGGTCGATGTGGAAAACTCACGTCTTTAGGAGAGCTCTGGGACCGTTGCTGAAACAGCTCGACGCTGACTATGACATCCCCGTGGACCAGGTACTCCTACCTGCAAATTTTCTTGATGCAGCCTGCAATTGATCCTTTTATTAACTCACTCTTTCTCTTCACAGCGACAAGACAGTCCTGAGCCCACGCATAGTGATGGCTCCCCTTTCGAATTCTTCCCGCCAGCTCCTGTGGTTCTTTTCTGCAAAGACTCGCCACCTCTGAAAAAGGTCATAATGCAGAAACAGCCGACGACGCCACAATCGGCTTCCAAGAAACCAGAACTCCTAAGTGTTGCCCTCGAGTTCACTAAAACCGGGACGATGGTGAGGAAGGTAGCTGCAGAAAAACCTTGAGGCGCGGGCCTTCTCCTGGACAGCCAGATGTAAGCTTAACTTTATGTTTTAGTCGATCCTTGTTACTTTATTCTTGCAGCCACCCACGTCTTGACTCCCTCCTTTGCGGGCTTACGTCAAGACTCTTCCAGTGAGGATGCCCGGACCAATCGAGGAGTTAGGTCCCACGGATTCTGAGAGGACCATCACACCGAACAGCCGGACTCACCACCATCGGCTTCCAAGAGGTTGGCCCTGAATACTTGCCCCGAGCATCGGTCGAGGGGGCCATCTCTGAGTCCCAAAAGAGCTCTAAAGGACTGCAAGCCTCTTCGTCGAGCCAGGAGGTTCTGAAAAATCCTCATCTTCTATGCTCCTGCCCCTTACTCCCTTTTCGATATTGATAAATTACCCTTTATACAGGCAACTGATGCTTCTAGTGGGAAGGCCGGGGCCGTACTGACGCCAGATCTGGGGAACCCCGAAGGTGTAGATGGAACGGCTGCCAACCTAGCCGAGCCTCCAGTGACCACACACGAACCGATGGTCTCTTCATCGGCTATCTCCTCGATAGGAGAGGTATGTTTACATACTATTTTTCGCGTCCGTTTTTTTTATGTTTAAACGCATACTGACGCTTTTACATGCCCAGGTTGCGATCTTTCGGGCTTCTTTGCCGTTCGACCTGAATCCATCGAACCTACTCCTCTTGACCACCTTTGAGCAGCCCGAGCGGAATGCTCCACCTCAATTCCATCGCTGAAAACCTTTGTCTTCCCCGCCGAGGAGTTGATCGAGGTTACGAGGAAGTGAAGGGTGTTCTTGCGAATTCAGGATCATCTTCGGGCACATTACAAGTGAAGCTTTGGTCGGTTGCAATCTGTCCCTTTTGACCACGGTGAAACTAGCCCATGAAAGGATCCACTGCCATGCCCAACTCCCGGAAAGCCGATATTGCGAAAGATGTCGGCTTAATGAGAAAAAGGCGTCTCTGGATGCTAGAACTGACACCATCGGCATTGCCGAGCTCGCATCCTTGAAAAGGAGCTGGAAGATCTTGAGGAGAAGGCCCGGGTGACTAAACAGCTCATCCGTGACAAGGAAGAATCCATAGCCCGTTCCCAAGACGAGGCGGAAGGCCTCAAAGCTCAACTGAAGACCGATCTGGCAGGCATACGCGCCCTAAGTAAGCAGCTAGTGTCGGGCAAGGATGCAGATGACGAAGCCGAGATCGCCGAGGTGGATCGTATCCGGGCTGACGCCTTCCACGCCTTCGATGCCTTCTTCAGTAGTTCATATGTGTAAACTGGCAGTGGCTCGTATGTGCAAACTGGCACTTGTTTGTAACTTGTGTTTTTTAATCGGCCGATTTTCCACATCGGCCCCCCATATTTTTACTATCCAATATCTCCCCTTTGTACCTTATCCGTTTAGGTGCCCCCCGAGCCGAATCTTTCAAGTAATCTGAAGATATCGGCTCTCCGATCGTCCGCTTCCAGGAACTGCACCTGAACGTCGGCACATCCTGGCCCATCCTTGCTGACAAATGTTGGTCGTGGCTTATCCCCAGGACCAATGTCAACCTCTTCCAGTTCATCAGCGGGTGTGAACCCGTACCCAAGCTTTCCACACCGCGGTCGATGCTAAACACGGGGCAAGCGGTGTAAGGACAACAAAAATAATTTGGGCCGATTGCAGAATCGCCCCTTTTGATTGGCGTTAGTCGGTGGCGTACACCTCATGGTTTTACAATGGCGGGCGTCTCCACGACTACATGATCCGCTTGTCGATGATCTTTGCTTTTTATTTTGGTGGCGATCGCGAGATCGGCCGTGCCACGATGATCGTGGACCTTTCTACTCTGTCGCCGGTGGATAAGACCAGCCTCACCCCGTTTTTTGATGCTTCAATGCGCTCACAGCCGTCCAAACTGATTCCGGAGATCGGCTCTTGGTCTTCTGCTTCCCAGATGTTCATGCCAGCAATGGAAACCTCGATGGAATCGTCTGCATGGACGACCTCCACTTCATCTCCGTCCCAGCAGACAACCTTTGGTGCATCGTGGATGGAATGCAGCAGTTAGCGTGGATCCAATCCCTTCCTAGCAAGACGGCGTAGGTACTTTTGCTGTTCACGACGAAAAATGACGTGGGTATGGTTTTCCTGCCCACCGTCAGATCCACGTTCGACGCCTTTGCGTTTCAAGACCGGCGTTGAAGTCGCTTAACGGACGTTGGTTTTGATCAGGTCCGCATGGGCGTCCCAAACGTCGTAGTATGGAGTATGGCATGATATTGATGCCGCTCGGTGTCCACCAACATCTTGTTGGCGGGTTGTCCATTGATGTAGCCCCGCGTCTGAGCTTTCGGATGTTTGTAACCCTTCTCGTGGCTTCTCAAAGATAACTGGCGTGGGCGATAGCCAACTGCCCATCGGCAGCATATTGGTTCGTGGCGCGAGAACTCTGCCGAATCTGAACACCATGTTTGTGCCGATGTCTGCATCGGCTTTTATTAACTTGGGCGCCACTCTTTCCTTGTCGCGGCCCTCCGTCTCCGTAGTCGCCTTACTTTGGCGGATCAGGCCGTGCTTTCTTTAGCGCGTGGAGATCTGCGCTTGACTTCTTCTAAGTTCTGCGTTGCACTCACGCCTGGGTGTGTCTGAGGCCATCGAGGCACCACCTTGGGCGGTGAAACCTGTCTTCTTCTTTGTTACCCCTGGGCCTCTCAAGGCCCTTTGCTCGAGCGGACTCCTTAGGACGGCTCTGAGGTTGGAGAGGTCCTAGACGTTCGAACACCGATACTGGCCTCGTGCCCTTCTTTTGTTGTCCACACTCTGGGCAGTTGTCGGCTGTAGGCAACCGGCTCATTCCCACGTCCCAGCAATGCTTGAAAAAAGGGCAATCCCAATGTTTGTCTGCGCCTTCCTTCTCTTTGGGTGGTCTCCTGGCTAGGTCCCCATGTCCTTCGTTGCCTCCACTGTGCTTGTGCCGTTGATCATGCTGACGCTCATACTTATTAAGGAGATGCGTGGAATGTGGCTTCTGATACCGCACCCTCCTCACCTGTTCCTCTGTTAAGTATCTCCCGTCATCATGGCTGGGCCGGTCGCGTGGACCAGCCTTCTCTCTTTCTTTGCCCCGAGAGTTATCACCTTCTTCTTTGTACGTGCCATGGTGGTACCCAGACCCAGCCATGTTGACACCGAACGAAAAGTCCAGTTGACGTCTTGCGGAGCGACTGAGCTCTACCATGTTGACACCGGGGAACGGGTTCGTGTCCACTTTCATGGCGAACTGGCCGAGGATCAGGCGGCCTTGTTCTATTGCCATCTGGATTTGGCGACGTAGCTCTTTGCAATCATTGGTGGTGTGGGTGAACGAATGATGCCACTTGCAGTATGGTCTCCCGTTCATCTCCTGAGCGGTAGGGATTTTGTGGCCCTCGGGTAACCTCCGTTTCTCTTTCAAGAAATCGAATATCTGCCGGCTTTGCTCACGTCGAAGTCAAACCCTTTCAAAGGCCCTGCCGCTTCACCCACTTGCAGGTCACGGAGTGCGCCCGAGCCCACTCGCCACGGCCACCTCCTGGTCTTGTGTAGGATCATCTTCTTCATGTGACCGGGCTCACGGGCCGCTGAACCTGTCTTGGTATAACTCGGTGGCGTTGTTCATACATCGCCGGTTTACGGGCCATGTGTGCGTGAGTTGTACTCCACCGAAAGCCATATCCTTGATGGGTGCTAAGAGTCCCAACACCGCCCTCGATTGCTTCCTTCTCGCTTAAGCAGCCGAGTAACATCTGTTTTGATGGTCTGAAGCTGGATGTATTCGGCTGATTTCTCCCGCTTCTACATCGTACTTGCGCCAGTGCGCAATGCCACCTCAGTAGCCTCGAATGGTACCGGATGTGGAACCGTTCTTCTAGTTGCTTCGGTGCGAATTGAATCAATCGGTGGCAGCGAGGTGTACCACCCAAAGGCTGGTCTGTGAGAGATTGTGCAAAAAATCTCACGCGCATTTGGTCTGATGCCGAAATCATGCCTAGCTGTGCCAGGTATCGGCTCACGTGCTCGATCGAGCTTGACCCCTCTGACCCGCTGAATCTTGAGAACTCAGGGAGCTTATATTTGGGTGGCAGTGGAATCAGGTCAAACTCGTTGGGGTACGGCTTTGAGTAGCCGATTGTGCGCCTTTTCTGCACGAAGCCGAACTGATCTCTCAGGATGGTAGTGATTTGGTCCACCGTTTGGGCTGCAGGGGCTAGATTCTCCTGGCTTGTTCCAGTGGCATACTTGGCTAGCCACGCCTGTTTGTCAGCGTCCATCCCGGACATCGTTGCTCCAGGAACGCTGCCTCGAAGATCTGCAGCGGGCACCCCGCGACACTCCTGCAGTCGTGATTCGCTGGTGCGCGCCAAGTTGTTGCGATCACGTAGGCACATATGTACCCATGCGGGATCTCCTTGGGTGGCTCGAACAGGAATTGGCAATCACCGGATCGCCTCCGCCTTAGACAATGTATGCCTGATCCCGATCACGGCTGGAGCCAGCAGTGTGAATGGCAGTTGCGGCCTGGTGTGGAGCGGTCTTTCTCCTTGGTGGGTTCCTAAAGTAGGCCCGACGGAGTACCGATGTTTCGTGATTTCGACCACGCGAACCGCGACCGCTCAGCGTTCACGTGCTCTCGAGTGGCGGTGTAGAGAATGAGCCACCATGTAGTTGACCTCCTGTCGTAGAGCCCTGGAGCGTTCCTCCGAAGGAACAGACAGATCTACTTCATCGAGAGCACCCTCGGGGGAGAATCCCTTCCACTTGATGCCACGCGTACGGGTCCTCTCGAAAGAGCCGATGAGGTCGGCTTCGAAGAGCCCTTTGATCTCGTCATACTTCGCTTTGTGCTCAACAGGAAGCTCGTCGTACGTGACTGGCCTGTTCTCCATCGTAGCGTCGGACATTGATGTAGACGTTGTTGAAGGTCCCACCGGGCGTGCCAGAATGTGTTGCCTGTCAAAACTCACCGGCGGGCAACGACGAGCAACACGAAGAGCCGGGAGGCTCCCAGGAGCGGCTGGTGGGCCCTGGTCCCTCGGTCAACGGCCCGCAAATCTTCCGGCACGCACGCGTCCTGTCTTGGTTCGAGGGCGTGCCACCTGACCTATACCTGGTCAGGAAGGTGATGGATTGTTCCGATTGGTTTCCTGCACGGTAAACAAGTATACGTAAAATTCGAGCCGTGATCGGCTCCCAGGTTTCCCTGTAAATCGGCTTTCAGAGCCGATTAACCCCATGGTTCTGCATTGGATCTATGATAACATGGGGTTTTTTGCTTAATTACTACAAGCTAAATCGATCTACGATAGTTTGGTGTCTTCACCACGCAACCGGAACGTCCCACGCGTAGTTGAGCCTAATATATACGAAAAATAGTAGAAAACTGATCCTAGAGAAGGCCTAAAAACCAACATAACGTCAATTCCCGGAACGTCCCCTCTAAGATCAATAAACCATACTTTACGCATTACCGGATCGTTCAACCCGTTTGTGAGGCCTAACCACGTAGATATTAAACTAAACCATGATAAACAAGGCACAACTATAACAGATCAAATCGACTAAGCAGAAATCAAGCAAGATGCCACCTTGACACCTGGGAAAAAGGGTGCAAAGACGGCGAGATAGCTAGAGGTAGCATAAATAAGCAATCATAGTAAAAGTACCGATGCTAGCTCTAACAAATCTGTGGTAAAGGTGTTACTCGCCATCAACAAGGCTTCAGTACGAGTAACACCGGATAACGCATAAGTAAATACTGCCTAGATCGCAAGATGCGATCTAGGCAACATGGCACTGCCGAAAAACCCTAGAAACAAGGGGTGGCGATCTTGTAGAGATTGTGTTTGTTGTGAACGTGATTGTCCTCCTCTTTCAATAACCCTAGGTACATATTTATAGTCCGGAGACTCTTTCTACTTTTGGAATAACTCTACAACTCTATCTTTACCTAAACATAAACGGAACCTAAACAAACACGAATCCTACTATGATACAAGATACACGGGCAATTCAGCCCAAATTTACGTACTAGGCCGATCCAATAACACCTTGAATATCTGTCTCTTTTAAGCCCATCTTGATCACGGCCCATCCCCTTCGTAGGCCAAATTATGGTGATAACAGAGATGTATTGGATCTACAACACGACGACGCGGTTGTCGTGGGAATGACCACGGCAGATGCTGCAATCGGCAGCGAGTAGTAGAACGAGGGGCAAGGGCGGCCAGCCATCTGCGGTGCGAGATGAGGGCGGAGACACAGGGTTTTACCAAGTTCGGCCCCAGGTAAAGACCTACTCTGCTAGATTGTATTATGAGGGTGTTTACAATGGGCGAACTTCGGCGGCTAAGCGGCGAGTTGCTTGGGTATGAGGGAACGTGTCTCTCACCCCTTGGGAGGTTTATATAGGCTTACCTCCCTAGGGTTTACATATCTCAACCGATTCGGTTACAACTTTGTCAATCGTTTAACTCGAGACCGACTGGGCCTATCTACTCGCTTTGGGCCTTGACTTCTAGTCGCTGGTACCTTCTTGGGCTTGATCCACTCGCGTTCTGCGGCCCATCGCCACCCTTGGGCGATCGGAAACGTCCTGCGAGATACCCGTAGGCATATCCCCATCGAGTCCCGAGGCCGTCGTTGATTAGGCGGGTGGCTCTGGCGGTCGAGTATACGGCTTCAAGTTGGCATCGGTCGAATCGTCGGCGGGCTCTGTCTGAAGGTAAAAATCCGTGAACCGAGTTGCGTCTTGGGTGAGTCGAGTCAGGTCACCTCGCGAGTAACTTAACGAGCCGAATTGGCGGTGGAGGCGGACCGTCGGGCGTGGTCAAACTAGCCGTTAAGGTAACTTAACGGTAACTTTCGGCGTAATCATCGCGCGGTAACGGCCCCCTAATTTGGCGGGCAGCTCCCGCTATATAAGAGGAATGGTAGGCTATCGGAAAGCCAACCGCCCACCATTTCTTCCGAGTACGCACATCTTCCGTCCTCTGATCTCGCGATCTGATCGACCCGCAATCCTCCGACCTCCACGCAAATCCTCAGCCATGGCCCTCTCCACCGAACCTTGGGGCAGATCCAAATGCACCAGGGCGCAGCTGGCCTCCTTCGAGGAGGCCGGAATCCTGCGGGCCGGCTGTTGGCGTATCCCCGCAGCCGGAGAGACGACCCCGAACCCGCGAGAGAGAGAGAGTTCATCTGCTTCACTAGTCACCTCGAGCGGGGGTTAGGGTTCCCCACTTCTTTGTTCTTCCGCGCCCTACTACTAGATCCAGCCTCGGATCCGGGTCCCCATAGTATCGGCAGCTCGCCATCTTCGTGGCGTTCTGCGAGTGCTACTTGGCTGCCGCCCTATTTTCCTTGTGGCAAGATCTGCTCCACAGACGGATCAGCCACGAGGAGGCGGGACCCAATGCTAGCCGCGCGGCTTAACCTTTCAACTCAAATCCAAAGCCTCCTTCTTGACTGATCTTGCCGCCAAAGCAGCGGCCGGAAAAAGTCTTGGTTTTATGTGACCGAGGCGACCCGAAGGACGAGGCGGCGATCCCGCATACTCGCCAACCGTTCCAAGCCACGCATCTCGGTCGTCAAGCTCCCGATGATCAGCGGATGGTCGTCGACGAGATGCTCCACCATTCGCGATGCGAAGAAGAAAGGGCTCCAGACGGTGAACTGTACAACTGGCTTTGGGCGGCGGCTCGCTCCGCCGCCATAACGCGAGCATTACATGTACCAGTACACGGGCCGAGAAGACTCGACGAAGGCCTGCCTCGCCGAGTGGAAGCTGGAGGACTATCTCCTGGCGCTGAAGAGGATCACCCAGGCGGCATACACAGACGCGCAGGCCGGGGTCCCTCCATACACCGCGAAGCGTCTGGCTCCAACGGTAATTATTTTATCTTGTTCGCAGTCGCGGTAATTCTAACTTTGTGTCGTGTTCAACGCAGCTATTCCAAGTGGTGGAAGGGTGGCTACCACCCGCCGATGACGAGAGCTCCGGGCCATCCGCCCAGGACACAAGCGAGTCGCCTCCCGCCAAGGGTAACGAGGATGACGAGGACGAATCCGAAGAGGAGATCGCCCCACTGGTCCGAAAGACCCGCGGGCAACGTCAGCGCGAACTCGAGGCGAGCAGGAGCCTCGAGCGTCATGACGATGACGACGAACTCCCAGAGACCACCTCGCGCCGTCAGGCCACCCCCACGAAGAAGAAGAAGGAGAGGAAGGAGGCGAAGGCCCCCCTGAAGAGGAAGATGAAACCGCCGAAGGTGGCTTCACCGCCATGCTCAACGAGCAGCTCGGATGCTCAGAGCTCGGCGGTGGCGATTCGGCGATTCGCGGCCGCTTAGATGCGCCTCTCAAAGCTCGCTGGCCTCAATGCCTCCGCCATTCGCGTCGATTTCTGGGCTAGGGAAGGCTCCGGTCGTGGCGACCTCGCCTCGCAAGGAGGTCCCACTCGCGGTGGCCTCGCCCCGCAAGGAAGTTCCGGCCGCGGTGGCCCCAATTCACGAGGAGGCCTCCGCCGAAGGCGCCCCGGAGGCGCCAACAGCCACGTCAACGTCAAAGAAGCGTCGTATCACGGGCCCCGGCGTCACGGGGCTTAGTCGCCGATTAGGCCCGAATGGAAAAACCGGCGGCCTTCCGTGCAGGCTGCGCTTCATTCCGATCGCCAAGTGGGTGCATTCGCATTCCTTATTTTCCTTTAGTACTTTGGTTGTCTTTTACTGATTTGATTCAATGTGGGACGGAGTGAAGAAGATGGGCCACCCGGCGGTGGCCAAGGTGCTCCCGCTAGCGAGGATCCTTCCGTAAAGGAAGGTGGGCGGTCGCCACCTCCACGGAAGGCAGCAAGAAGGCCAAGGCGCGACATTGTCGCTGTCTCGACGACGCGCCGGTCGCGCCAGTGGGCCCAGATGGGCGCGTCCACGAAGGAGGGCGTTCGTTGCCTAGAGCGGGAAAGCGATCTCCTTTGGGCGGCGTCGCCAATCGCTACGCTTCATGACTAAAGCGGCGGCGAGTGAGGCAGCGGCTCGAGCCTCGCTCCGAGGACGGCTGAAATTGATCAACGACGCGGGCTGCGCGGCGCTTTCGCGTCTGTGGATACGGTGCAACTTCACGGCATGCTTGGCGGCCATCCGGTACCTCGGTCCCGAGGATCAAGTCGGTGCTTGACAGTGGCTTGATTCTTATAGTTACTTGTTTTGTACGTTCGAGTCCAGTCCCCGAGTGCGCACTCGCTAAATTGTAGCGGGTGGGCACTGAATATTTTTCGTGGTCACCAGTCCCCGAGTGCGCACCTGCTAAATTGTAGCAGGTGGGCACTGAGAATTTTCGCGATTGCCAGTCCCCGAGTGCGCCCCCGCTAAATTTTAGCGGGTGGGCACTGAGAATTTTCGCGATTGCCAGTCCCCGAGTGCGCACCCGCTAAATTTTAGCGGGTGGGCACTGAGTGGTTTTCGTGTGTGCTGACTTTGAAGATGTCTGGTCTGCAATTGGAGTCGGTGGCGATTGGGCTCATGACGGCTGAGAAGGAGCTGACCGCTATCCAAGTAGCAAACAAGGAGCTTCAGGCTGTTGCTGCGCAGGCAGAGGTGGCTCGCCAGGGGCTTGTCCCTGCTGGTGAGTTAATGGCGGTCTCGCATTAGGCACGCCGGCGTAAGATCGCCGACCTCGGCGCTGCGGGAGGCAAAAGAAGAAGCAAGCTCGGCGAACGGGCGAGCGAAGGCCGCCGTTGCGGCCGCGGAGGAGGATCGGAAGGCGTCGGAAGCCCTCATTGTTGGGCTTCAGGACGACCATACCTCGCTTCAAAGTTTCATCACGGGACTCGCCCGCCCATTGCTTGGTGAGTGCATCTTCACTGTCCTTTAGTTGTGTTGTTTATGGTTTCCATGGTGCTCATACTTGTCTCCTTCTCGCAGGTCGTGTCATTGGCTCCCAGGAAGAAGCGAACTCTCTTGATGCGAGAGAATGCGTAAGCATGCTCGTCGACTCGGCGACGCTGTCGGCGACGTGCGTCCGCGCCTACCTTCAAGAGATGTCGCCCACCGAGGTTATTCCCAGTGACCTTGTTGAGGTGTGGGAGTACTTGGAGAAGGCGCCCGCGGTCGTAGAGTTCATGACGCGGTCGGCGTTCGTCATGAGCGTCGATGCGATTGAGCACAGGGCTCGCCCACCCGAGGACTTCGATCTCGATGATGTGAGTGGGTACCTTCGCCGTCGGCTGGCGGTGGATCCGCCGGAGGTTCTCAAGCTGCGAGCGATGCCTCGCGTACTCGGGCGGCGTCGGCGATCGGCGACCTCCTTCCCTACCAGGAAACGGTCGTCGCGCCGAACGACCCCGAGCCGCCGCATCGCGACTTCAAGGTTGAGCAGCCTTTCCGATCGGCGATGGCGGGTGAGCTGACGACGTATCCGTCAAACCCGTACACCCCGTTCATCCGTAGGCGCCGGGATGCTGGCGCGTCGTCGTCAAAGCCTGCAGAATAATGTAGTTTGCCTAGATGTATTAGCAACAGTTCTGCCGAATAGGCATATTTTGTAATGTAAGACAATGCGATATGCGATTGAATGGAACGTTGTGTTCATTTTGCTATTTGTTTGCGTATTTTGGATTGATTTTGGGTGAGTCCCCGAGCGCGTCCGCCCTTTTGTGGGGTTCACCTTATATATGATGTTTTGTTGTTTATCATGTGTGTTGTTGGTTTAGTCGACTACTTGAAGCTCGGAGAGCCGATCAAGCGACTCCTTGAGTGCTCAGCTACCGTTTTCCGTCTGTGACGGGCGGGTGGCAGTCCCGGCGTGGTACTTGGTAGTTCGAGGCGCGTCTCGAGGGTGGTTGAAGACAGAGCGCGTTGGGGTTAGCGCGTCACTCCTTCCTGGCCCGGTGGGTCAGTCGCGTGGCGAGTCCTGGGCACGCTCTCTTACTTGGCGTTTTCCCTGTCCGATCGAGGCACGGTATTAAGTCCCGGCGTGGTACTTAGCCGTTCGAGTCGCGTGTCGAGGATGCGGAGGACCGGTCGCTGTGAGGCGAGATGATGTCTTGGTTCGTAAAACCAGTCGAGCTAGGCGACTCCGATGGGGCTCCGGATTGGCGTTTTTCGTGGACGATGCAAGACCTGAAATGACTCAGTGCTCTTACATCGCACTACCTAGCCGTGCCGGTCGCTGTACCAAGGGTTGACTTCTGTATTTTAGCATGACGCTGTTAATTACGAGTGCGAGTGGCACAAGGCATGGAGAGTAGATGAATTTTGCGGTAACCGTTTCTTTTATTCATAGCGACTGGAGAGTACATGTGTGTGGTTCTAAGAATAGAACTTCCGGAGGAGATTCACATTCCATGGCCGCTTGACGTCGAGTTCGCCGTCCCCGCGGACGTCGACGAGGTAGTAGGCGTCGTTGCCGAGTACGCGCCCGATAGCGAACGGGCCTTCCCACGGAGGGGAGAGCTTGTGCATGCCCTTCTTGTCCTGGATGAGGCGTAGCACCAGGTCGCCTTCTGGAAGGTCGGGATTTCACCGTCGGCTGTGGTAGCGGGCGTCCTTGCGATAAATGGAGGTGCGCGACCGAGCGGTCGCGGCGCTTCGTCAGTTGGTCGAGCCCATCTTGGCGGGCCAGCTCGTTTCGCGACCTCCGTATAATGAGCGACCAGCGGCGTCGTGTTCGAGGTCGGTGGGCATGGCCGGCGCCGTAGACCATGAAGAAGTGAATCCGTCGACCTGTTGACCGAGTGCGGATTCTCCGGATGACGGAGGGTAGTTCTTGACCCAGCATCCAGCGGTGCGTTCGAGCGGTACCAGTCGCGGCTTCAGCCGTGGAGGATGCTTTGGTTGGCTCGTTCCGCTGGCCGTTGGACTCGGGTGTCGACGCGAGGTCGAGCGGATGTGGTGCTCTTCGGTCGCCATTGCTCCCTTGGCGAAGTTTGTGCCGTTGTCCGTGATGATGCTGTTGGGAACCCGTAGCGGTATATGAGCTCGCGTAAGAACTTAGTGGCGGTTTTCCGTCGCATTTCGGACTGGCTTGGCCTCTACCCGCCGTGAACTTGTCGACGGCGACCAGCGGTGGGTGTAACGAGGGCCTTCTTGAAGGGCCTACCATGTCCATACCCCACACGGCGAATGGCGGTGATGGGGATTGTTTTGGCGCGAGCTCGATGCGTCTGATTGGCGTACTTTTGGCACCAGCGCGCCTGGGCGATGTCGACAGCGTCGGCGTGTCGCGGTGGGCGATAAAGCCGTGTCGCATAGCCTTGGCGACCAGGGAAGCGGCGGCGTGGTGGCGCAATCGCTGAGTGGATGTCGTGAAGAATTTTGCGTCCTTCAGGTTGGACGCAGCGTTGGCGTTGAAGACGCTGCGCTTGTGTAACTTCGCCGTCGATGATGGTGTAAGACTTGCATCGGCGAGCGATCATTCGAGCAGTTGCTGCTCTGGCGGCGCGTTTCGAGTAGGCCAAGTAGGGCTTGGTCGGTCGTCGGCTCGGTGAGGAGTGCGACCAAGGCTGCCTGGTTGAGCGGGACTCGATGTCGATCTCCTTGGAGGCGATGGTGTGAAGATTGTGTCGAGAAACACGCGGCGGGTGGTGCGAGTCGAGCCGACCCGATGCGAGAGGCGTCGGCCTCCTCGTTTTCCTCTGTCGATCCACTCGGCGAGTAGCGATGAAGTGGCTGCCCACCTTGTCCACCTCTTGGCGATGCGCCGCCATGGTGGGCGAGACGGCGTCGCAGTGCGGCGACTTGCCCATACGAGGTCGGAGTCTCCGTAGCATCGTGGCGATTGGCGCTCATCTCCTTGCGGCTCGCATGCCGTGGAGTAGGGCCTCGTGTTCAGCCATGTTGTTGGTGCGGGCGTGAATTGAGGCGGAGGATGTAGCGGAGCTTGTCGCCTTTGGTGAGGTCGACTATCCGCTCTGCGCCGTCCGTTTTGGACCCGTCAGTGCAGGCTCCGGTAATGGAGGTGCAGGCGGCTTTTCTCTTGGGCCTCTTCCCGGTCGGCGATGAAGTCTGCCGATTACTGCGACTTGATCGCTCTTCGGCTCGTATTTAATG
Source organism: Avena longiglumis (assembly GCA_030063025.1). NCBI lineage: Eukaryota > Viridiplantae > Streptophyta > Magnoliopsida > Poales > Poaceae > Avena > Avena longiglumis. The sequence goes on along the minus strand of CP125976.1, from coordinate 110,531,028 downwards.
TTGTGGGCGCCGATCTCGATGGCCCACTTGGCGACCGCCCAGTCGCCTCGCGATTCGCGGATGATGTCTTATAACGGTGCTGAGGAGGCGACCGTGATCGGGTGCTCTGGAAGTAGTCTTGGCGAGCACCCGAGCCAAGACCGCGTATACCAGCTTTATTGTGGGTATCGTGGCGCGACTTCGGTGAGACCTCGCTAATGTAGTACACCGCCGCTGGACGGCGTTCCTTTCCTTCCTCCTCGGGTTCGAGCGACCATTCTGGCCGACCACGGCGCTCGGGGCCGCGACATAGACCAGCATAGGCTCTTTGTCGGTGGTGCGGCGAGTAGTGGTGCGGAGTAGCACCTTTTTAAGGTCGCGAGGCGCGTCGTCCGCCTCCTTGTCCCGGAAGGTGGGGTTCTTGCGCATCAGGCGGTATAGGGGCATCGCCTTTCGCCCGAGGATGAAGCGGCGAGGCCGCTACGCCCGGCCAGCCGGCGTCGCAGCACTCGGGTTTGCCGAGCAGGCGATCGTGTCGATCTTCGTTGGGTTTGCCTCGATCCCTCGTTTGGAGACGTACCCGGTAGTTGCCGTGGTACGAAGGTGCACTTGCCTGGGTTGAGCTTTATCTGGTACCTTCGCGGGTTGGCGAAGGTCTCCGCCAGGTCGGCGGTAGGTCGCCTTGGCGGCGGATTTCACGACCACGTCGTCGATGTAGCGTGGATGTTGCGGCCAATTTGGCTCGCTAGGCACTCTTGCATGCACCGGTAGGTTGCCCGGCGTTCTTGAGGCGAAGGTCATGGCGGTGTAACGAAGGCTCGAATGGCGTGATGAACGCCGTCTTCTCCTCATCCTCGACAGCCATTTTGATCTGGTTGTACCGGAGTAGGCGTCGAGGAAACACGACTCGAGCCAGCGGTTGAATCGATTATCGATCGATCCGCGGGAGACAATCTCCTTTGGGCGGCGCTGTTCAGGTTTGTGTAGTCGATATACATTCTCCAGTCCGTTTTCTTTTCGACCAGACTGGGTTTGCCAGCCACTTGGAGTATTTGATCGGCGGATGAAGCCGGCGAGCAGCGCTGCACTTCCTCGGCGATTGCTCGGGCGTTCTTCATTGAAGGGCCGTGGCGGCTGACGGGTCGCACTTTGGGGTCGGCGTTCGGTTTGTGCTCGGCGAGCTCCCTAGGGACACCGGGCATGTCGGAGGGTTTCCATGCGAAGATGTCCCTATTCTCACGAAGGAACTTCGATGGCGCGCCTTCCTATGCTGGGCTCATGCCTGTCGATCGTCACCGTCATGGTCAGTCGCTGGGACCAGCTCGGCGGTGCGAGTGTGCGTCGTAGCCTCGAAGGTTGAGGTGTTTGCGCCCTCTGAGTTGGGCTTCTTGAGTATTGTGGGGTCGTCGTTGTTAACCCCGCTCGCGTATTTGGCGAGCTCGTCGGCGTGATTAGTTTCCTTGCGATGACGGCGTCGGCGAGTTCGGCTCCTTTGGCCTCGCATTCGGCGGCCATGTCGGGTCGCCGTTGATGGTGATGACGCGCACGGCCGGGAGCTTCATCGCGTTATGCAGCGTGGTGGCGCCGCCATGAATTTGGCGAACTGGCGCCCTAGGGCAGATGGTAAGAAATGTCGAATGGCACCAGCTCGAAGACGATCCGCTCGGTGCGGAAGTTTGCGGTGCGAAGGTGACGGTAGCGTAACCTTGCCGATCGATGCGCCGACCGGGGGCGATGCCGTGGAACGTGGTGTGGGTGGTCTCGATCATCGATCGCGGGAGCCGCGCTGAAGGTGTCGAGGTAGAGGATGTTGATGGAGCGCCGCCGTCCATCGCCAGCGTCTTGGGGAGCGATGGTCGCCAACCTTGGGCTTGACTACCGGGCGACTTCGCCCAGGTACTCGATGTGGCGAGTGGTCTTGCGGCTCGGTGATGGGCTTCGACCCGTTGAGGAACGGGGCGTCGTCTGGGCCACCCATTGGCGGCGCGAAAGCGATGACCTTCTTCTCGCGCTTTGTGTTGAAGCCGGTGAAGGTGTGTAGCGAGCCGGCTACTTTGCCGAACTTTCCGCCATTTGGCGGGTCGTTGTCGGTGTCCTCCCGCGCGTGTCGTGCCTTCTCGATCTCCCTGAGGGTGTGGCGGTCGGCGGTGGTGTGCGTGGCGGGCTTTCCTTCCTCTTTGTAAACGCACATGGTTGGTTAAGGAGGGCCGGGATCGAACCTTGGCTTGTTCTTGTAGTTCCGCCGTCGCGTCGTTGCCCTCCGTCGGCGGTAGCTCTTGGGGTCGCGTTATGCGTGCCAGCGTTGGCGGCAAGTCGACTCGCCCGTCGTTCGGCTTTCCTGTGAGGCGAGTGCCGTGTGGCGTAGGTCGGTTCGGCCACCGTCGTTGCCGCCCGTCTTGGCGTTGCCCTCCGGACTCGTCGTCGGCGTCTTGGTTGGGATCCTCCTCGGCGTACCGTTTGGCGATCTCGAGGAGGTCGGGGATGTTGTCGAGTGTCGGGCGTGTCGAGCTTGGCGACTAGAGGCTCGTGGCACGAGGTCTTGAAGCAATGGATCGCGGTGTCGGGTGGATGCCGACGCGTTGTACCGAGCTCTTGCCACCGTTGGACCCGATTGCGGGTCGACTCGCGGGTCCTGGGCGCGCTCGGGTCCTCGATGGTGGTGGCGCGAGTGTAAGAGCACTCGAAGTGCAGCGAAGGCGTCTCGCATTTCCTCCCGGTCGATACTGTCACGGGGCGTGTTAATCCATTGCCTGCACGTCCCTCCATCATCGATTGGGAGGTAGCAGGCGTAGTAGGTCGATGTGACCCGCGATCCCCATTGCCATGAGGTATGTGTCGAGCGGACCAAGGGTCGCACGAGGAGTCGTATTTTCGATCTCCTTTGGCGCCTTGAAGTTTGGTGGGTACTTCGCCTCGGATCATTGGTCGAAGCACTTAGGCCCTAGTCGTGGCGACCCCATAGGCTCGCCATCGCGGCGGTAGTTAGTGTGCCGCAAGTCGTCGGGCTGGCGTCTTGCGCCAGTTTTGGTTGTTGATGATGTGAGTGCGGGCGTCGATCGGTTCTCCGTTAGCGGCGGCGAAGTTGGTCGCTGGCACAGGATCGTTGGTGGACAGTGCGCATTCGCGGGTCGTTGGAGCTGCGGTGGCTCGGTGGCGGGCAGTTGAGGTGTTTGCCGCTGGGCGGCGCTTGAGGCCGCCACCTTCCCGGAGGCCAGTATACTCGCCCTGCGGTCGGCGCCCTGCTCTTTGTTCCACGACCTTGCGGTAGGGCCACGCGTCTTGGATTTGTAGAGCGCCGTCACCGGTGGCCGTGATGCTATCGGCCGCTGCTCGGCCTGCCACGAGGTTGTCCATCGGAGTGGAGAACAGTGGGAGGCCGTTAGCGTCTCGCTCCCGTGAGAGCGACTATCGCGGCTGGTCACAGGAGGTGCGGTTGGGTGGTGGCGGGGCACCCATCGCCGTCGATCCTGGCGGGGGGCGGTTGCTTCCTCCTGGTGGCGCGTTCTCGCAAATCGCGCGCTCGGCTATGCGCGCCGGGTCGGTTTCGTCGTCGAAGTTCAGGGCGCGCCCCTGAACGGTGGGGTTCAGGCGTGACCTGATCCGCTGCTGGTGGTAGCGTGACAGTTCCTGCTGTCACACCTTTCGGCGAAACTTTTCGCGCTCGGCCTGCTCTTTGCGTACTGCCTCCGCCAATTTCAGGCGGAGTTCCTCGACCTCCGTCGCCGTGGCGTTAGGAGGGATCGGGGTGGAGAAAGGGTCCTCCGGCGGGTCGGTGCCGGTGGCCATGTAGGTCGCGGCATGGCGACTGGCACCGTCGTGGAGGTCGGCGGAATTTTCCGACCCGGAGTCAAATTCGAAGATCCCGAGGATGGAGGGATCCTCGAAATCTCCCGTTGGAGACACGGGCGATGGAGCCCAGCGATGAGGCAGCGGTGATGGATCCGCGAGTGGCCAGGGTCGCCAGTCGGCGTCGTCGGTGAGGGCCGTCTTCTGCGGCGCTGAGTTCTCGGCCCGCGTCGCTGTGGGCGAGTTGTACTCAGGCGGGCGGTGGATCGTGCGGATCTGGCTATCGGAGCCGATCGGCGTGGTGGCGACTTCGCGGATGCGAGCCGAGTCCTCCGGTGATGACGTCGGTGAGGCCGGCGAAGAGGCTGGTCGTGCCGATTGGCGGGATCACGGCGTGTGTGGTCGCGCCCCGGGGCGTAGCTACTCGGCAAGATCTGGAGCATCTCGCCGATCGCTATCATGCGGCGGTGGCGACCGTCGTTGATGGGCAGATTGGGTCTCGCCGCGAGAACACCGGCGGACCGGCCAGCCCCGGTGGCGCCAGCGTGGGAATGACCACGGCAGATCTTGCAATCGGCGTGTAGTAGAAACGAGGGCAAGGCGGCCAGCCATCTGCGGTGCGAGATGAGGCGACACGAGGTTTTACCCAGTTCGGCCCCGGAGGGTAAAGACCTACTCTGCTAGATTGTATTATGAGGGTGTTTACAATGGGAACTCGGCTAGGCGGCGAGTTGCTTGGGTGTATGAGGGCGTGTCTCTACTCACCCCTTGGGAGGTTTATATAGGCTTACCTCCCTAGGGTTTACATATCTCAACCGATTGATTTACAACTTTGTCAATCGTTTAACTCAGACCGACGGGCCTATCTACTACTGGGCCTTCGACTTCTAGTCGCTGGTACCTTCTTGGGCTTGATCCACTCGCCGTTCTGCAGGCCTCCACCAGCCCTTGGGCGGTCGGAAGCGTCCTGTGAGGATACCCGGTAGGCATATCCCCATCGGCGGTGCAAGCGGTGGAGAGTTTCTGACAGGCCGCCACACGCCTTGATCGGGAGGGAGAGAGAGAGGAGGGCAGCAGGGCGGCTAGGGCTTGAGGAGGAGGTGTGGGAGGGTGCGCCCCCAGCCCTCTTTATATAGAGGGGTGGGCGGCCAGCCCTTGCCCTCCCAAGCCCTAGGTCCCATGACGAAGGAGTGGGGGCAAGTTCCCCCCTTCTAGAAGCTCCCCTAGGGTTTCCCTAGGGTTTGGCCGGCTGGGCCCTATGGGGCCTTGTGCCCCTGGACCAATGCGGCCAGGTCACTCCCTCATAGGCCCATGCCCCCTCGCGTCAGGTGGGGCCACGTTGGTCCCCCTCCGGAAGGTTCTAGAAGCTTACAATACCGATTAAAAAAATTCCGAACTCCAAAAACTGCATTGCCTTATATGAATCTTATTCTCCGGACCATTCCGGAACCTCTCATGATGTCCCGTATCCCATCCGAGACTCCGAACAAAAACTCACAAACCAATTATCCAATCTATCCTAGCGTTGAGACACGTTAAGTGTGTGACCCTTCGGGTTCGAGAATATGCATACATGATCTTATATCAATAATCAACAGCGGGGGTCTAGAAACCCATATTGACTCCCACACATTCATCAATGATCATATCGGATGAACCACGATGCCGAGATTTAGTCAATCCCATGTATATATTCCCTTTGTCTCGCGATATTTTACTTGCCCGAGATTTGATCGTCGGTACCGTCATACCTAGTTCAATCTCATTCACAGCAAGTACTTTACTCGTTCTGTAATTCGATATCACTTTGTTATTAACTCCTTAACCACATGCTTGCAAGCGGTGTTGATATCGATTACCGAGTGGGCCCGAAGTATATCTCTCCGACTTGGGAGGGACAAATCCCATCTCGATACATACAACCCAACAGGTACTTTCCGATCACCTGAGAGACACCTTTATGATCACCCTCTCATAGGATGACGTTTGATGACCTCAAAGCTTTCTTCCGATACCAGGGAGTTGTATTATCTCATGGTCTAAGGAATACAATATTTGACATAAGAAAAGCTTCGCAAAGATGAACACGATGACACGATCTAATTGCTCCGCTTAGTTTTGGTCTGTCCATCATATCATTCTCCCAATGATATGATCTCATTATTAATCGAGAACTCATGTCTATGGTTAGGAAACCTTAACCATCATTAATCAACGAGATAGTCCATAGAGGTATACTAGGGACACGGTGTTGTTCACAAACCACACAAGTATTAAAGTTTCCACTTAATACAATTCTAGCATGGAATATAAACTTTATCATGAACAAGAATTATAATAATAACATCTTTATTATTGCCTCTAGGGCATAATTCCATCAGTCTCCCACTTGCACTAGAGTCAATAATCTAGTTTACATCTGGCAACAATCTAACACCCATGGCACTAAGGTGCTGATCATGTTTTGCACGTGGAAGAGGTTTATTCAATGGATCTACGACATTCAGATCTGTATGTACTTTGCTAATCTTCAGATCTCCATCTGCTATATAATCTCAGATTATATGAAACTTGCGGTTGATATGCTTGGTCTTTGGATGATATCTTGGTTCCTTAGCTAGTGATATGGCGCGATGTTGTCACACAATATCTCCGATGGGTCCAATGCACTTGGAACCACGCCAAGCTCGATGATGAAGTTCTGATCCAAACTCCTTCACTTGGCCTCCTGCAGGAGCCATGTATTCCGCTTCTCATAGATCCGCGATCACGCTTTGCTTGCAGCTTCTCCAGCTCACAACTCCACCATTCAAAATATAAACGTATCCTGTCTGAGATTTAGAATCATCCTTGTCGGTGTCGAAACTAGCGTCGACGTAACCCTTTACGACAAGTTGTTCATCACCTCCATAGACTAAGAACATTTCTTTAGTCCTATTCAAGTACTTTAGGATGTTCTTCACGGTTGTCCAGTGTTCCACTCCTGGATCACTTTGGTACCTGCTCGTCAAACTAAGAGCATTGGACACATCCGGTCTAGTACACAGCATGGCATACATGATAGAACCTATGGCCGAGGCATAAGGCACTTTGCTCATAGATTCTCTATAATTTACTGTAGCTGGACACTGAGCCTTGCTCAATATCTCACCTGACAACATAGGCACTGAACCTTTCTTTGCCTTATCCATTCTGAACCTTTTCAGAACTTTGTCTAGGTATGTACTCTGGCTTAAAGCTATCAGGCGTCTTTGTCTATCTCTATAGATTTTGATGCCCAATATATAAGCAGCTTCCCCTAGGTCTTTCATTGAAAAACATTTGTTCAAATAACTCTTCACATCGTTAAGCATGTTAATGTCATTTCCAATACTCAATATGTCATCCACATATAGTACCAGAAATGTCACTGAGCTCCCACTCATTTTCTTGTAGATACAAGCTTCGTAGCAATTTGGAACAAATCCAAAGATCTTGATCACTTGATCAAAACGAAGGTTCCAACTCCGAGATGCTTTCTTCAGTCCATAAATGGAACGCTGAAGTTTGCACACTTTATCAGCATCCTTAGGATCGAAAAAACCTTCGGGTTGCATCATATACAACTCTTGATCAATGTTGTCATTGAGGAAAGCAGTCTTGACATCCATCTGCCATATTTCATAATCATGAAACACAGAAATTGCTAATAAAATCCGAATGGACTTAAACATCGCTATGGGAGAGAAAGTTTCATCGTAGTCAACACCTTAAACTTGTCGAAAACCTTTCACGACAAGTCGTGCTTTATAGACGGTAACATTACCATCCGCGTCCGTTTTCTTCTTTAAGATCCATTTGCACTCAACGGCCTTTCGGTCGCTAGGAGAGTCCACCAAAGTCCATACTTGGTTTTCGCTCATGGATCCTAATTCGGATGGCATGGCTTCTAGCCATTTCTTAGAGTCTGGGCTCATCATCGCTTCCTCATAGTTAGCAGGTTCACTATCATCTACTAACAAGACAGTTAAGACAGGGTTGCCGTACCACTCTGGAGGGGCACGCGACCTTGTCGACCTGCGACGTTCAGTAGTAGCATCGTCCGAAGTTTCATGGTCCTTGTCATTAGCTTCCTCTATTGTTGGTGCAGGCGGCACTGGAACAATTTTAGGTGCTGCGCTACTCTCCAATTCAAGAGAAGGTTCAACAACCTCGTCTAGCTCTACTTTCCTCTCACTCACTTCTTTCGAGAGAAACTCCTTCTCAAGAAAGGATCCGTTCTTTGTGACAAACACTTTGCCTTCGGTTCTGTGATAGAAGGTATACCCAATCGTTTCCTTAGGGTATCCTATGAAGACGCATTTCTCCGCTTTGGGTTCGAGCTTGTCCGACATCAACTTCTTGACGTAAGCTTCGTATCCCCAAACTTTAAGAAACGACAACTTAGGTTTAGCACCAAACCACAGTTCATACGGTGTCGTCTCAACGGATTTAGATGGTGCCCTATTTAAAGTGAATGCAGTGGTTTCTAATGCATAACCCCAAAATGATAACGGCAAATCAGTATGAGACATCATTGATCGGACCATATCTAATAGAGTTCGATTCCGGCGTTCAGACACACAATTGAGCCGTGGTGTTCCGGGTGGCGTGAGTTGCGAAACGATTCCGCTTTCTTTAAGATGCGTGAGAAAATCATAACTCAAATATTCACCTCCATGATTGGATCATAGAAACTTAATTTTTCTGTTACGATGGATCTCCACTTTATTCTGAAATTCCTTGAACTTTTCAAATGTTTCAGATTTATGTTTCATCAAATAGATATACCCATATCTACTTAAGTCATCGGTAAAAGTGAGAAAATAGCGATATCCACCGCGCGTCGAAACACTCATCGTTCCGCATACATCGGTATGTATGATTTCCAACAAGTCCGTTGCTCGCTCCATCATTCCGGAGAACGGGGTTTTGATCATCTTGCCCATGAGGCATGGTTTGGATGTGTCAAATGATTCAAAATCAAGAGACTCCAAAAGTCCATTAGAATGGAGTTTCTTCATGCGTTTTACACCAATATGACCTGACGATTGCCACAAATAAGTAGTATTATCACTATCTACCTTGCATCTCTTAGCCTCAATGTTATGGATGTGTGTTTCATCCCTTTCGAGATTCATAAGAAATAAACCATTCACAGCAGGTGCATGATCATAAAACATGTTACTCATATAAATAGAACAACCATTATTCTCAGATTTAAATGAATAACCTTCTTGCAATAAACATGATCCAGATATGATGTTCATGCTCAACGCAAGCACATAATAACACGTATTGAGGTTTAAAACTAATCCCGAAGGTAAAACTAAGGAGAGTGTGCCGACGGCCATCACATCAACTCTTGATCCGTTGCCAACGCGCATCGTCACCTCATCCCTCGCAAGCCGCCATCTATTCCGTAGCTCCTGTTTCGAGTTACAAATATTAGCAACTGAACCAGTATCAAATACCCAGGCACTAGAACGAGGGCTAATAAGGAAAACATCAATAACATGTATATAAAATATACCTTTGATGGTGCCATCCTTCTTGTCCGCTAAGTACTTCGGACAGTTGCGCTTCCAGTGACCCTTGTCCTTGCAATAGAAGCACTCAGTGTCCGGCTTAGGTCCAGACTTGAGCTTCTTCTCAGCAGGGCAACGCGCTTGCCGCCGCCTTTCTTGAAGGGCTTCTTTGCACCCTTACCTTTCTTAAAGCTGGGGGGCTTGTTGACCATCAACACATGATTATCCTTTTTGATGTCCACCTCCGCAGCTTTCAGCTTAGCGAAGATCTCGGTGATCGTACCAGTGGAACTAATCTGATTATGAGTCACTACAAAACTTTTGTAGCTGGGAGGGAGTGATTGCAGAACCCTGTCAATCTTGAGCTCCTCTGGAATCTTGTAGTCCAGTTGCTCAAGGCGTTGAGTGTAGCCCGACATCTTTATGGCGTGCTCACTAACGGAACTCCCTTCCTCCATCTTGCAGTTAAAGAATTTCTCAGAGATCTCATATCTCTCAGAACGGGCCTGAGTCTGAAACATAGTTTTCAGCTCCTCAAGAATCTCAAAGCGCCCGGGAAAATCTTCAAAACGATTTTGAAGGTCCGATTCCATAGCAAACAACATGGTGCTCTTAATCACACCATAATAATATTTGCACGACTGATAAACATCTTTCTCATCAGCCGTCGCATCTACGGTAGGGGCGTCACCTAGCGCATTTTCAAGTACATAGTCCTTTTGTCCGCCAGAGAGAATGATTCTCAGATTGCGGAACCAGTTGGTGAAGTTAGACCCATTGTTCTTAAGCTTTTCTTTCTCAGGAAAAACGTTGAAGTTGAAGTTGGACTTAGCCATTTGATCTACAATATTTGCAAGTACAAATTAGACTATGTTCATGATAAACAGTTCAACTTAATCAAATTACTAGATGAACTCCCACTAAATTCAACATCCCTCAAGTTGTTTAGTGAACATGATCCAAATTCACCACACCTAATCCGATCTTCACGAGAAAATATGTGGTTTCAATGGTGGACAACGAAGTGTCGATCATATCATTCATATGACTCATGCTTAACCTTTCGGTTCATGTGTTTCGAGGACATGTCTGTACATGCTAGGCTCGTCAAGTCAAACCCAAGTATTTCCGCGTGTGCAAAACTGGCTTGCACCCGTTGTATGTGAACGTAGATTCTATAGCAACCGATCATCACGTGATGCTTGGACACGACAAACTTTCGCAACGGTGCATACATGGGGAGAACACAGTTTTATCTTGATCTTTAAGTGAGGAATCATCTTATAATGCTACCGTCGCGATCTAAGCATAATAAGATACATAAAAGGATAAACATCACATGCATATAACTTTATGTGACATGGTATAGCCAATCTTCGCGCAATGATCTCCATCTTGTGCGTGCCGGCATGATCTCCATCACTCCACCACGATTGCCTCCACCACGAATAGCAACTACAACTATTGCTAACTACTTAGCGATAAAGTAAAGCTATTACATGGCATACAAGAAGTTGACACACAGGTCATACACAATTATAAAGACAACCATATGGCTCCTTCCGGTTGTGTACTCATCTACATGCAAGTCGTGAAACATTAAAAAACATGATCATTGCATACAACATACACATCACATCTTGGGCCATACCATATCACAGAAAACACTCCCTGCAAAAACAAGTTAGACGCCTCTACTTTGTTGTTGCATATTTTACGTGGCTTATGGGAGTAGCAAGGTAAGAACGATTCTTACCTACGGAAAGCCACAACGGTGATATTATGGTTGCCAAACTCTGGTGTAAATCCCATGACAACTATAGTGAGAGAAACTGGCATCCACCAGCCACATGTGTGGAACAAGCCACACGTCAAGTGCGGAGCCGGTCTCGTGAACGACGTCACGTAAAGTTGGCCTGGACCGCTTCAATCTCACTATCCCGCGTCATAAGAAGTACAAAAACAAGAGGCTTGCAACAGAAAACATCAACGCCCGCAACAACCATGTTGTGTTCTACTCGTGAAAAACATCTACGCATAGATCTAGCTCTGATACCACTGAAGGGTTTCGTAGCATAGTAAATCAAAATTTTCTACGGATACGAACGGGGAAAGCCAAGATCTAATCTAGGAGATTCAAACAACGAGGGGGAATAGATGAGATCTTCATACCCTTGAAGATTCGCATGCTGAGCGTTAAACGCGTGGCTGATGTAGTCGTACTCGCTTCTCCTCCTCGCGATCCGATCCGATCTAACACCGCAAGTGGCGATGCCTCCGAGAGATGCACACGTGCGGCACCTCGACGTCTCCTCCTTCCTCAGTCCAGCAAGTGGGGTGGAGAGATGGATTGGATCTACAACGCGACAGCGCGGTGCAAGCGGTGGAGAGTTTCTGCGGCAGGGCTTCGCCTACGCGCAGTCGGGAGGGAGAGAGAGAGGAGGGCAGCAGGGCGGCTAGGGATTGAGGAGGAGGTGTGGGAGGGGGTGCGCCCCCAGCCCTCTTTATATAGAGAGGTGGGAGGCCAGCCCTTGCCCCTCCCCCAAGCCCTAGGGCCATCGGCCAAGGAGGGAGGAGTGGGGGGGGGGCAAGTTCCCCCCCTTCTAGAAGCTCCCCTAGCGTTTCCCTAGGGTTTGGCCGGATGGGGCCTATGGGGCCTTGTGCCCCTGGACCAATGCGTCCAGGGCACTCCCTCATAGGCCCATGCCCCCTCGCGTCAGGTGGGGCCACGTTGGTCCCCCTCCGGAAGGTTCTAGAAGCTTCCGTTACAATACCGATTAACCCGAAAAAATTCCGAACTCCAAAAACTGCATTGCCTTATATGAATCTTATTCTCCGGACCATTCCGGAACCTCTCGTGATGTCCCGGATCCCATCCAAGACTCCGAACAAAAACTCACAAACCAATTATCCAATCTATCCTAGCGTTGAGACACGTTAAGTGTGTGACCCTTCGGGTTCGAGAATATGCATACATGATCTTATATCAATAATCAACAGCGGGGGTCTAGAAACCCATATTGACTCCCACACATTCATCGATGATCATATCGGATGAACCACGATGCCGAGATTTAGTCAATCCCATGTATATATTCCCTTCGTCTCGCGATATTTTACTTGCCCGAGATTTGATCGTCGGTACCGTCATACCTAGTTCAATCTCGTTCACAGCAAGTACTTTACTCGTTCTGTAATTCGATATCACTTTGTGATTAACTCCTTAACCACATGCTTGCAAGCGGTGTTGATATCGATTACCGAGTGGGCCCGAAGTATATCTCTCCGACTTGGGAGGGACAAATCCCATCTCGATACATACAACCCAACAGGTACTTTCCGATCACCTGAGAGACACCTTTATGATCACCCTCTCATAGGATGACGTTTGATGACCTCAAAGCTTTCTTCCGATACCAGGGAGTTGTATTATCTCATGGTCTAAGGAATACAATATTTGACATAAGAAAAGCTTCGCAAAGATGAACATGATGACACGATCTAATTGCTCCGCTTAGTTTGGGTCTGTCCATCATATCATTCTCCCAATGATATGATCTCATTATTAATCGACAACTCATGTCTATGGTTAGGAAACCTTAACCATCATTAATCAACGAGCTAGTCCATAGAGGTATACTAGGGACACGATGTTGTTCACAAACCACACAAGTATTAAAGTTTCCGCTTAATACAATTCTAGCATGGAATATAAACTTTATCATGAACAAGAATTAGAATAATAACATCTTTATTATTGCCTCTAGGGCATAATTCCATCAATAACCCCTTACTCATATTTGACTTATGTCTCGAATCTGAGTTATCTAGCTCAAAATCCGAGTTATATGACTCAAATCTGAGTTACTTTACTCATATTTGGCTTATGTCTCGAATCTGAGTTATCTGGTTCAAAATCCGAGTTATATGACTCAAATCCGAGTTACTTTACTCATATTTGACTTATGTATCGAATCTGAGTTATCTGGCTCAAAATTCGAGTTATATGACTCAAATCCGAGTTACTTTACTTATATTTGACTTATGTCTCGAATCTGAGTTATCTGACACAAATCCGAGGTATATGACTCAAATCCGAGTTATCTGATTCCAAATCCGAGTTAATTTACTCAATTTTGACATACATCTCAAATCTGAGTCATCTGACTCAAATCCAAGGTTTATGACTCAAATCCGAGTCATCTGATTCCAAATCCGAGTTACCTTACTCAATTTTGACTTACATCCCAAATCTGAGTCATTTGATTCAAATCCGAGGTATACGACTCAAATCCGAGTTATCTGATTCCAAATCCGAGTTAATTTACTCAATTTTGACTTACATCTCAAATCTGAGTCATCTAACTCAAATCCAAGGTTTATGACTCAAATCCGAGTTATATGATTACAAATCCGAGTTAATTTACTCAATTTTGACTTACATCTCAAATCTGAGTCATCTGACTCAAATCCGAGGTTTATGACTCAAATCCGAGTCATCTGATTCCAAATCCGAGTTACCTTACTCAATTTTGACTTACATCCCAAATCTGAGTCATTTGATTCAAATCCAAGGTATATGACTCAAATCCGAGTTATATGATTCCAAATCCGAGTTAATTTACTCAATTTTGACTTACATCTCAAATCTGAGTCATCTGACTCAAATCCGAGGTATATGACTCAGATCCGAGGTATATGACTCAAATCCGAGTTATTTTACTCAAAATTGACTTATGTATTAAGTATGAGTCATCTGCTTCGTGAGATACAATTTGATCTGATGAGAAGATGGTTACTTGCCTTTGATATGGGTCTGACATATGAATCCGAGATAAAGCTTTAGGATATGATAATAGGGCTAATCGCTGAGATATGTGAGTCGAGATGTAGATCCGAGATATACATTCAAGATATGATATGCTGGCGAATAGTCATCCGAGATATGAGATAACCTGGCAAGATAGTCCAATATCAATCTGAGTCATAACATAACCTGGCCATCTAGCGAGCTTATTCAAACTTTAGTCCAAATCTGAGATAAGCTAGTAGGCTGAACCAGAATACAAATCCGAATTATAATATACCCTGGCAAGCTGAATCAAATGTTAGTCCGAATCAGAGATAAGCTACTAAGCTGAGTTAAAGGTTAATCCAAAGCATAAATAAACTGACTCAAATTCTATCCGAATCATCAATAAGCTGGCTGGTGAGCTGAGTTAAAGATTGATCCAAGGCATAAATAAACTGACTCAAATTCTATCTAAATCATCAATAAGCTTGTGAGCTGAATTAAAGGTTAATCCAAAGCATAAATAAACTGACTCCATTTCTATCTAAATCATCAATAAGCTGGCTGGTGAGCTGAGTTAAAGGTTAATACAAAGCATAAATAAACTTACTCAATTTCTATCCGAATCATTAATAAGTTGGCTGGTGAGCTGAGTTAAGGGTCGATCCAAAGCACAAATAAACTGACTCAAATTCTATCTGAATCATCAATAGGCTGGCTGGTGAGCTGAGTTAAAGGTCAATCCAAAGCATAAATAAACTGACTCAAATCCTATCCGAATCATAAATAAGCCGACTCAAACTCTATCCGGATTATAAATAAGCTGACTCAAATTCTATCCGAATTATAAATAAGCTGACTCAAATTCTATCCGAATTATAAATAAGCTGACTCAAATTCTATCCGAATCATCAATAAGCTGGCTGACGAGCTGAGTTAAAGGTTAATCCAAAGCATAAATATACTGACTTAAATTCTATCCGAATCATAAATAAGCTAGTCAAATACATACCCAAACCTATATAAGTTTTTCTCCATCTAAAGGCGATTCTATGGATACGCTGGCTAGTCCCCGGGTTGAGTTATTTTCTCCCCGGGGTGAAGGATCGAATGTTGGTGGCTGAGTTATCTGTTACTTACTGTAAGCTTGGAGAATAGTTTGAGTCATTCCTGCTGAGTCTTACCTGCCTTGCCGAGTCAGACTTGGAGACCCCTGCGCTTACCTCTCTGTTCTCTGTTCGCCTGGAGGAGCTGAAGGTGCTCTCTCTCTGCTCACCGGAGGAGCCGAAGGTGCTCTCTCTTCTCTGTCACTTTGGAGGAGCTGAAGGTGCTCTATGAAGATGAGGTTGATGAAGATGCTCCCGTCCCGATGGAAACCCAACCAACGCCACTAAAAGGCCCCATGGCGGGCACCAAATGTCGTGGTGGTATCACGACATATGCCATGGGTAGGCTAAAGTTGGGGCCGATGGACGTGGAGAAATCCGGGAAGGGATGATGCAGTGAAGACCGCACTCGTATGAACAAAGAGAAATACAATGTATCTAGGATTAAGGCTCTCATGTGGAGATAACACCTCTTTCTCTACATCTAATCTCTTATAATCTTGCCATACTTGTGTCTATAATTGTGCTCCTTGAGCTGTATTTCCTATGCCTCTATCTAGATCTCTCTGTGAGAGTGGAGGAGGAAGAAGAAGGAGAGCTCCTAGTGAGCAGAGAGGAGAAGAGCCCTTCGGGGCCTCTCTGGGAACGGTCCCCCTGGTGCTCCTTATAAAGGGGAGCCCAGGGGACAAGACTTGCTTCCCACGCTTGTCATCTGTGTAGCATATTCCTGGTATCTTATTAGATGCTCAGCATATGCTTTGACATCTTTAGAGATGCCAAGGCATATTCCTTAGCATATTCTTGGATGCCATGGGCATATTCCTTATTGCATGTGTCAGTCTGAGCCATGGGCGTCCCAAGACTGACACGATACTTGCGGAGCTTTCCTTGGTTTGCCAACACTTCGCCCGGGACGTGGCTGATTCGGGTTGGATAAAAACTATAATGAAATATCTCGCCTAGCTACACCTAATTTGGCCTGGGGTCCAATGATTCGGCCCGGGAAAAATGGCTACAAAGATGGCCCAGCTGAATTACAAATAACTCGGCCTGGGGTTGTTGATCTGGTCTCGACCTGCTTGGAGTGGAGGAAGCCCAGCCGGGGTCCTCTAATTCGGCCCAGGGACACTGCACTAGTGTGGTGTGATCTGTTGGCCCGTGGGGGCCGGGTTCTCCTTAGCCAGCCCACCCGGGCGATCTCGGCGCGATGAAGGAAATAGACGCCGGGTCGAGTAGCGATGAGGGAGCCGGAGTGACGCGTTGGGCCGGGTGATTCATTTTTCGGCCTAGCCGGGTGCGCCCGTTGAAGTGAACAAAAGCGTGGTTGCGTGGTCCCGTGGTGGGCCGGGTCAATCTTCCTTCGGCCCACCCGGGTGAGACGAGGCGACGCGGCCCAGGCAGGATTGGTGATGTCGCTGGCGTCGAAGTGGGTCAGTGGAGCTCGGCAGGTGGGTCAGTTGGGGGTAATCCGGCCCACCGGGGTTATTTCCCTTTCTTCATAATTAAGTCGGCCATGGAGAATGTGGACTAGGCCGAGATTTCCCTTGCTCGGCCTAGTTGCTCTTTCTTGTCTTTTCCCTTTTCTATTTGACTTAATATTCTCTTATCAAATATACTTTCCTTTATCTTTTGTACTCATATTGAATATCATTTTCTCATATATGTATCTTATTGACTCACTTAATTCATCAACTCTGGGGTACCCGGGGGTACACCCCCGACAGAAGAAGCGAGGCAACCAGGCGCCGTCTCGTCCCCTCGAGCACCAGGCGCCGCCCCGTCCACGTCGAGAACCAGGTATCCTAAATTCCCATGTATCCTTCCTTCTCACAGAGTGTTGATGGTCGTTTTATAGACATGTACACTGAAGTATCAGACTATGGTAGCCAGACCACTCCCTGGAACATGGTAGTTTGAAGTGTTGCTGAAAAAGTGACTTGCTTGGTTTTGTAACATGGACCATCATGTGTTGCAATCTCTACTCTAGATGCTCATGTTCTATGCTCCTACTGTATTAGTACAGAAAATATGGTTTTGACTTTGTAAAATAATATTCTTAAATACATTTTTTACCTTGTGTTAGTACAGAAAAGAGGCTTTCATTGGCCAGTTCTCTTTCTTTTGTAACCCTAGGATTTTGTAGGAGCAAAATGTTCATGTTTCTTGATGTTGGATTTGTACAAATAGCTAAAAGGCTCCACTGTTTCAAAGTTGGAGCATAACCTATGCTCCTACTTTACTTACTAGAGCTACACTTTGTTTATTTTAAACAAACATTGATTCTTATTTGATTACATGCTCCAGTAGCAAACAAATACTTTCTACATAAACACATTTGTAAACACACATATATATGAGGAATGAATGTTATAATCATTTGTTAGTATAAGTGTAAACAAATACTTGGTGTGTAAACACATTTGTTAGTATAAGTGTAAACAAATATTTATTAGTATAAGTGTAATCATTTGTTAGTATAAGTGTAAACAAATACTTGCTAGGTGTGCTAGATCAGTAACTTGAGTAAGTGTAAACAAATAGATGTTCTATTTGTGTCATACTTGCTGTGATTTAATCCTGATGGTGTGCTCTTGTGTTTGTAGTGATCATATGGTTACACATATCTATGTGGTATGGTTCTATATGAGATAGATGCTTTGCTAGATGGTTTGGATTCTTTTGAGAGGTGTTGAAGTGATCTTCGAAATAGATTTATGTATAGATTTAGTTGTTGTTGAGCAATCCTATTATTTCTATAGTATTTCTTTCTTCTAAAACTGGTAAGAATTGATATGAACAATAGGTAACTTGTTCTGCAACCTATCTCTTTTGTAACTTGTTCTTCTAGAATCTTAGAAGAGAAATACGTGTTCTTGTGTGTTCTAGCTACTGTCCTGAGGCTACTGAAGCGGTTTGGCTTATATGAACAAAACGTGGTGCAGCTAGATGATTTCCTTGATTTTGTACTACTGAACTTGTTGTGTGGTTGTGACAACACACTATTTTTTCTCTTTGTATATGTGTGATTGGATAGCTACCTTCAATTTTATATGAAAACTATTGCAGGGAATTCATTTGAGTTGTCCGTTTCTTCCAAAGTGTTGATTCACTTCCGTTTCGGTTGATAAATGGGCACTCCTAGGTCAAAAAAAACAGCAAAGGTCATGCCGAATTTTTTGGTCGATTCTATAGCTTGTACTAATTAAATTGTTGCATTTTTCTATGAAGTGCAAACATGTCGAGCGGAGACAACGACGTCGGGGATGGCCCTTATCATCCCATGAGCGTCGAAGAACAAGCAAGAAAAGACAACCTCAAGTTTTGGCGGTTTGACGATGACTTAAGCGGGTCCGACGAGGAGGCCGAAGCTGCGGCCGATGAAGTTGACGAGGAGGCCGAAGCTGCGGCACATGAAGATGACGAGGAGTCTGAATATGAGGATAAGGCCGAAGATGGCAACGATGACGGAAGTAGTAATGGAGACGAGGAGGCCGAAACCAGTCATGGTGTTGACCACATAGACGGCAATGGCTCCTCCCCTCCTGCTAGGATGAAGAAGAAGGCGGAAAGGCAGGAACAGACGCTGCTGAAACTCGGCATCAACAGCAAAGAGTTCACCCTTGTGAAACCGAGTGGCCAACTCATGGAGCCTGCAAAGCTTGACACTGGGTACGACATACAACTCGGTTGGATCGTGTGGCAGAGCATGACCATCAACCATAAGAACATAAGAAATAACAATACACGGTTGCAAGAGCTCCTCATTGGGAAGCTTCACAGACGGTACAAGTTCCAGATGAGTACGATAACCAAAAACTCAAAGGGAACAATGTAAACAAGTTATCCCTCATGACGATGAGCACCGTCTTGAGCAGCTGGAAAATCCGAGGGAAGAGGAGGATTAACTAGGGTAAAAGTTGGGAGGATATAAAGAAGGCCGAGCCGATGCTCGACGAAGATGAGTTCATCAAGTTCAAGGTGGCGTGCACTTCTCCGGAAGGTTAGGAATGGACCGAGTGGGGATGGAGTATGCGGGATTTGAACATAGGTAACCAACGTTGCGGAAGCGGCGATTACAGAGGAAAAAAGGCCGTTTGGGCAAAGGAGGACATCGAGTATGCTCATCTATGGAAATATAACCCGTGGCACAAATTCATGGACGAGCAAGTGATGCAGTTTGTCCGCCCCGCTACTATCTCCACCCCGAACTCAAGGAATTTGTTACCGACAACGACGTTGTGAGGAATTTCTAGAAAAAGTTGGTAAAGAATTTATCGCGGAGTGCAAAATACCTTATCGCAAAGATTTCATCACAAGGGGGGACCTTATCCTGCAAAAGATCGCTCACTAAGCGCGAGATCTAAGCATGGCTCATGGCGCAGGGTGATCGTAGGACATGGACAATGAAATACGGTTACAAACCATTCCTGGCACCGTGTAAAACAAAGTCTTCATGGTGTAGTGTTCCTAGCTATCTAGCTCAACCGGTTTATGTATATCGTGTGTGTGTATGTCATAAACTTTAACTTGGCTTAGCTCGAAACCGTCATTGTTGCACTTAGTTTACTTATTACCATATGTATGAAACTTAATAGCTTGCCTTAGCTCGAATCCTTTATTTTTGATGGAGATGCATGTGAACCTTTTAATTCTTTCTGTTGCATGATATAGTACTTATATGCCTTGTGTATAGAGATGCCGATGTGCTATGTGGTATACAGAGGGAGGGTCCCAGGAGTCTACGATGAGTGGGAGGATTTTCACAAGCAAGTGAACAAGTTCAGCGGTAATAGATACAAAGGGTACCCGATGAGAGAGCAGGAGAAATCTAGGTGGAGGAACCACCTCCTTGGAGAGCAGAGAGACAAGAACTGGATGAAGACCTTGATGATCATGCTCCCGGTCTTGCTCACCGCCATTGTGGTTGTACTCTACTCGGTCCTTTAGTAGTTTAGGACTTGGATAATGATGATTATCAACTTGTTGTAATGTGTAATGTATGACATGATGATTAACTTGTTGTATGCAAGAATTGTATAATATGCGGGCACTTGTCACTATGTCGGGTTATAATTGATGTGATGATGTATACTTCTATTTGTAATATTATCTCCGTTTCTATACTACCATGTATCTGTATAAATACCTGAGAGGGTTGTATTATGTATAACTATACATCCCCTTGGCAAAGGGGCCTGGCAAAGATATTATTAAGTGGCGCCTGCAGCGGGCTCGGGCAATGTGGCACTGCTTGGCTACTATACTACCGGTTGCTTTCGAGTATGAAAACATCAATGAAGCATCTTTTATCCAGCCAATCGCGCATCAAGCATCAATGGCGCATTTTGGTATATGCTCCACTGGTAAAACATCAATGGCGCATATCGAAGATGCTCCACTAGTTAGACCACCATCAATGGCGCATATTGGGTATGCGCCATTGATAAATAATTACCAATGGTGTGACACCAGTGGCGTATACCATATGCACCATTGGTATCAAAAATATGCTCCACTGATAAGCAATTCTCCACTAGTGATTCTACCCAATTCATGCTGTAAAAATAGCCATATTTCTCCACATTTAATCGCATTTTTAGTCAAACAAACCAAGAATATCTCTAGCCTTGCTACTAATGACTAATTATTGCAAACATGTGTAATCCTTTGTTTTAAATTGTGTTCTGCAGGAAGTCACACTTTAAGGTGAAATTATGAGCAATTAATGAAGATTGTGAGGTTGCCTACACAACCAAGAAAACCAGGGTCGATAATCAATGTTCTAGAGGCTTAACGACCTGTGGTATGGGCAAGGTCCACCCGTACCAGCCCGTACCAAGTGGCGATAGCTCCATGAGGTCAGACTGTACAACTTCCATGAAGACGCCTATATATTTTGAAGCTCGAGCCGCTGCGTAGAGATCCGTCATTCTCAGATTACATCACAACACCAGTGAAGGAGACCCACCTGTTGGAGATATGCCCATGAGGCAATAATAAAGTGGTTATTATCATATCTTCATGCTTATGATAAATGTTTACATACCATGCTATAATTGTATTAACCGGAAACATTAATACTTGTGTGATTTGTAAACATAAAAGAGTCGCTAGTAATGCCTCTTGTTAAACTATCTTGTTGGTTAATATATGATCATGGTTTCCTGATCATGAACATAGAGATGTTATTAATAACAGGGTCATATCATTAGGAGAATGATGTGATGGACATACTCCTATAGTTAAGCGTAGCATAAAGATCAAGTCATTTAATATAGTTCACTTGCTATAAGCTTTTTGATACATAGTAACCTAATTCCTTCGACCATGATATCATGCTAATCACCATCACCAGAAGGATGCTTTGATGACATCAAACACCACACCATAACTGCGTGGCTATAAAGGTGGCATTGAGTGTTCAGAAAGTATGTGTTGAGGCACATGGATCAAGATTGGTATTTGTCCATCCATATGACGGATAGATATACTCTGGGACCTCTCGGTGGAATGTCATCCAATTAGCTTGCAAGCATGTGACTGACTCACAAGGGATCACATATCACGGGAACGAGAAAAGAGTACTTATTGGTAACGAGGTTGAACTAGGTATGTAGAGATACCGACGATCAAACCTCGGATAAGTAAAGTATCGTGAGACAAAGGGAAATTGGTATCGTATGTAAATGGTTCATTCGATCACGAAGTAATCGTAGAAATATGTGGGATCCATATGAATTTCAATATTCCTCTATTGGTTATTGATCAGAGAAGAGTCTCTATCATGTCTGCATAATTCACGAATCATAGGGAGACACACTTAAGGATTCAATGTTGTTTAGTAGATATGGAATGTGAGTAAAGAGACCAAATGTTGTTCGGAGTCTCGTATGGGATCCAGGATATCATGAGGAGATCCGGAATGGTCTGGAGAATAAGATTCATATAAGGAAAGTCCAATTTCGGAGTTTGGGAATGATTCTGGTGTTTTCACCGGAATCTTCTAGAAGGGTCTAGAAGGTTCACCGATCCGGAAGGGGAAGGGTACATGGATGTGTCATGACAAAGTGTAATGGTTGCATTATGTCCTAGGTCACTTGGCTGGACACTTGGAAGAGAGAAATCAAACTCTAATTTGAAAGTCAAAAAGGCAGTTTGGAAAAGTCAAATCCCAACATGGTTTCCGAGTTAGGGAGGGTTTCCACCTGGGTTGGGAACACCCTTGGACGCCCCCACCTATATAAGGAGGGGTAGGGGTGCACCCCAAGGTATCCCCCTTTCCCTATGTGCCCAAGAAACCCTAGGTTGGCCGCCGCCCCCTCTCTAGTTGCGACCAATCTAGATCTCCTATAAACCGCAACCGACTAGCTAAACTCTAGTTCCGAGCTACCTCTAAACCTTGGCCCTCTAAAACCTAGGTAGTCGGGGATCCCTCTACTCCACCATACTTTCTCCGGCTTAGGAGAAGCCTCGGATCTCCCTCTACTTCGACATCACGTCAGGTCTTCGGAATCGCGAGGAGAGAGATACAACCTCCACTGCCTGCTGGAACAAGGGAGAGGAAGCTCTTCATCGAGTACCGTACGTGTGACCGACTGCGGGAGCGCTGCCAGAACGCAGCGCTGGAAGGATCGTCTACACAATCTTGAGATCAGCAAGTGAACGACTACATCACCCACGAGAATCTGCTCTCGTTAACCTCTTTGGATCTTCGAGGGTTAGTACTCTATCAACTTGTTGCACCGATCTAGTAGATAGATCTTGGCTTGATCATAGATTAGATCTTGATTGTGTGTTCATGCGGTAGAATTTTTTTGTTTTCCATGCTACGAACCCCTACAGTGGTATCAGAGTCGTGTCTATATGTAGATCTGTTGCACGAGTAGAACACAATGGTCATTGTGGGCGGTGGTGCTTTTATTATCAATTGCTTCTTGTGTACTTTGCATCTTGTGGTATGGTGGGATGAAGAAGCCCGGGATAACCTTACATGACAACGTTCATGAGACTTGATCCACGCTCGACATGCAACTTGCATTACATAAGTGGCTTTGCGGGTGTTTGTCTCTCCCATCATAGTAAAGATTCAATTTACAACTGGCACTTGATAGTTCAAGCATCAAAGTTGTGGTTCTTGTTCTTAAGTTAGAACAACACTTATTGAAAGCCCCAAACCACGTAAAACATGCAAACAAAATTAGAGGCGTCAAACTTTGTTTTGCAGGGATGTGATGTGATGTGATATGGCCATGATTGTGATTATATATGATGTATGCAATGTTCCTTATTGTAAGTCGGCAACCGGCAGGAGCCATCTGGTTGTCTTTTAATTTCGTCTAGACCTGTGTCTATTATTCAAAGTAGTTGTGATGCTGGTGGACGACAACCATGGAGCGACTCCATTGACCTTGACGCCATGCTGGTGATGATGGAGATCATGTTCGTGCTTCAAGATGGAGATCGGAAGCACAAGAAGAAAGGCCATATCATATCACATATTTTGTATTGCATGTGATGTTAATCCTTTTATGCATCTTGTATTTCTTAGTTCGCGACGGTAGCATTATAAGATGATCCCTCTCAAAAAATATCAAGTTATAGAATGTTCGTCCTTAGTAGGCACCGTTGCCAAAACTCTTTGTTTCGAAGCACCACGTGATGATCAGGTGTGTTAGATTCTGCGAATGTATACAATGGGAGCAAGCCAGATTTTCTCATGCGGAAGCTAATGTTTAATCTTGACGAGCCTAGCATGTACAGACATGGTCTCGGAACACGGAATACCGAAAGGTAAAGCATGAGTCATATAGATGATATGATGAACATGATGATTGTTCGCCTTTGAAACTGTATCATGTCACGTGATGATCAGACTTGGTGTAGTGAATCAGGTTCATGTGATCACTAAAACAATGTGAGGGATATTGTTTTGAGTGGGAGTTCAATAGCAATATGATTAAAAGTTGAACACTATTTATCATAAATTAAATCAAAGTAAATTTGCATAGTTGTTGTAGTCATTGGCATTCGTTTACCACCTTGCGCTTAGTTATAATTGAGATAATAGAACTATAGAATTCTGGTTAGTTACTTTATGAACTGGTATCGTATTGTTTTGAAGTGTTAATCTAAAGTTTTAAAGTCCTATTGCAAACTTTCAGTAAGTTCCGGTTACTCCGTGAAGTTTAATAATTGGTATTAAATCAAGAGTGACAATTCCAGTGTTAGTATATAAGTATCATGTTTGTCTCCATGATTCTTGATATTCAAAAGATTGTTTTAATATCAAGGTTATCTAGGATCTGAAAGATTTGTTTCAGAAACCATGATGTGTGGAAGATATTGCGATATCTGAAATGATGTTTTGGTTGCAACATGAGAGAGTATAATATGGCAAAGTTTATGTTCTCATATTTGATGAGAATTTGAAAAAGGTTGGAGACGCTTGTCATCCTAATCCTCCAAAAGGTTTTGGAGAGCAACATTATACTCGCGATTCACCGTTATAAGCTAAAAGTAGCTTGATCATGAGTAGTTCCATGATAAGGGTGAATATTTGATAAAATATTTACTACACTAAAAGATTACTAAAGGATGGAATTTGAAAGAACACCAAGTATTTAATGATGGTGATCTACTTCAAAGTGCAAGCCCAAAGACATTGGTATTTAACAATACATGCTTTGGACTATGTGTCATGTGTATGGCTCCACTACTGATGTTGATAGATTTTTTCGAACAGAAAAGGAAATAATAAAGGAGAATCTCAGAAATATATGATAGAAAATAAAAGACTAGAATTGTTTAGCTTAGGTATATAGAGGATATACATGTTATGGATATATTCTTTGCTTATTAAACAATGTGGTTCTTAAGTATTGGATACTGAATTTGTTGGTGTGAATCGTCATACGAAACAACACAATTCATGAACTACAATGGCCTAAGTAACTAGCAAAAGAATATGTGATTATGTTCATCGAGAACAAATAAAGGGTTATTGTGATGCTTGTTAAACATCAAAGCTTGCCTTCAAGATTTGTTTTATCAGGTATTATGAGAACAAAAAGGTTGTTCAAATAATTGCTGCAATCCATAAAATATGGATGATTTACAAATCTCGTTGGATAAATCACATCCATCGAAATATTGCTAAAAATGTCAAAAGACAATTGATAAGAAAGATCACTTAGGAAGTGACATACCGTTTAAATTATATTGGAAAGAAAACATGAAGAAACTCCATGTGGATGGAATTTTGGAGTCTTTTGATTTTTGATCAAATGACGCTTGTGAAATTTTCCTAGAGATAATTAAAACTCCGCTCATAGGCCAAAGGGAACGTATGACTAGCTTATTGGAACTTATACGTATTGTTGTATGAAGTCCATTATGTGTAGTCAAGAGCGATAGATTTCAACTTCATATGCTTTCTCCAAAAATTTGAGTGAATATATGAATATTTACTTAATAAGGATGAAGTGTGAAACATTTAAAAAGTTTAAAGACTTTCAAGATGAAGTGCAAAATAAATGTAACAAGAAAATAAAGAATTTATGATAGGATCATAAATGAAGATATTTGAGTTATAAAGTTTAGCATAACACCTAAGATTTGAGGAATCGTTCCATGGATTTGCATTTCTCGAAACACCATATGAGTATGGAATAATCGAGATATGCAATGAAACCTTGTTTAACATGGTAAGGTCAAAGGTGTAATTTATAAAACTGCCATTATATTTTAAAGATTAAAGCTTTAGAGACTACCTTTTTCCACTGAAAAGAGCTCCATCATAATCCGTTGAAATGACACCATATAAAGTTATGTTTTGGGATAAAACCCCAAGTTGTCCTTTCTTTTACAACCAAAATCGGATAAACATATCTTTGTATGTTATTTTGAATAATCGTTGAGTATTCCTCCATAACACCAAAGACAAAAATGTTTGTCGCTTAGAATGTCAAGTTTCTTTGAGAAAGGAATTTTCCGTGAAAAGTTAAGTGGGAGGACAATAGAACTTTGATAAGGTTAAAAGAACCTTAGCTATCTGTGCAAAGTTGCGCAGTGCCGAAAAGTATTCCGGAGGCAGCAACAATGCTCATGGCTCATGTGCCTCAAAGGTTATGGTCACAGAGGTCTAAGTTCCTATTAAAACAAGTAGGTCGGGTAACCAATCAAATACCAAGATTTGAGAGTTAAATCATTATTTGACAATAATGATTCAAGTACATGGAAAGAAGCGATGATGGGTGTCACATCCCAAAATTTTCCAAATTTTGAAATGTGAAAAATAAATAAACAAAATAAAAATTTGTTGAAATTTAGGGTGAGAAGAAACTTTTTTATTCCACTTGGAAATATCAAAACCTATTTTTGATCAAATAAAATCCTAAAGGAATTTAAAAAGATAAATAAACAATAAAGTTAAAATATTTGGAATCACTATTTTTGGATCTTTTAATAAAAAGATTTGGTTTTCAAAAGAAAAGGTAGAATTATAAATAAGGATTATTTTATTGAGCCAAATTAAATCTTAGCCAAGCTTTTGAAATAATATTTCTATTTAATAAAAATAGTAAAGGGTTTATTTAAATAAAATAATGAGGATTTATTAATATTCAATTGTATTAAAGTAAAGGCTTTTCCATTTTAAATAAACACTAAAACTTGTTAAATTATTTTAATTAAGTTTTTCCAAGTGTTTTATATTTTCAAATAAAACCTACTGAAATGGTATTGGTATTATTTTAGATTTCAAATAGAGTTTTTGAATAAATAAAATCCTATTTGACTTAATGACTAAGGTCTATTTTATTTAATTATAAATGGAACCTAAAAAGAATAAAAATTATTTTGTTTTGGACTTTGATTTGTGTTGTTAAACAGAATTAAAATCTACGTAAAGTTTGGCAAAGGTTTGAATTCATTTGGGTGTTTGAATTTTTTGAATAAAATCAAAACATAATTCAAATAGAAAAAGGAAAAAGCTTCTGAATAAAAAAACGAAAGAACAGACCCAACCCAGCAAGCCCAGCTCCAGCCCAACTAAAACTCCCCGCGGTGAAATGTTTTCTACCCAACCCTGCACCCGCGCAGTCACAGACGAGTGGACCCCGCTCCCCCTCTCTCTTCCTCACTGACAGCATG
Organism: Avena longiglumis; assembly: GCA_030063025.1. Taxonomy (NCBI): domain Eukaryota; kingdom Viridiplantae; phylum Streptophyta; class Magnoliopsida; order Poales; family Poaceae; genus Avena; species Avena longiglumis. The sequence continues at coordinate 110,503,669 of CP125976.1, read as the reverse complement.
TCCCCACGCCAGCGTGTCGCCGTCTTCAACCCGCTACCACGTCTCGCTGCCGTTGCTGCCGATTTACTCCGGCGTTGAATTCGTGTTGATGGCGGCCTTAATTCCTCCAGTGATCACGCGTAGACAAACGCCCCTCTCTCCTCTACCTTTCCCCTCACTCGCCCCTCCTTCTCTGCCCCAAGGCTGCCCTGATTTCCCCTTGCATCGCCGTGGACTCCGACAAGCTCCTTCGTCAATTCCGGTGAGGACAGACTCCCCCTCGACCCCTGCTTCACACGGGTTTCATCAGCAGCCTCTTGCGCATCTCCCCGTGCCACTCATTCGCCCGCGCTTGCCCTAGAGCGTCGGCAAGGATGACCTCAACTCGCCGCTGCGTCTGTCCCTTCTCCGGCGACTCCCCCTGGTAAGCCTCGACCGCCCCGAGCCATACTATTGATGCTCCTAAGATCCCCAGGACAGTACGCATCTGACCACGTCCTTGTTTTGCCTCGGCGCGACCTGCAACCTCACCTCCGACAGCAAACAGAGCCGCCCATCGTTAGGAGCTACTCCGGCGAGCAATCGTCGCCGTTCCTGAGCGCCCCTCGCCAAGCCAACGCCACCTCGAGCTTCACCAACCCTCTGCGAGCACGGTGAGCACCTCCGCTTCTTCCCTTGCTTCCTGTAACCGCCGCGACGCCACCGTCTTCCACCGCCAGCGCCGCCAGATCTTGGTCGAGCTGCTGTGAGCCGTGCGATGCGAATCGTCTGGCTGTGATTAGATTTTAACTGAAGGGGTATAAGCACATCTGAGCCGAGCGATTTAAATTAGATCCAACGACTCACTGAGGCTGATCCGCACGAAGCGGTACCGGCCAATATAATTGCGCCACGTGGACATGGTTTAGTTTAAAACAGAATTTTGAATCTGATTGATATGCAAACTTGTAAAATTCATAACTTTAAATCTACACGTCCAAATTTTGCAAATTTTATATCAATGGATTTAGCAGAACAAGTACTTTGCAACCATGCACTTTGTTTAATGTTTTGCTTCTGGAAAATTGGTTGATTTTGTAGAAACTTGTGTAGGATTGTTATGAATATAAAAATTGTTCTAGATATAATTTTAATGTGAATTCTTTGCAAAATGGATTGTTGTGAACTTACTGACCCTAGGAACCAACTTAAGGATTTAAAAATGTATTTTGTGAAGTTTAGGAATAAATATTTGAATTAGCACATTTCTAGTCAAATAAAAATATTGATTTTGTTTTAGAAATGGTTTTTGAGTGAAACCTTTGGGAAATGATTTGATTAAAACCTTATGACCCTAAACACCAAGTTTTGAGAATTAAAATATATTTGGTGAACTCTTTAAAGAATATTGCTTTACTAGAAGCATTTTCAACCACATAAAATAATGAATTGATTTAGAAATGGTTTTTAGATAAAACCTTTTGCAAATGGTTTTACCACTTTAGTAAATGACCACTTTGAACCTTATAATGCTTACAGCCTAGTAGAAACCACTTTTGCAAATAAAAACTATCTTTTGTATGCTTGCATGCATGACCTTGCTTTTGTTATTTTAAGTGTGACAAATTGTTTGAATGTTGTGTTGAATATGTGTTTGCTTGATTGATTTGTAGTGAAATTAGAAGAGTGTGATATTTGCAAGATCAAGAAGTGAACCATCTTTCTCTACTAAAAAGGCAAGTGACACTATCATCCATGTCCTACTATTTTCATTACACTTAGTGGATTTTTGAAACATGCATGATAAGGACTACTATATTTTATGCTATGCTAAATCCTAATAGGATACCCTTATATATTCCTTAGTGAAAACATTGTGGTTGTAGTATGCTTAGCCCTGCTATATATTTGGGATGGGATACATGTTATGAATATATGAAGTGTTGAAATGATATATGTTTTATAATAAAACAAGTACTCAATGAACCACCTGGGTGGACAAGGATACTCAAGGTTGGACAAGGTGGCAACAAAAGGAACCATGTTTATATGGTTATCTCTTTTTGTATGTGCACTAGAAGAAAACCACCCAGGGACTTAGAGATTGAACATGTTTCTCGTACTGGCTTCCGGGTACAGCCACATGCTAAATGGGCCCTGGATTAGTCAACTACATAGTGGAAAACCCATGCATTAGCATCTTCAGGTTAACTAGAATTGTGTAAGGGAACTTGAAACCCTACATTGGTGCCTGGATGACAAGCTAGGATTGTGTATTGGGAGGACTTCTATGGAAAGACTTTGTCACATTCTCAGTCTGCCAGTACTCCATCTTGGTAAGTACTTATCCAGCGGACACTGGTGGCATCAAGATGAGATTGTGTCATGTGGGTAAAGTGTGCAACTTCTGCAGAAGATCAAAATTCTAAGTACTTAGCCGTGTCCCCGATTATGGAAAATTCTAAGCAACTAAGGCCTGAAGCTATGGAAGATCTCGACATTCCAATTTCTCAAAGTAAAACTTGATGGTGACAACAAGGGATTTGAAGCACTTGGAGTTTTCCAAGAAGTTTAGAAAGATTTGACAAAAGATCAAAACTATTTTGAAAAGATAGGATAAAACTATTTTGCTTCTACAAATGAGCCTAAACCCTACTTAGCCAAATATGCATATAATGATAGGATCCACTTATTTATACATAGTAGTGAAACTTGCCAATACAATTCAAATGTATTCACCCTTCTGGCTGCAACTTATTATGTTGCAGGTTTGTTTGATGTTAGTGAAGTTTGTTGAATAATATTACAAGTCTACAACCAACATGATTGCATGTGGCACTTTGAAGATGACGGACTCCATGCTTTATAGATTTCTGCTGCAATGTAATGTGATAGCTAAATAAGCTATGTAAGATGTAATAAATTATTTTATTCCTGGTTATAAAGTTGTATTATGACCTTTGTTTCTTGATATTACATCCTAACTGCGGATGCTAGCTATTGATCCAGGGACTAGAATTGTAAACACAGGTATCTCTACCTTATTAAAGGTTGGGAACCTTACAATGGGACCTGAATCCGTCAAATGGTTTGAAGCCATAAAATCCGTGATAGTTCCATATACGAGAGATCAAGCTTTGAACTTGAAAGACCCTCTGAAAAGGTGCAAGAACTTACATTCGTATTTGGATCTATAAAGAAATAGACATGGATGTTTCACATCTTTGAAATTATCGACATGTCAGGAAAGAGTTCATGACAAGATCTGATCTTTCATTAAGCGATATTTAGCCTAGATGGATTAATGTAGAAACCACTACATATAATTTTGTTATGTGGTAGTTGAATAAACAAAACAAGTTCTTCTAATAGAATGGTTACCTAGGACGTGTGCATGACACGGTCCAAAGGGTTTTGTTAATTCAAAGGATGCTAAAAGCATATGCAAACTTCAATGGTTGAAGTAAGCATCGCGGAGTTGGAATCTTCACTATGATGAAACTGTTAAAAGAGTTTAGTTTCATCAAAGACAATGAAGATGCTTGCATTTGCAAGAAATTAAGTGGGACCGCTAAGACATGTTTCTAATACATTATGTGGAAGACATATTGTTGATTGGAAATGATGTATCTTTTTATTGACACAGGTTAAGAATTTCATATTGATGAAAGGCTTAGGCAGAACCCGAACATTTGGCATCAATGTCTATATGGATAAATTGAGATGCTAATATGGTTGTGCCAGAAGTACATAGATGAGATATTGAATGAGTTCAATATAGAAACTAAAAGAAAGGTTCTTGTTGCACAGGAAGGATTGAATAAAGATTCAAGTATTTTTGATACTTGATATATAAAATCACAAAGAGTACTTTATCAATCATGTTGTGATGTGTACAAATCCAGATATGTCCTATGCTCTAAATGTTTGAGCGTATACTAGAATGATTCATAAGATGATTATTGGACGATAGTAAAGATATTCTTATGATCTTTTAGAAGAACTAAGAATATATTATTTTGTAGAAGTGACAAATAGATGGTTAGTTCATTGTAAAAGTATTACATTGATACTAGTTTTGTCACAAAGTACAAATTAAGTTTATCTCTATCTAAACTAAGGGTGGCACAATATGATGGAAAGTAAGTTCCATAATGGATTTGGATGAGTTCCAAAGTTAAGACATTGTGACAGATACTACAATAAAAGGCTAAGTATATGACTGCTATAATACCAGCAAAAGAGGGCATTTGTGTCAAGTAGTTTGTTATCAAACTAGGTGTGGTTCACAGCGGGATAGTACTATGAAGATATATTATACGTCAATATTATCAACATATTTTAACCCCAAGGAACTAAAGGTCTCACCAAAGGACCAAATTATACAAAGCCATCTCATTAGAGAATGAGTGATGCGTAGAGACGCAAAGACATGCAATTACACACGAACCTGAAAGTGTCGGATCTGGAGATCAGTTGACCACTAGCAATCGTGTAAATACAACACCAGAAAGCCATAGGTGTTGAATGCACAAAGGTTTGAAACTAGATTATTGACTCTAGTGCAAGTGGGAGACTGTTGGAGATATGCCCATGAGGCAATAATAAAGTGGTTATTATCATATCTTCATGCTTATGATAAATGTTTACATACCATGCTATAATTGTATTAACCGGAAACATTAATACTTGTGTGATTTGTAAACATAAAAGAGTCCCTAGTAAATCCTCTTGTTAAACTAGCTTGTTGGTTAATATATGATCATGGTTTCCTGATCATGAACATAGAGATGTTATTAACAACAGGGTCATATCATTAGGAGAATGATGTGATGGACATACTCCTATAGTTAAGCATAGCATAAAGATCAAGTCATTTAATATAGTTCACTTGCTATAAGATTTTTGATACATAGTAACCTAATTCCTTCGACCATGAGATCATGCTAATCACCATCACCAGAAGGATGCTTTGATGACATCAAACACCACACCGTAACTGTGTGGATTTAAAGGTGGCATTGAGTGTTCGGAAAGTATGTGTTGAGGCACATGGATCAAGATTGGGATTTGTCCATCCATATGACGGATAGATATACTCTGGGCCCTCTCGGTGGAATGTCATCCAATTAGCTTGCAAGCTTGTGACTAGCTCACAAGGGATCACATATCACGGGAACGAGAAAAGAGTACTTATTGGTAACGAGGTTGAACTAGGTATGCAGAGATACCGACGATCAAACCTTGGATAAGTAAAGTATCATGAGACAAAGGGAAATTTGTATCATATGTAAATGGTTCATTCGATCATGAAGTAATCGTAGAAATATGTGGGAGCCATATGAATTACCAGATTCCTCTATTGGTTATTGATCGGAGAAGAGTCTCGATCATGTCTGCATAATTCACGAACTGTAGGGAGACACACTGTAGAGGTCCCTACCCAATGTGGTAGATCCCTCCTGTGTTTTACAATGCTAGTCCCTGGATCGATAGCTAGCATCCACAGTTAAGATGTAATATCAAGATACAAAGGTCATTACTTAACTTTATAACCAGGAATAACATAAATTTTATTACATCATACATAGCTCATTTGGCTATTACATTACATTGCAGCGGAGTAAATATAGTCATGGGTCCTTCTTCTTCATATTGCCACAGGCAGATGTTGGTTGTAGGCTTTGTAGTCCTAGTCAATCAAACAATCTTCATTTAAAAACAATCAACCTTCAACATTACAAGTTACAGCCACAAAGGTCAATACATTTGAATTGTATTGGCAAGTTTCACTTTATGTATAATATGAGTGGATCCTATCCATACATGCATATTTGGCTAAGTAGAGTTAGGGCTTATTTGCATAAAGCAACATTTATCCTATCTTTTTCAAATTGATTTGTCAAATCTCTTTTCAAATCTCTTTTCCAAGTTCCTTGAACTCCTTGGTAGAAACTCAAGTGTTCAAGTCCTTGTCAAAATTCATGAGTCCCTTGGTAACCCCAAGTACATCATACTCTTGAGCACCTTGGTAACCCCAAGTGCAACAAGCTTTATCAAATCTCTTTGAATTCCTTGGTACCTCCAAGTGCATCAAGTTTTTATATTAGAAATTAGAATGTCGAGATCTCCCATAGTTCAAACTTTAGTTGCTCAAGATTGTCCATAACCGGGACACGGATAAGTACTTAGATTTATTAACTTCTGCAAGGAGTACACTTTACCCACATGACACAATCCCATCTTGTTGCCACCAAAGGGCTCACTGGATTAGTGCTCACCAAGATGGAGTAATCGCGCGAGAATGTGATGAAGTCTTTCCAAGAGGTCCTCCCATACATCCTTGCTAGCTTGTCTTCAGCCCCATGAAGCATTCCAGATCCCCATGTCCGAACTAAAGACAATGTATGGGTCTTCCTAATGTAGTTGACTAAGCCAGAGCCATAATAGCATGTGGTTGTACACGAAAGCCACAATTGGAGAAACATGTTCAATCTCTAAGTTTCCTAGGTGGTTTTCATTTGGAGCACAACACAAAGTGATTGCCATAGACATGGGTCCCTTTTATTGCCAATTTCTCCAAACATAAAGTGTCCACCACCTAGGTGGTTCATTGAGTCCTTGTTTTATTATGTAAAACACAAGTCCTTTTCTCAACCTTTGTAAAATCTCAACATGTACCTCTTTTTTTTAACATAGCATGGCTAAGCATGTACAACTTTAATATTTTCACTAAGGAGTGTATAGGGAATCCTATTAGGATTAGCATAGCATAAGTATAAAACATTTTCATGCATGTTTACAAAATCCACTAAGTAATATAAAAATAGTAGGTCTTTTGTATGATAGTGTAACTTGCCTTTTTGGTAGGGAGTGAGGGTTTTACTCCTTGATCTTGCTAGTTTCACAATTTGCTAATATCACTACAATCATTCAAACAAGCATAGTATCAAGTAACACTCCAAACCAATATTCAAACAATATTTCACACACTCAAAGCAAATGAACTCTAAGTCATGCATGGGAACATGCTTAAGATGGTTTTATCTCAAGGGAGGTATCCACTAGGCTTTTAACTTTGTAAGGTTCACATTGGTCATTTACCAAGATGGCAAAGTTATTCACAAAAGCTTTTAGTCCATAAACCATTTTAAAATCTAAACATTATGTTATGTGGTGAAATTATTTTTATCAAAGCAAAACCCTATGTTTTTCATCAAGTGAGTTTCCATTTTCAAAGCTTGGTGTTTTGGATCAGTAGGTTTTGGTTCAAGTATTTTCTCAAAGATTTCTTTACAAAAGCATTTCCATAGAACAAAATATTAGTTTTATTTGGCTAGAAAATGGCTAAGTTGATTAATTCAACTTAATTTTCACAAAAATCATTTTTAACACAAAGGGTTGGTTCCTAAGGTTAGTAGGGTCACATAAATCCATTTTGTAAAAGATTTAATCCTAAAAACAATTTTAAACAATTTTTATACTCTAAACAAGTACACAAATGTTTCTATAATTCAAACAAACTAACAGTTACTATTTTCAAAACTAAGGGTAGGGTTGGTTAGGGCTTGTTCCCCTGAATTCATTGATATAAAATTTGTCAAATTTGGACGTGTGGTTTGAAAGTTATAGGGGTTTGAAGTTTGCAATTCAATCTGATTTCAAATTCAGTTTTAAAATGATCGCCACGCGTCAGATTCTAATTGGCGCCAGTTGTTTGGCGGATCACGCCCGTGCGTTGGATCTATTCCTATCGTGCGCACGATGGCTCACCCTTCAGACATGGATCTGTCCAAGCCATCCGATGATAATCTAACGGCTCTACTTGCTTGGCCAAACAAGGCGGAGCCGGTGATACCGTAAGCGAGAAGAGAGTGAGGAAGCTCACCGGTTGGTGGAGCGACGATGCTCAACGTGGTTTCGAGGAGGCGAGGGTGCATCGGCGATACTAATCGCCGGAGTTCGCTTCGGCGCTGCTAGCGCTCTGAATGCTGCTACAAGGCACGGAGAGGGAACGGAGAATGGGGTTAGCTTCACGACAAAGTTAGCATCAACGAGGAAAGGGGTGGTCTAGCTTACCGGAGGGGCTCGGAGAAACCAGATGGTGGCGATGGCGGTTGTCTCGGTACCCGATAATTCTGAGCCAATTTGCTGTCGCCTGTGCCGATGTTCGGGGCTGGTGAGTGGGAGGCACGGAGAAGCGCCAAGGCTAGGAGAGTGTGTGAGTGTGCTTAGGGAGGTAAGGCGGTGTCGTGTTGCCGAATCGCCACCGAACATCGGGCGTTCCTGGTCGAATTTGCTCGGGGCAGAGAGGGGAGTGGTCTGGGGAAATGGAGGAGAAGTCATCAAGCTTAAGTAGGCGCGGGGGAGTAAAGGCCGTGGTTAAATTTAAGCCGCAGCTTCAATGGCGTAAACGGCCAAGTGAGGGGAGAAGGAGTCGCGGGAGAACGATGTCGAGTGGGGTCCAGTGAGAAAAGAAGAGGGAGAAGAGGGGCCACCAGTAGGTTTCGAGTAAGAAAAGAAACGCTTGGGAAGGGAGAAGTCTGGCTGGATTGGCTTAGTGGGCTGGGCCTTTGCACTATTTTTTTTATTCGTGTTCTTTTCTTTTTCTATTACTATTTACTGATTTGAATTTCAAACAATTCTCAAGCATTCCAAACAATTCAAATTTTCACCAACCATTGTAACCAAGAATTTGGTTCTGTTTATCAACATAAACTAATTATTAATTAAAATAATAATTTTATACTTTTTAGTAATTAAATAAAATGGACTATGGTTTATTAATAGGATTTGGTTTAATTAATAAAATCTTCCTTTGTTATTTAAATATTTTTAAAACCAATTCAGTAGGTTTCATTTGAGAATATAAGTTACTTGAAATACCTGTTAAAATAAAATAACATTCTATTATAGGATCCATTAATAATTAAATATAATAGACTTTCATTATTATTTCAAATAAGATTTAGTTTATTTGAGATATTTATTTTGGATCTAAGTTAAAGTCAAAACACTTTAGTAGATTTTATTAGAGAATATAATATACTTGGAAAACCTATTTAAAATAATTTTAACAAGTTTTGATGTTTTTAGTTAAAATGGTAAAAACCTTTTATTTGAATAAAATTTGATATTACTTTCTTATTACTTTATTTTAAATAAACCTTTGTTATTTTATTTAGAACTAAATGTTTTAATTTCCAAAGTTTTAGTCAAAGTTTAATTTGGCTTTATTAAATAATCTTTATTTGAAAAAACATCAATTTCTTTTGTTAACAAATCTTTTCATTTAAGGGTTTCAAAATAGTATTTTAATTATTTTTATTTTCTTTTTAATGAAAGTTTATCATCTTAAATACCTTTAGGTTTTATTTTAATTCAAATAGGTCTGTGGTTCCAATTGAATTCAAGAAGTTTCTTCTAGCTCTGAAAATTGAACATAGTTTTATTTTATTCATTTATTTTCACATTTCAAGATTTGAAAATCTTGGATGTGACATGTGACCACTCAAAATAAATCTCGTAGATTTGGGAAGGTCAGTTTACAAGCAAGTTCAATCAACTAGGTACTACCACCCTTAAAAATTTTCAAACCAAAATTACATATTGGCCTTCTTGGGTCCTGGAATTTCTAGGTTAAACTTTTGCTTTGTTACTATGCTTGACTCATGGGCCAAGATTGAGTTTCTCCATAGGCTTGTTCAACTTGTTCTTCATCCTTTACGACATCCTGCTTGCATAGTGTCCCGGATTCTTGCAGTTGAAGCAATGAATGTCATTGAGTTCTTTACGTGGCTCTTGTGGACAAGTTGCTACAAAGTGGCCTGGTTCATTACAGTTGTTACACCATACTTGATCAATTCCTTTATTCTTTATGTTCTCTGGGCATCCATTGGAGTAGTGCCCCATTTCCTTACATTTACGACATTGTACAAGACTCATGTCTTGCTTGGGCTTCTTGATTTTCCTAGATCCTTTGAATTGAGTTGTCTTGCTTGGAGGTATAAGTGGTCCTTTTCCTTTGGTAGACTTGGATCCTTCCTGTTTCCTTTGTTCTACCATGGCATAGATAGGACACAGGCCAGGAGTATGGTCACTTCCCTCACAAAGGTAGCAAGTAGCTTGAGAGGTAGGGCATTCTCCAACAGGATGGTCTTCATCACAATTGGGGCATTCTCCTTCATGCTCCTTGGAAGTATGATCCTTGTCTCCACAAATAATGCAAGCTGGGGCTCCATCTAGAACAACATTCTTGTCATCCTTGCTATCATACTCTCTTCTAGGATAATTTTCCTCCATGCTAATCATTTGATTAGTCACCTTAAGCATTAGTTGAGATTGTTCCTCCAAAAACCTTTGTAGTGCTGGATCTTCATTACTATTGTTGGCTAGGAACTGAGTCAATTGGTTCAATTGATGTTGGGTTGCTATGAGCTCCCAGCTTGGTTGGTGTTGGTGTCATCAACCTTGATGTTGGAGTCCTTTGGAGTAGTCATCTGTTTTGGGTTTGAAGGGAGATTAGAATGGGCAAGTTATTTCTAAGGAAATACTTTTAATTACACACATCACAATTCATACAAACAAGGTGTATGCAATCACAAATCAAGCAATCCCATTCAACTTTGCACTCAAGCCCATACTTAGGCAACAAAATATTTTTGCTACTCCACATAAGTTGGTGGGTTTGACTTAACTAATATATGGTGGTCCATCTATATGGTTCACTTGTGATCTTTCTTCCCTTTGCATGAGATCATGGCTTCCTTGAGACAAACTCTTGGTTACAATACTTCAAAGTTGTTGATGGTTTCTTCTTATTTTGCATTCCCTCAGTCTCTAATTTCTTAAGTAAGTTTTCTTTGTCTTATTTGTGGTCCTTAGTAGTTTCCATGTTGGAAGTCTTTGGTGAAGAGGTTGAAGATGTTGAAGTCATTAGAGTTGAAGAGGTTGAAGAAGTCCTTGCACATGATGTAGTCTTTGGTCATGGTTAGGCTTTTCCATCAAGTTGAAGTAGAAGAGAAATAGAGTTGAAATTAAAATGGTTGAGGAAAGAGTTTACAAGTGTTTTTGTAAATAAGTTTTGGGACAAGAACAACTCCTATTTTTCTAAGGGTTTTGTCCAATCCTAGGGTTTACAAATCCTACAGGCAACACAATGCTCTGATACCATCTGCAGAGGTCCTTACCCAATATGGTAGATCCCTCCTGTGTTTTACAACGCTAGTCCCTGGATCGATAGCTAGCATCCACAGTTAAGATGTAATATCAAGATACAAAGGTCATTACTTAACTTTATAACCAGGAATAACATAAATTTTATTACATCATACATAGCTCATTTGGCTATTACATTACATTGCAGCGGAGTAAATATAGTCATGGGTCCTTCTTCTTCATATTGCCACAGGCAGATGTTGGTTATAGGCTTTGTAGTCCTAGTCAATCAAACAATCTTCATTTAAAAACAATCAACCTGCAACATTACAAGTTACAGCCACAAGGTCAATACATTTGAATTGTATTGGCAAGTTTCACTTTATGTATAATATGAGTGGATCCTATCCATACATGCATATTTGGCTAAGTAGAGTTAGGGCTTATTTGCATAAAGCAACATTTATCCTATCTTTTTCAAATTGATTTGTCAAATCTCTTTTCAAATCTCTTTTCCAAGTTCCTTGAACTCCTTGGTAGAAACTCAAGTGTTCAAGTCCTTGTCAAAATTCATGAGTCCCTTGGTAACCCCAAGTACATCATACTCTTGAGCACCTTGGTAACCCCAAGTGCAACAAGCTTTATCAAATCTCTTTGAATTCCTTGGTACCTCCAAGTGCATCAAGTTTTTATATTAGAAATTAGAATGTCGAGATCTCCCATAGTTCAAACTTTAGTTGCTCAGTATTGTCCATAACCGGGGACACGGCTAAGTACTTAGATTTATTAACTTCTGAAGGAGTACACTTTACCCATGACACAATCCCATCTTGTTGCCACCAGTGGCCCTCTTGGATTAGTGCTCACCAAGATGGAGAGAATGTGATGAAGTCTTTCCAAGAGGTCCTCCCATACATCCTTGCTAGCTTGTCTTCAGCCCCCATGAAGCATTCCAGATCCCCATGTCCGGTAACTAAAGACAATGTATGGGTCTTCCTAATGTAGTTGACTAAGCCAGAGCCATAATAGCATGTGGTTGTACACGAAAGCCACAATTGGAGAAACATGTTCAATCTCTAAGTTTCCTAGGTGGTTTTCATTTGGAGCACAACACAAAGTGATTGCCATAGACATGGGTCCCTTTTATTGCCAATTTCTCCAAACATAAAGTGTCTACCACCTAGGTGGTTCATTGAGTCCTTGTTTTATTATGTAAAACACAAGTCCTTTTCTCAAACTTTGTAAAATCTCAACATGTACCTCTTTTTTTTAACATAGCATGGCTAAGCATGTACAACTTTAATATTTTCACTAAGGAGTGTATAGGGAATCCTATTAGGATTAGCATAGCATAAGTATAAAACATTTTCATGCATGTTTACAAAATCCACTAAGTAATATAAAAATAGTAGGTCTTTTGTATGATAGTGTAATTTGCCTTTTTGGTAGGGAGTGAGGGTTTTACTCCTTGATCTTGCTAGTCTCACAATTTGCTAATATCACTACAATCATTCAAACAAGCATAGTATCAAGTAACACTCCAAACCAATATTCAAACAATATTTCACACACTCAAAGCAAATGAACTCTAAGTCATGCATGGGAACATGCTTAAGATGGTTTTATCTCAAGGGAGGTATCCACTAGGCTTTTAACTTTGTAAGGTTCACATTGGTCATTTACCAAGATGGCAAAGTTATTCACAAAAGCTTTTAGTCCATAAACCATTTTAAAATCTAAACATTATGTTATGTGGTGAAATTATTTTTATCAAAGCAAAACCCTATGTTTTTCATCAATTGAGTTTCCATTTTCAAAGCTTGGTGTTTTGGATCAGTAGGTTTTGGTTCAAGTATTTTCTCAAAGATTTCTTTACAAAAGCATTTCCATAGAACAAAATATTAGTTTTATTTGGCTAGAAAATGGCTAAGTTGATTAATTCAACTTAATTTTCACAAAAATCATTTTTAACACAAAGGGTTGGTTCCTAAGGTTAGTAGGGTCACATAAATCCATTTTGTAAAAGATTTAATCCTAAAAGCAATTTTAAACAATTTTTATACTCTAAACAAGTACACAAATGTTTCTGTAAATTCAAACAAACTAACAATTACTATTTTCAAAACTAAGGGTAGGGTTGGTTAGGGCTTGTTCCCCTGAATTCGTTGATATAAAATTTGTCAAATTTGGACGTGTGGTTTGAAAGTTATACGGGTTTGAAGTTTGCAATTCAATCTGATTTCAAATTCAGTTTTAAAACAGATCCTGCCACGCGTCGTATTCTAATTGGCGAAACGGTTCGCGGATCACGCCCGTGCTGGATCTATTCCTATCGTGCGGAGATGGCTCATACCCTTCAGACATGGATCTGTCCAAGCCATCCGATGATAATCTAACGGCTCTACTTGCTTGGCAAACAAGATGGCGGCCGGCGGCGGCAGCTGGCGGCGAGGTGATACCAGGCGAGAGAGAGGAAGCTCACGGGTTGGTGGAGCGGCGATGCTCAACGTGGTTTCGAGGAGGCGAGGGTGCACTGGGCGATACTAATCGCCGCCGGAGTTCGCTTCGGCGTCGGCGCGTTCAGCGTCTCGGGAATGCTGCTACAAAGGCACGGAGAGGAACGGAGAATGGGGTTAACCGTGCGCGGTTCCTGACAAGTTAGCATCAACGCGAGGAAAGGGGTGGTCTAGCTTGGGAGGGCTCGTCGGAGAAACCAGATGGTGGCGATGGCGGTTGTCGTTGCCGATGTTCCGGGGCTTCCGGGTGAGTGGGAGGCACGGAGAAGCGCCAAGGCTAGGAGTGTGTGAGTGTGCTTAGGGAGGTAAGGCGGTGTCGTGTTGCGGAATCGCCACCGAACATCGTCGGGCAGAGGCGTTCTGGTCGAAATTGCTCGGCTGGGGCGAGAGAGGAGTGGTGGGGAAATGGAGGAGAAGTCATGGCGTTTAAGTAGCGTCGTCGCGGGGAGTAAAGGCCGTGGTTAACGCAATTTAAGCGCAGCTTCAATGGCGTAAACGCGTGAGGGGAGAAGGAGTCGGGAGAACGATGAAGGGTCGAGTGGGGTCCAAAGCTGAGAAAGAAGAGGGAGAAGGGGCCACGGTCGGTCTGTCTGAGTAGGTTTCGAGTAAGAAAAAACGCTTGGAAGGGAGAAGTCTCCGGGATTGGCTTAGTGGTGGGCCTTTGCACTATTTTTTTTATGTGTTCTTTTCTTTTTCTATTACTATTTACTGATTTGAATTTCAAACAATTCTCAAGCATTCAAAACAATTCAAATTTTCACCAACCATTGTAACCAAGAATTTGGTTCTGTTTATCAACATAAACTAATTATTAATTAAAATAATAATTTTATACTCTTTTAGTAATTAAATAAAATGGACTATGGTTTATTAATAGGATTTGGTTTAATTAATAAAATCTTCCTTTGTTATTTAAATATTTTTAAAACCAATTCAGAGGTTTCATTTGAGAATATAAGTTACTTGAAATACTGTTAAAATAAAATAACATTCTATTATAGGATCCATTAATAATTAAATATAATAGACTTTCATTATTATTTCAAATAAGATTTAGTTTATTTGAGATATTTATTTTGGATCTAAGTTAAAGTCAAAACACTTTAGTAGATTTTATTAGAGAATATAATATACTTGGAAAACCTATTTAAAATAATTTTAACAAGTTTTGATGTTTTTAGTTAAAATGGTAAAAACCTTTTATTTGAATAAAATTTGATATTACTTTCTTATTACTTTATTTTAAACAAACCTTTGTTATTTTACTCAGAACTAAATGTTTTAATTTCCAAAGTTTTAGTCAAAGTTTAATTTGGCTTTATTAAATAATCTTTATTTGAAAAAACATCAATTTCTTTTGTTAACAAATCTTTTCATTTAAGGGTTTCAAAATAGTATTTTAATTATTTTTATTTTCTTTTTAATGAAAGTTTATCATCTTAAATACCTTTAGGTTTTATTTTAATTCAAATAGGTCTGTGGTTCCAATTGAATTCAAGAAGTTTCTTCTAGCTCTGAAAATTGAACATAGTTTTATTTTATTCATTTATTTTCACATTTCAAGATTTGAAAAATCTTGGGATGTGACACACACTTAAGGATTCGATGGTGTTTAGTAGATATGGAATGTGAGTAAAGAGACCATATGTTGTTTGGAGTCTCGAATGGGATCCGGGATATCACGAGGAGATCCGTAATGGTCCGGAGAATAAGATTCATATAAGGAAAGTCCAATTTCGGAGTTCGGGAATGATTCCGGTGTTCTCATCGGAATGTTCTAGAGGGGTCTAGAAGGTTCACCGATCCAGAAGGGGAAGGGTACATGGATGTGTCATGACAAAGTGTAATTATTGCATCATGTCCAAGGTCACTTGGCTGGACACTTGGAAGAGAGAAATCAAACTCTAATTTGAAAGTCAAAAAGGCATTTTGAAAAAGTCAAATCCCAACATGGTTTCCGAGTTAGGGAGGGTTTCTGAGTTAGGGAGGGTTTCCACCTGGGTTAGGAACACCCTTGTACGCTCCCCCACCTATATAAGGAGGGGTAGGGGCGCACCCCAAGGTATCCCCCTTGCCCTAGGCGCCCAAGAAACCCTAGGTTGGCCGCCGCCCTCCTCTCTAGTTGGGACCAATCTAGATCTCTTCTAAACCGCTACCGACTAGCTAAACTCTAGTTGCTAGATACCTCTAAACCTCAGCCCTCTAAACCCTAGATCGCCGGGGCTCCCTCTACTCCACCATACTCGCTCCGGCTTAGGCAAAGCCCTAGGGGATCTCCCCTCTACTTCCGACATCACGCCGTCGTGCTGCCGAAATCGTGAGGAGAGAGCTACAACCTCCGCTGCCTACTGGAACAAGGGAGAGGAAGGTATTCATCGATTACCGTACGTGTGACCGACTGCGGGAGCGCTGCCGGAACGCGGCACCGGAAGGATCGTCTACGCGATCTTGAGATCGGCAAGTGAACGACTACGTCACCCACGCGAATCTGCTCTCGTTAACCGCTTTGGATCTTTGAGGGTTACTAGTCTATCAACTTGTTGCACCAGTCTAGTAGATAGATCTTGGCTTGATCATAGATTAGATTTTGATTGTGTGTTCATGCGGTAGAAATTTTTTGTTTTCCATGATACGAACCCCTACACCACCACCATAGTTCATCCTCTCCATCCGCCATCCACTCCATAGCCATTATCTTGTAATTGAGATCTTGTGATTCAGTGACCAGTCTAAAATATTTGATTTCAATCTAACTATTTTGCACAATGTTTTTATCCTTGATCTTATTGTCATGAGTAAGTAGTCCCCACGGGCTGTGAGTTGGGGTGAAACCTCACAGCGATTATGTGCATCTAATTTATGGGAGTATTATGTGTTGATCGAATAGAGATTTGTATCTTTTGTATCTTCGTCTCTTGTCTTGATTTCTAGACTCGTAGGTATCCAAGATCCCATAGATTGATAAAGGCTTCAGGTGAGATGAGTGGTGAACATCGATCTCATAGGAAACCTGTCATGGTGGTGGCACGGCTGATGCCATGGGTAGGCTAAAGTATGGGGCCAATGGATGCCAGTGGGATCTGGGGAGGGAAGATGCAACTATCTCTACACTTAAGCTGCCAAAGTGATGATCTTTATTTCTCTCTTGATGGGTTACAATTGCTCCTTGAGCTGTATACAGGGGGACAAGATGAATCTCCCCAGCCTAACGGTGCTCAAAGAGTCGATCCCTCCCTCAGGGTCCAAGCCTCCCCTTATAAAGGAGTGCCTTGGGTGCCCTTAGGGCTGACGAGGCAAGCATATTCGTGGAATATGCTTGTCCCAAATTAGTAGTTCGGCGGCCTCCTTTCCCTGTCGCCCTTCTAACGACGGCAAGGCTCCAATGGCCCCCTCCTGCGTGCCTCGGGCTCCAGGACTGTCACCTCCGTGACCTCCTTCTGTCCCTCTGACGCTGTGCATCCTTGTCTCTTGTGCTTGGCTCTGCTCTGATTCCTTCTAGCCTGCAGCTATAGTTTGACCTTGGGCTTCTCCTTCTCCTGCAAGCTTCGTATCACTCGGCCTTACCTTGTGTTACTCGGCTCGTTCTTCACCTGCATCAAGATCACTTGGGTAACCCGGCCGATTCTCTCAGTAACTCGGCCGGGTAACTACTTGATACATATACGTGGGCTTCTCACCTTCGTACCTTGGCCGACATATTCATGATTCGGCCAACCTAGACCATAACTCGGAAACTAGACGGGGATAGTACCTCGGTCTTTCCCCGTCTCTGACCTACCCGAGGTTAACCCCCCGACATTAGTCCCCGAAGCTGGTGTGGCCCTGTCAATAGCTTTGGCCGGGTTATATCAGCTTCATTATCTTTAGTCTTGTTTCCGAGTTATGTCCTCGTCCGAGGTTTCCTCGTTCCTTCCCTCGTACGCCATGTCCTACGTGTCATCCCCATCATTGTTCTTCTAGTTTTTAGGTCCCTCTACAGTGCTTACTGACAAGCTACAGTGAACTCTGTACCTGCTGCGCCGCCGCTGCGACGCCTCGGGTGCCGTTCCCCTTGGGGATTGTAACGACCTCTCTTCGTGTGTGGCCGTTGGTGTGGCTCCGCTCACCGTCGTGCGTTCGTGCTGCACCCACGATCTACACGGATAACTGCCACACCCACGATCCCACTTCCCTGTTCATGGCTTGACTATAAAGAGGGGAACTGCGTTTGTGGGATTCACCTTTCCCCTTATCGCTCGCCTCCGTTCTCCTTCTTCCTTTCGCCGGCGCGTTCTCTTGCAGTTCCGCCGCAGCTCGCCAGCCAGAGCCTCCGCCGGCGAAGATTCCGCCGCGCCGTTCTGCCTTACTTGCCCGCGCTCCGCGGCTTTGGCTCCGTCGTCGGTGAGTCCTCTCTGGCCGTCTTGCCCTGATCTTTCCCTAGATTCATCTGCTCCGTTTTCGTGCTCGGGCGACGGTTCCTCCGTTTCTTCGCCATTGTTTTCGTGCAAAGTTCCGACGGGGCCTTGCAGCTCTAAGCTCCCCTCCGCCGCCAGTCTTTCCTCCGGCGATCTTTCCGGCGCACATATGTCTAGTTCGTTTAGCGGCGCTCTTGTCGAGGACGACGACGCTGGCTCCGGGCCCGAGCGAGGCTCGTGGCAGGGCTCTTCAGTCACGCGCCGTGAGATTGAATGGCTCATCCGGACTCGAAGGATTCCCGCCGAGGTTTCTTGCCGTTTACCCAGCAGCAAATCCTCTCCAGATATCAGAGAGGGCGAGTATGTGGTTTTCATGTCTCACTTCGCCCGCGGCTTCGGTCTCCCTCTTAGCGATTTCGCTAGAGAATTCCTCGATTACTTCACCGCATCATCTTCTACGAACGCCATAGCTTCTCTTCGCTTTCATCTCCGCTTGAGGGTTACTGACCGTCACAAGACATGTCTGGTCGAAGTTCTTCCAGATCCGCTCCAACGTTGTCCCTGACAAATCTCTGCACCCTTCGGAGAAGTTGCTCACCCAATGTGGGGCGGCGTCTATCACACATCGAAGGAAATCCGTGTTCCCTCGTGTCACTGGGTTGGAGTCGTGCAAGAAGTGGCACAAATCATTCTTCTACGTCAAGAACAGAGGGGCGGAAGACAAGATTCGGCTCCCTCCATTCTCAATTGTCCCACCTTCTAAAGTGAAATGGCTCTATAATCCGAGGAAAACTCACGCCTTGGCCGAGGCCTTCGAGATTCGGCTTAAAGAGTTTATCCGGGCCGGGTTATGCGGCGAAGACCTGATGGCAACTTTCATTAGTAGCCGGATCTGCCCCTTCCAGCAGCGGACCCACAAGCTGTGCTACATGAGTGGTCCCCTTGACCCTAACCGAGTCTCGACCGTGGAGCTGGATAACTACCTTATTTATAAGCGCGTCCGAGCTATCTTCAAGACTGAGATGCCTGAGGATTGGTCTTGGGGATTAAAACCATTCACCCGCGATCGTCCGCCTCCCGAGGTAAGCTTAATCAGCATTGCTCTGTTATTCCACTGTTTTTAGAAACTCGTTTATCTAATTCTCTTTCTCCTCGTCTTGCAGAGGTTCGCAGAGCGTAAAACGAGGACGCCAAGTTCTGAGCTCCTTGGCCCCATGGACAGAGTACCGGATCTTGGTGAGCCGGACTCGAGGAGTTCGTCCTAAGTCGGATCTGCTCCGCTCGAGCTCATGCAAAACTTCAGCGCATGAGGAGGAAGGTGATTGACGAGGTCCAAATTCTTGAGGTAGTTGCCGCCATGCCTATTTCTTATGCATTTCCGCTTCTACTTTCCCAGCTAATCCGCCGGTCAGGTTCACGACGCCGAGCCTATTGCTTCCCGGCCTCCCGTTACCTCGGGAAACGGGGCCTCGCTAGTGCCTCGAGGGCGTTCCTAAGAAGCGAATGAAGAAATCCGCTCAACCCTCCCAGCGCAAGACTATGCCCGGGTCACGGTAAGTTCTTTTGCCTATATTTCTTGTTTCTCTCTTTCTGTTTCTCATACTGACGAATCTTCTTTCTTATTTTTGCAGTTCTCCTCTTTCTGTTAAACCTGGCGGTCCTAGTATGAATAGCCGTCCGATTCGGCCGCCATCTCCTCCTCCCGCTGATGATACCAGGATTCCTAGTCCTATTCGTCCTGCTTCTCCTCCAGCTCCGAATACGTCGCCTGTTCGTCGCGATGTCCCTGAGACCCCTTCCATTGACCTGGATTCGAACCGGCCCTCCGAAGTTTTTGTCGAGCCCGCCGCCCCTTCTATGGGCCCCAGCGCTGCTACTGAGCCTCCATCTACTCCGGCAGTTTCTACGACCATCCCGACCTCAGCCGAAAAGGTCGTTATCTCGGCGCCCTCTCTGACCTTATCCTCCACTGCTCCTAAGGACTCCGTCCCTACTTCCGAGGCGCCACTTCCTGCTGATGCCTCTTCTAAGGCGAAAAAAGCTATTGCCGTCAAGACTTCTTCTTCTCAGAAAGGTCTTGCCGGCTCTTCTCAGCCGAGTATTGCTGACGTGCTGCGTAAGGGAGTTGCGCCTACCAAAGTCCCCGTTACCTCGGCCGCCGGCAGCCATCTTGCTCTTCACAAGAGCCCTGCGACTTCCGTGGTCGGACCGCCTGCCCGGGGTAAAGTTTTAACTCGGACAGCTAGTGGGAACAGCCTTGGAGCGCTGGTTGAGTACGCCAATAACTGGAATGCTGCTGATCAGTTTGAGGGTAATCCAACAAACCAGCCCTTTCAGCTTTCTGACATCAGCGGCCGTTTTGACCATGCTGCCCAGTTCATCATTGATACCAACAAGATGAATGAGGTAATTATTTTTTCTCTGAGTCTTAAATTATTCTTCAGATGTTACCATATGCTCTAGTCCCCGAAACTTGCAAGGAAATAACTTGTTGTATACTTGGAAGTTTGACTTAAATTTATTTCTAAGGTTCGTTAATCCGGCCATTTAGATCCGAGTTTAGTTGTGTTTTATTCGGACTTGGTTTAGCTTTGAATATCCAGCCATCTAGATCCGAGTTAAGTCCTGCTTGACTCGGATCTGGTTTAGCTTTGAATATCCAGCCACCTAGAGCCGAATTAAGCTTTGCTTGATTCGGATCTAATTTAGCTTTGAATATCCAGCCACCTAGATCTGAGTTAAGTCCTGCTTGACTCGGATCTGGTTTAGCTTTGAATATCCAGCCACCTAGAGCCGAATTAAGATTTGCTTGATTCGGATCTAATTTAGCTTTGAATATCCAGCCACCTAGATCCGAATTAAGCTTTGCTTGATTTGGATCTAATTTAGCTTTGAATATCCAGCCACCTAGATCTGAGTTAAGTTCTGCTTGACTCGGATCTGGTTTAGCTTTGAATATCCAGCCACCTAGAGCCGAATTAAGCTTTGCTTGGTTCGGATCTAATTTAGCTTTGACTCGTTGATTTATCATTTTGCCTCATTACTCAGGTTGCACATGACCGGCGAACTGCCGAGTTCCAGAGGTTGCTTTTTTCGCACCGCAAGCTGGAAGAGAAGTACGAGAAGGTTCTGCCCGTGGCAAAGAAGGCTGATATGTCGATAGTTCCTTTTCCTTATTCCCAACTTTCTCATGTATTCGTCCACGGAATGCCGGCTTACTTCTTGTTGAATAGGTAATATTAATAACCTCAATATTCGCCTTGAAAAGAAGATCAAGAACCTGGAAGGTTAGTTTCCTTTCTATTTTACTCCTTCTCCTTCTTAATATATATGCTAAGGTTCCTTATTGCGTTTGGCTGTGGAAAATCCGAGTTGCAAGACTTCGCAGTGTCACATCAAGATTGCATGCCCATGCCTGACGTGATGCTGCATTTTTTAGAACAAAATGCAGTTCATTCGGCGCAACTACAAGAAAAAGACGATGAGATAGCTCGCCTGCGATCCGAGGTGGATACCCTTAAGCTCTCTCAGAAATCCGAACTAGAGAAGGTCGACCAAGAATTTTCCGAGGAAAAGAATCGGCTGGCTCTGGATCTGCAGAAGAACAAAGAACTCCTTGAAGCTGCCGAACTTAAAACCCGGGGTTTGAGCGAGGAAATTGCTCATTTTTAGAAGAGCAAGGCTGATTGGGCCTAAGATCTTCAGATAATGATGAGCTACATTCATCGTAAGCTACTTGGCATGGCCGAATTATATTTTTCTTTTTGTCCTCGCTACCTTTGACACGTTCATGCTTTATGCAGATCATTTCCCGAGGCCAAGCCCGTGAGTTCTAAAGCGGTTCTTGCAGATCGCGCGCCGAGGTGAACTCACATCGTTGATTCGAATATTCAATGGAGGATTACTTGGTTGCCGCAGCTTGGTCCGATGAAAATTATGGGCCGGACTTGGTGCAGGCCGCTATCCGAGCTTACCATGTACTCGCCGAATACCTCGGGACTCTCGATATCAACGAAGTCAAGTTATTGGTGACAAGGCTGATGGCATCTGAGAGGCAGTTGAGTCTTTGGAGAGAATCGGCTGGGCGTGCTGGTGCCGACATGGCCCTTACTGTTATCATGTCATGGTATGAAGACATCTCTCTGGACATCCTGAGAAATTTGCGCACTGGCTCCCGCTGGGTTGAAGATCCCACTTTTGTTGCTCTTCGGCAAGCTCGGGCGTTCCAACTCGTCGAGTACGCCGACGTGCACACTTGGAATGAAGGGCCGAGTTTTCTCCCAGACCCGGATCAGGAGGTTGCGGCTGAGGGTGCCTCGGATGATGATTCAGCGGAGCAGGGGGAAGGTGAAAATGATTCGGCCGCATCTGATAGCTCTAGCTCAAGCTCGGACAGCAACGGCGATGCGCGGTCCTCTTCCAAAGGTACCGGGCATTCTACCGCACGGACTGACGCTCCTGAACAACCTCGGACTTCCGCCGAAGTTGCACCTGGGTCAGCGGAGGGCGAGGCAACCTCAGTCGAGGTCCCTCCTACCTCGGAGTGCCCCGCACCTGAGCAAGTAGCTGCCTCTCCAACGAACAACGCCTAAGTTATTTCCGATCCCTGGTATGCCGGGCGTATGATGTAGGCGAAAAATTTGTCAACTCTCTGTATGATTTGAATTTCTTTTGCCATGTACTGTTGTGACATTTGGTTAAGTGGATGCTCGTCCGAATTCCTGCTTCGCTGGCCCTTAATTTCTTGACCTTTTAGGGCTTAACTTTGCCGTTATTTTTTATGGTCTTATCCAGGCATGAGCGCTGAATACCTATGATATTGATCTGTTCTGAACATAAGTTAACTACTTCGTTGTGGAAGTATGTAGCAATCGCCGGATCGTTGTTTATTGTCCGAAACTTCCCCATGTAAATCAAACTTCAGAGGTAGTATAAAACTGATATGAGTGCGTTCAGCATAAGTTTGAGGTAGCATACGGTAGTCCCCGAGTCGCTGCTTTAGATGCCGAGGTTTAGGTATCAATACGAAATTGATATATCATATGATAGTCCCCGAGTCACTGCTCTGGGCGCCGAGGTTCATATTCGTAACATGAAAGAAATACAACATATGGCAGTCCCCGAGTCACTGCTCTGGGCGCCAAGGTTCAAGCACATAACGCGAAAGAAATAAATATAACATATGGCAGTCCCCGAGTCATTGCTTTGGGTGCCGAGGTCCAAACACATAACACGAAATAATATACATATGGCAGTCCCCGAGTAACTGCTCTGGGTGCCGAGGTTCAAACATATAACACGAAATAATATAACATATGGCAGTCCCCGAGTAACTGCTCTGGGTGCCGCAGTTCGAATACATAATATAAATATAACCTAAGGCAGTCCCCGAGTCACTGCTCTGGGTGCCGAGGTTCAAATACATCATTGGATTTTGACTTTGAGATATAATGCTACGAGTAGAATGGCCGAAGTAAAGCCACATTCCGGTAACCGCTTTCTTCACCGCTTTTATGCCTTGTTCTCCAGGGACCGAAGGCCGATTAGATAATATGCATCGTTGTGCAATGCTTTGCTCACAATAAACGGTCCTTCCCATGGGGTGACAATTTGTGCATGCGGCCGTCGTTGCACTAGTCGGAGGACCAAATCTCCTTCTTTGAATACTCTTGATTCACTTTCTTGCTGTGATACCGCAAGTTCTGTTGATAAATAGTCGATCGTGACAATGTCAACTCTCTGGCTTCTTCCAACAGGTCCACGACATCTTGCCGAGCTATTTCGTTTGTCTCTGAGGTTGTGTACTGAGCAACTCTTGGCGAGTCATATATTATGTCGGGAGTACGGCCGCCTGCACACCGTAAAGAATGGAGTGTAACCTGTTGATCTATTCGGAGTAGTCCGAAGGCTCCATAACACGGCTGGGATTTCTTCGATCCAACACCCTGCCGACCTTTGCAAAGGTTCAACAAGTCGTGGTTTTATTCCTGATAGCACCAGTCCATTAGACCTTTCCACTTGTCCATTGGATGCTGGGTGAGCCATAGAGGCAATATCTAGTCTTATGTGCTTCTCTCGGCAAAATCTAGCAAAAGCTCCTTCTGCAAAGTTTGTGCCATTATCCGTAATAATACTATGCGGGTACCCGTATCTCAAGATGATATCCTTGAGAAATTTCACTGCTGTGTGCCCATCACACTTTTTAATCGGTTTTACTTCAATCCATTTTGTGAACTTGTCTACCATAACCAACATGTGGGTCATTCCTCCTCGCGCCGGCTTGAACGGTCCCACCATATCTAAACCCCATACAGAAAATGGCCAAGTGATGGGTATTGTTTTTAACTCGGCCGACGGCATATGTATTCTGGTTGCGTATCTCTGACACCCATTGCATTTCTTAACTAATTCTTTTGCCTCTTTTAACGCCGTTGGCCAGTAAAATCCATGCCTAAATGCCTTGGCTACTAAAGCGCGAGATGAGGCATGGTGCCCACATTCTCCTTGGTGTATGTCTAGAAGGATTTCCTGACCTTCTGTGGAACTCACGCACTTCTGCAATACGTTTGTGACGCTTCTCTTATATAACTCATTGTTTATGATTGTATAGGCTTTTGCTCTTCTTATGGTTTGTCTAGCTAACACCTCATTACTCGGCAACATCGCGTCTTTTAGGTAATAAAATATGGGTTGCGCCCATATCGGTGTTACTCTTTCTGAAGTGATCTCACTGTCTATCTCCATGTTTTCTGCCGACGTATATACCTCGGCTCTCTCCATGGTTGTGATTACCTCGGCTGTCCCCCTCTTTAGGGGTTCCGAGTCTTTCTGCGGATCTACCTCCATTGGCGTGTGATTTTCTGCAGAACTTGCTGGAATAAAGATTGATTCGGATTCTGGTGATGGGATTATTGATGGTTTCCTGAGGTGCTCCAGGGCAATACCTGGCGGAATTGACTGCCGGGTTGATCCTAATTTCGACAATGTGTCGGCAGCGTCATTTTCTGCTCGTGGTATGTGGTGGAATTCACATCCTTCAAAGTATCCACTGATTTTTTGCACATGGAATCTGTATAAGCCATATTAGCATCTAATGCGTCCCAACTGCCCGATACTTGTTGTACTACTAGATCCGAGTCACCGTAGCATAGGATTCGGCGTATACCAATTTCTTTTGCCACTTTTAATCCATGGACTAGCGCTTCATATTCAACTACATTGTTGGACGCAGCAAAATGTATTTGCAATACATATTTCAATTGATCTTTTTTAGGCGACGTTAGCACTATTCCTTCTCCCAAACCATTCCTTAGTTTGGAACCATCAAAATGCATTGTCCAGTAATTTGGATCTGGCAATGGTGGCTCATACTGCACCTCGGCCCACCATTTAGAAATTCGGCGACTGAGATTTGATTGCATCTCTTCTATCAAATTGTGGAGCATACGGTGATAACTCGATCGCCCATTTTGCTATTCGGCCACTTGCATCTTTGTTGTTCAATATGTCGGCTATGGGTGCCTCACAGATTACTTTGATGGGGTGCTCTTCAAAGTAATGCTTAAGCTTTTTTGCCGACATATATACTCCATAAGCCATCTTCTGATAGTGCGGATAATTCTGCTTTGAAGTGGATAATACTTCACTTAGATAATACACCGGCCTCTGAATTGACTTACCATCTTCAAGTCGTTCCACTACGACCACGTTACTAACTACTCGATTGGTAGCCGCTACATAGAGTAGCATAGGTTCTTTCGATAATGGAGAAGCTAAAACGGGTGCCGTAACTAGCATCTTTTTCAACTCATGAAATGCAAGGTCCGCCTGCGGAGTCCAGCTGAATCTGTCCGACTTTCTCATCAGCTGATAAAGTGGCAGTGCCTTTTCTCCTAGCCGACATACAAATCGACTAAGCGAGGCCAGGCAGCCCGTGAATTTTTGTACATCGTTCAAACATCTTGGCAATTCCATTCTTTCTACTGCTCTTATCTTTGTTGGATTAGCCTCGATACCTCGGCTGGACACAAGGAAACCAAGTAGTTTTCCTGCCGGCACGCCAAATGTGCATTTCTCTGGATTAAGCTTCATTCGGAACCTTCTCAGGTTCGCGAAAGTTTGCCGTATATCTTCTAGCAAGGTTTTGCTCTCCTTAGTTTTGATGACCACGTCATCCACATACACTTGTACATTTTTCCCTATCTGATCATGTAGGCATTTTTGCATGCATCTTTGATATGTTGCTCCTGCATTTCGCAGGCCGAATGGCATTGTGCGATAACAATAAGCCCCGTACGGGGTAATAAATGCAGTCTTTATTTGATCGGCCGGATTTAACGGTATCTGGTGGAAACCAGAATACGCGTCTACAAATGATAACAGCTCACAGCCAGCGGTCGAGTCAATGACTTGGTCTATTCTAGGCAATGGAAAAGGATCTTTCGGACACGCCTTGTTCAGGTTAGTGTAGTCGATACACATTCGCCACACAATGGCTACATTGGGGTCATCTTTTTTCTTTTCTACTAGCACCGGATTTGATAACCAATCCGGATATAGCACCTCCATGATGAACCCGGCCGCGAGGAGCCGAGCTATTTCATCCCCTATTACTTTTCTCCTGTCTTCGGCGAAGCGGCGGAGAGGTTGCTTCACCGGCCTTGCTCCTGGCCTGACGTTTAAAGAGTGCTCAGCCAACTCCCTCGGAACACCTTGCAGATCTTGAGTTGACCATGCAAATATGTCCCGATTCTCACGGAGGAAGTTGGTGAGCTCGCCTTCCTATTTAGCGTCAAGGCCTGCACCAATAGTAATAGTGCGCCTCGGGAATTGCTCATCAATCTGAAATTTCTTCGTCTCTTTAGTTGGTGAAAAGAAACACGCCATGAGGGTTGGCCAAGGCTGCATGTTCAATCAGGCCGACCGAGCGAGGCTGCTACCTCTTGAATCCTTTTCTTTTCTCTTGCTATAACCAATGACTCGCCAAATTTGACCCGTGAAGCACACTCCATTGACTTCTTGTAATCCCTCGAATCGTTATCACCCCTTGTGGTCCGGTAACTTCATCTTTAGATAACTTATATGACAAATGCCCATGAATTTGGCCAAGGGTCAGTCCGAGTAGAGCATGATAACAACTTTCCGGATCCACCACTTCAAATTCTAAGTTTTCTGCAGTTATCTCTTGTACCGAATAACACGTCCACTCGGACTTTACCGATGGGCTCACATGAAAGCCCTAGCACTATCCCATGGAAAGTTGTCCTCGTGGACTGCAGCATATTCTGCGATATTCCGAGTTTATGCATGGTATCTTTGTACATGATGTTGATACTGCTCCCGTTGTCGATGAGTACTTTTGAAAATTTCACATTGATGCTTGGTCCAACAAATGTCGGATCCAACACAAGTGCATATGATCCCGACTCGGCATTATTCTGGGTGGTCTTTCATGCTCCAGTCACCTCTTGATCGACCATGGCTGGTATCTTGGTACCGCCACAACCGCATTCACTTCCATATGCCGCGCCGCACACTTTGCTTGTCCTGTTGCATTGTGAACACACAATAAGACTAGTGATGTTCCCTGTAATCATTACGTCCGGTATTTGCCGGATTCATCCTTCCGTCCTGGACCTGGTTCATTACTTGATGCACTGCATCCCTTCGATCCGAGTTATTGTACCTAGGGGAGGCGGTAGCATCGATTCTGTGTATTTGCTCCAGATTAATTGCGATGTCATCTGCTTTACCTGATGGGGAGCCTGAACTCCTGCTGGGTTCCCCATCGCATTTTTCATCCAGGCACATTGGCGGGTTGTATGATTGGCTGGTCTGGATGGGTTTGATGTGTGAAATTTGCACGGCTGATCTAACATGGATTCGAACGTATACTTCGGCCTCTCTTGCCATTGCTTCTTTTGCTCTGGGGTCCATTGCCTTTTTCCCTCATTTCTTGATGTCCACTGTTGAGGTCCATTTTTCTGTCGTTGAGTTGCTCCGTGACTCGGCTGATCTTGTGCTACTGCCGCCACCTGGGCCGAATTATATCTATAATCCGACCTCTCCTCTCTTCTTCTTCCTCTAAAATCACGCCTGGATGACCCGGCCAATTCTCGCGTCTTGGTCCTGTTGCTCACGATGATCTGCCGACATTAATTCCGGTTGGGTCGCCCAATGCATAGGAGTCTGCTATTCGATAGTTTACGCCAATGGTTGGCATATCTCTTTGCAGCGTTGCCACAACACGCCGGCATAACGGCAGCCTTTTGCGAACCAAGCGATTGCTTGCGATTCGATAACTCCCTCACATGAGTTTCTCAGGTTGCACCATCGAGTTAAAAACTCTCTATCTGTTTCATTCGGCCTCTGTTTGCACATGGCTAGCTGTTGTGGTCTATTTGGTCTCTTGTATGTGCTGGTAAAGTTGTCATTTAACATTTCTTCGAAATCTAACCAGTAGTTGATACTGCCAGCTGGTTGATTATTCAACCATACCCTGGCTGGTCCTTCCAACATCTGTGGGACATACCACACTGCCCATCTTAGGTTGACACCCGCTATCTTCACAGCGGTGGCATAATCAATCAACCAGTCTTGTGGCTTGGTACTTCCATTGTACGTTTTTGTGCCTCTTGCTAACTGAAAATTCGGCACTGGTGGTTCGCCCATGATCCGTGGTCCAAAACATGTCGGACCTGGTGGACCTTGCTCTTCCAACAACTCGGACCGGTATAGCCGATCCAACTTTACTCTTGCATCACTTGCTGGCAAATCTCTGTACAGGATTCTATCCTGTATCCCATAGTGATTGTTTCCACCCTGGTTTGCGTATTCCACCTCGGAATATCCATCATTGTACCTTTCATTCATCTGATTGTGGCGAGCTGGCCTCACTTCTCTTTCCTGCCGAGGCTCATGTATCGGTTGCGGGTTGGGCGGCACTTCTCTCCTTACTTCGGCCGGGGCCTGGTTTTCATGATTATCTCTTGCGGGTTCTCTCCTGCCGAGATCCCCGTTGCCTCGGCCCCCGCCGTCCTTTTCCATACGGCCGTGGTTTCTCTCCCCACTGTTACCTCGGCTTGCATTGCCTCTGTTCTCATTTGCCTTTCCAGCTATTGCCGGGTCATATGGAACAATTTGCTTGTTCCTCTTCCCTGAGGTTACTGCTTTCTATTTTCGAGCGTTGTTTCCGGTGAGGATGTCAGCTTGGATAAAGCAGGTGCTGCCCCTGCCGAATGAACCATCCGTGAAGCCCCTGGTCTTGCCGGGTTAGTTCTGAGTATTTCCTCATTTTGCTGGTTCGCGATGCGCACCAGCTCATTCACTCTTTCTTGTTGTTTCTGCCGAGCTTCCCCGGTTAACCCCTCTAATTCCAATGCTGCGGCATTCGCTGCTCTCAGGTTTTTCGCCGGGGTACTGTACCTCGGCAAACCCAAATCACCTGATTCTGCTCTGTGAGCTTCATGCTCTTTGTTAATGTCATTCATGAGGTTCTTCCCTCTTAATCTTAGTTCGTCCACCCGCTCGGGTGCGATATCAAGCTTGTTAGCTTTTGCATATTCTCTCAGGGTCCTGTTCAAGGATTCCCGCAGGGCTGATACTTTTTTGGCCTCTACCAGCACTTTTTGCCTAGTTTCTTCTAACTCTGCCTGAGCATTTGCCGGATCAAGTATCGGCGCTACAGGCGTGGTCAGGTTTTCTATAGTTGCCTGAAGAATGTTCTCTGGTCTCTCCAGAGGTGGCCCTCTCACTCTTGGTGCCTTTGGGGTGGTGTCATGCAGCTCGGCCGGGTTCGCCACCGGCGGAATTACCTCGGTGGTTTGCAGTGTGATCTGCTTGGTGCGCTTGTGCGCTGCAGGGTTCTCTGCTGACCTGCCATCGCTGCTCCCGCTTGAGCTCCTGCTGCGACCATCACCTCGACGCTGCCTGCAGGATGCTCTCCTGATGGACGGCTCGCCGCGCTTCGAGGTGGCTCTCCTGCAACAACAACCTGGTGAGGATAAATGCCGGTGATGTCGACGCCGACGTAGACCCTGTGCTCGCCCAAGCCGATGAAGATCCCATTGCGCGGGGGAGTTTTCCCCCTGAAGCTTCCTGCATTGTCTCTGACATAGTCGCAGAGACCAAGTCTCTGGACCAAGCCAGAAACAACGCGCTCGCCGGTGTTGATGAAGTTTCCCGTCCGGATCACAACTCCAGCTAGCACCGCTGCTGGCCCCACGGTGGGCGCCAACTGTCGTGGTGGTGGCACGGCAGATGCCATGGGTAGGCTAAAGTATGGGGCCAATGGATGCCAGTGGGATCTGGGGAGGGAAGATGCAACTGTCTCTACACTTAAGCTGCCAAAGTGATGATCTTTATTTCTCTCTTGATGGGTTACAATTGCTCCTTGAGCTGTATACAGGGGGACAAGATGAATCTCCCCAGCCTAACGGTGCTCAAAGAGTCGATCCCTCCCTCAGGGTCCAAGCCTCCCCTTATAAAGGAGTGCCTTGGGTGCCCTTAGGGCTGACGAGGCAAGCATATTCGTGGAATATGCTTGTCCCAAATTAGTAGTTCGGCGGCCTCCTTTCCCTGTCGCCCTTCTAATGACGGCAAGGCTCCAGTGGCCCCCTCCTGCGTGCCTCGGGCTCCAGGACTGTCACCTCCGTGACCTCCTTCTGCCCCTCTGACGCTGTGCATCCTTGTCTCTTGTGCTTGGCTCTGCTCTGATTCCTTCTAGCCTGCAGCTATAGTTTGACCTTGGGCTTCTCCTTCTCCTGCAAGCTTCGTATCACTCGGCCTTACCTTGTGTTACTCGTCTCGTTCTTCACCTGCATCAAGATCACTTGGGTAACCCGGCCGATTCTCTCAGTAACTCGGCCGGGTAACTACTTGATACATATACGTGGGCTTCTCGCCTTCGTACCTTGGCCGACATATTCATGATTCGGCCAACCTAGACCATAACTCGGAAACTAGACGGGGATAGTACCTCGGTCTTTCCCCGTCTCTAACCTACCCGAGGTTAACCCCCCGACAAAACCCATTGACAGAAAGGGAAGTACGATCTTCGTTTAGGGATCTATTTGGGAGTAACAGCAACACCACTTCTTAAGGTTTTGATCTGTAAACTTTACTTAAATAATTGTTATAACCCGTGGCTTCGTGGTATAACGGTTGGATCAAAAGACTATTTCTATGTATGTGGCTCACATGGGCTCTAGTATATTAGAATCTGTTGTCCACCTATTTTATCTTTGTTAGATCATCACACATGAATATGTGTATTACTATCTTTATTCCATATGATGTGCAGATGTAGGTGAATCTTCAACCCTGGCCTATCTTCATCCATTGCAACAACCAACGATTAAAAGTAAACTAGAAAGGTCAAGTAAACAAAGGTAAAACGAAAAAACAAGTCTTGTAGACGTGTCTCATTTAATTTCCATTTAGCATTGTTTTACAAGGTTCAATTAAACCTAGGTCTACTAGGGAAAAAGCTACTATACTGCATCCATAAATCCGGATCGAAGGTATCACCAATCAAAGCCAAATCCCTTTGGTAGAAAGCAAGAGGAGGTCCCGATCTACGGTTTCACGAAGACATATTTTATTCCCCCTTGATTTCATTGACTTTTCTTGTTACTATTGGGTTTGTGAGAAAACCTAGGAGTCTAGGGTTGCCTGGAGGCATTCGTCTTATGTTCTGCCCCGTGGAATATTTTTGAGGGTTTGAAGAATACCTTAAAGTCTACTATGAGTAAGTGAGCTATTCTTTCGTGGGATAGGCTCGGAGAAGAAGGTGAGACTTCATGGCATTGGGAAATCCTTCGTGAAATCTCACACGTCTTCAACATGACGTACCTTTTTCCTAAGGAAGGGAACATGGGGATACATCTTCGTCTATGCGTGCTTCGTTTATTACAAACTGATCTCTTGACTTGTGTTGTTGTTACCTTTGTGATAACCTTCATGCTTGAAGTGCCTTGTATTATCATATAGGTTGTCTCACCTAGATTGCATTTAGGCACACTAATATTCCACAAATCCTAAAACTTGCAAAAGAAGTTAATTTTTTTGTAAACCTATTCATCCCCCTGTAGGTTAACCATCTCTATCCTTTTATAGGGTTTGATCATAGCCTCAGTTATCTGCCATGTATTCGACCAGGAATCGACGGGTCCTCGCCTCCTCTGCTCTCCTCTCCGTGGACGGGAGGGGTGGGACCTCTGACCTACGCTCAACGCCGTAGTAAGGTCTCTAAATTTAGAGATTGGTCAACCGACAACGACGTTGTGGTGACTATGACAATGCTATGCTCGACAAGAATAAGGTATACGCGCCTCCTCATCCACCTTGTCTTGGTGATCTTGCCGGTGGGGTTGAGTAGGACGGGGACTTGTCTAGTCACTGCTCCCATGGAGTGGTGGAATTTGTTCAATCTACATGTTTTATATGTTTGGTGTCAAAAGATTCAGATCAATTAATTCAAGAGTTCAATGATGAGGGATTCGGTTCTAGGACATTGGTCCTTAAGGACATGTTCACAAAGACTTTCTGTCTCTCATGAACAACATTAGACCAGCTCCGGTAGGGAAGCAACGACATCGGCGCATTGGCGGCTGGCTTTGGCCATGATGATGATCATTAGGTGGTCTAAAGATCTTGATTTTATTTTCGTTCTGCTTGAGATGTTTTGTACTACTTGTAAACTTCTATAACTGATCTGGATTACTTCTCGCCAAAAAAAAGGACTCATGTAATGCACCGTTGGTCAAACCATGTAAGCTGTACTCAGACGGGACAGTAGTTTACCACAATAGACAATAGTCCATAGTATTCCACCACCAAACACGGCTAGTGTTCCTTATCGGAACAAAGAACACAAATAACGTTGGCAGGGCTGTTGTGTGGGCTTATAAGATAAGAGCGAGGTTGCTTCCAACATATACGCCCAACGTTGGCCAACAATAACTTAACGAGCCGGCCGGAACTAATACGGTTTAGAAAAAGCAAAGACCAACTCGATCGACGTCAAAAAGAATAGTACTAGTGAGGGAAAGGAGACCCCAACAACCCAGAGTGCAACCTGCTACGGCACATGCTAAGCGGGAACCAGCATGCATGCAACGCCAGAAAAATCAAGAGAAAGCCGACCGTCGTCTCGCACTGCACCATGTCAATATATACACTTCCTTATGGACCAATGTCGTTCAACACAAGGTAGAGCAAGCAACTGCTCAAGTCTCCGGCCTGGCTTCTAGCTAGTTGTGTGGGGGACGAGAGAGAGAGAAGGGTGGTAGAGATGAAGCCCTCCACAGCCATAGCTCTGGTGCTCGTAGCTATTGTAGCATTACAACATCCCTCCCTTGCCATTGCCGCCGGTCCCAAGGTCATCATCGTCGGCGCCGGCATGTCGGGTAAGATCTAAGCTACTGCACTAGTCACATCCCAGATGCATGCACTTGCAAACATTGCACGGAATGGATGCAAGTTCTTGTGCTAAATGCATACCGAGTTCCTGCAGGGATCTCAGCTGGGAAGAGGCTATCGGATGCTGGGATCACTGACTTTGTTATCCTCGAGGCCTAAGAGCTTTTTTTAAAATGTTACTCCCTCCATTTCTGTTTACAAGTCCTGCACGTAGTTCTATGTCGCCAAATTGAGCAACTTAGTATGATGTATATATTCAAAAAATATATCACCGGAAACTTTAGACTTTGTATTTTCCAATAATATAATTTTTATATTATATAATTCAAATTATATAGGTCAAATTGATAACTAGATATACGCGTAGGACTTATAAACCGAAACGGAGGGAGTAGAAATTATAAGTCCTTTCTTATTTATTACCATCTCTTATCCAATACATGGTCTTCTTTTTACTTCTCTTTTTTCATGCATGTATAACTATTGGTGCATGTAGTAATCAAGAGGGTGAGTTATTGATTTTCTTAATCCTATCAAAATGGTTCATAGGTCTTATAATCCATAACAGAGGAAGTACTGCACTAGCTAGTCACATCCCACATGCATGCAAGTTATTGCGCTTAATGCATACCGTGTTCCTGCAGGGATCTCGGCTGGGAAGAGGCTATCGGATGCTGGGATCACCGACTTTGTTATCCTCGAGGCGACCGACCGCATCGGCGGGCGCATTCACAAGACCAAGTTCGCCGGGGTGAACGTGGAGATGGGGGCCAACTGGGTGGAGGGCGTGAACGGCGATGAGATGAACCCCATCTGGACCATGGCCAACAGCACAGGAGGCCTCAACCTCAGGACCTTCCGCTCCGACTTTGACCATATCCCCAGCAACACCTACAAGCAAGGGTGCGTATAAGTGATCTTACTTTCTCTTTCTCCCGTAGTATAAAATGTTTCAGATCGAAGCTAAAATAGCTTGCCAGAATGTCTTATACTATGGAACGTCTTAAACTTAAGTAAATACCTTGTGGTGATAGTCCATATA
This sequence comes from Avena longiglumis, assembly GCA_030063025.1. Lineage (NCBI taxonomy): Eukaryota > Viridiplantae > Streptophyta > Magnoliopsida > Poales > Poaceae > Avena > Avena longiglumis. Next base: position 110,469,182 of record CP125976.1, on the reverse strand, counting down.
TTTATATACCTTCTTCGGGATCCAGCGGCGGTCTTTACGAGAAGGAATTTGTTGAGAAGATAATCGAGAGAATGGATGAGGTGGACGAGAGCGGTAGCAAGCTCGCCGGTACCTTGCACCACAGCGGCCAGCAAGACATGTCCGTCTTGGCCATGCAACGCCTCAACGACCAGTACGTATACACTCACTCATTAATCGCACCACCTTGCACTTTCAGTATATATAACTCGTGTTATCTTCGAAACCATGAGATCTGGGAGGATATTTTGGGATTTAAGTGGATGATGGACATCACCTTAATTATACTGTATTTACTTAGTTTTTATATCTGAAGCTTTGCCGTAGTAGACTTCCGTGCCTTTTTAAAAAAAAAAAATGGGAGCATGGCCTGGTCTCTTCATCAAATAGATGCACACCATTTTTTTTATTGCAAAGTTTTAAAATCCAGACTATTACAATTCATGAGTCACGAAGGATTGAAACAGGAATCAAGCGGTCAACATAAGCAACTAGCCATTACAAAGTCTACTAGTATGTTGCCAGGCCGTAGAAATCCTGAGCAGCCGGTGGTTATATCCAGAAGGCATAGGTTTTCCGCTAGTCCAAGAGGATGAGGTAAGATCGTAGCTGAATCTAGTGAGTAGCCAAATTAATATATTCTTTCTCCCCATACTAGGTAGTCCAGAGATAAAATCCTGGACATCTCTAGACCTTGCCGACGTACTCATGAGTGTACTTACTTGTTTGGTCCTAGAGACACTCAGCTCAATCCGAGTCCGTGACAGACGGATTTTACCTAGGTTTGGACCCTCATATGCGGGTAATAACTTTGCTCCTTCCTTTATTTATTTTTTGTATCGGGATGATATACAAAATAATACAAATTTATGTTGATGTATTGGAGAGTTGTAATAGAGATGAAACTGGAAGAAGCTAATATGATGATATACGGAGTGTCCATGGCTTCAGATGACGATAACAATAACGGCTTGCCCTTCCATACATCTGAAGAGCTTGCCCCCCTAAGTAGTCCTTGGTTTTTTTCTTTATGTTGGAGTGGAGTGATGGTGGCTCAAATGCGTAGTCTGGATTTATTCAAACCATAGGGGATGCTAGTGGGCTGTACCTAAGCCGGCGGATCAGCTGCTGAGGTGCGACCCTTTCGCATGATGATTGATCGGACAGTGAGACATTCCTATAATTAAAGCGATAATCTAATTAGCATATCCTCCATGACCTAATCTATGTTTCGAAAAGTCTAGATTCGTCTGCCCTCCATGTTCATCATCTAAACAGTCCAACGCTCCAAAAAATGTGGTAGATGACTTGAATGGTTGACGTTTGACAAAAAAAAGGATAGCTGAACATTATAAGATTCTGTCCAGTGTTGTTAGAATATATATAAAATGGACCAACCCAGAAATTGCAACCGGATCCTTCCAAAGTCCCACTTATAGTTTATTTTGTGCTCTCTAATTTAAAATTGGATATAAATTAAACTAGAAAATATAAATAGACTATAAGAACAACTCCAACACATACCCCAAAGCCTTCCCTATAGCAAAATAAGGAGAGAGGGGGGGGGGTGTTGAATATATTTTAAAACCAACTTTTGAAACGTAGTGAAACTTTGAAAACCATTATGAAACCTGGCAAAAATACTTTTTGAAACAAATTGTGTTTCACCGTGTTCCAAACTTGGTCCATTGGAGTTGAAAAATGATTGGCAATTAACTTAGAGTTCAAACCATAAAATATATTGATGAGAAACAAGATAAAAAGTTTCATTATATTTCATTGTCAATCATAACAATTCATTGTGTTTCAGAATTCGCCTTTTGATTTTTTTTAATTTTGGTCTTGTTTAAAAGGTTTAATCGAAGTAAGTACACAGTCACAAACAAATTGTTAATTTGATAATTATTCTGATGTATACGACTCTTTTATATCTAAGATTGAAAACTAAATGAACAAGAGAGAGTACTAAGATGTGTTATTAATTTTACCACATGCATGTGTAAAACATTTTTGTTTGTGAAATCTCAAAGCAAACGGCTGAAATGGAGGGCTCCAGCATGCGCGCTAGAGTAGCCTTTCTCTCCGGTTTCCTCCCGGCCAGTAGCTGTTTGCAAGCAGTTCTACTCTTTCTCGTGGCGATCTCAATGATCTCAGGGGCGACTGCGGAATGCCCGGCCCCGAGCCCCAAGCTAGTTGTCAAGCCACAAAAGGGCCCTCTTCCTTCTTACCAAAGATTTTTCTCCAAAGACCACATATACTTAATCCAAATGCCATAACAAACTCTGTCTGCGTGCATCCACGCTTGCATTTTGTCTTATTTTCCCGGTCGTGCTTGTAATTTGTGCGACCTCCGTGGCCTGTTACGTGCTGCAGTATGCCTGCCGGTCCATCCACGCCGGTCGACATGGTGCTCGACTACTACCAGCATGACTTCGAGTTCGCGGAGCCGCCGCGCGTGACGAGCCTGCAGAACACGCTGCCACTGCCGACGTTCGACAACTTCGGCGACGACGTCTACTTCGTTGCCGATCCGCGCGGCTACGAGTCCGTGGTGTACCACGTCGCCGGGCAGTACCTCAAGACCGATCCCGACTCCGGCGCCGTCCTCGACCCCAGGCTCAAACTGAACACGGTGGTGCGTGAGATCGCCTACTTCCCCAGCGGCGTCAAGGTTAGGACGGAGGACAGCAAGGTTTACAGGGCAGACTACATCCTCGTCTCCGCTAGCCTCGGCGTCCTGCAGACGGACCTCATACGATTCAAGCCGCAGCTTCCCTCTTGGAAGATCGTGTCCATGTACCAGTTCGACATGGCGGTGTACACCAAGATCTTCCTCAAGTTCCCCAGGAGGTTCTGGCCGGAGACTCCCGACACGGAGTTCTTCCTCTACGCCAGCGGCAGGAGAGGGTACTACCCGGTGTGGCAGCAGCTGGAGAAGCAGTACCCAGGGTCCAACGTGCTGCTGGTGACCGTCACCGACGATGAGTCGAGGAGGATCGAGCAGCAGTCTGATAACCAGACAATGGCGGAGGCGGTGGAGGTGCTCAGGAAGATGTTCCCGGGGAAGGACGTGCCGGAGGCCACAGAGATACTTGTGCCGAGGTGGTGGTCCAACAGGTTCTTCAAGGGCACCTTCTCTAACTGGCCTATCGGCGTCAACCGCTACGAATACGACCTCATCCGGGTACAAATATATGCATATCTTTCTTGCATTCTAATTAACTAGTTGTCCTCAGTTCAGTTCCATTGACAAATATGTAATCATGGATATTATTTCCCTGTTTTCCTGGTATGTATTTCAGGCCCCTGTTGGGAGGGTTTACTTCACCGGTGAGCACACCAGCGAAAAGTACAACGGCTATGTCCATGGAGCTTATCTTGCAGGTAATTAACTAACAAGTTCTTTTCTCATGCTATCTTAAGATCTTGATCTTTGTGCATGAAATTTGATCCTGAGATATTTCCATCCGACTGTGCCTTCTATTCTTTTTAACGGTGTGATGGTGCTTTGTAGGTATTGACTCTGCTGACATCTTGATCAACTGTGCCAAGAAAAAGATGTGCAACTATAGTGTCAAGGGAAAGCATGACTAAGCCAAAGGTAACAACTAACTATAGTCCTACCCCTAACATTTAACCCATATAAAACATGTAAAGACATTTAACCTAGAAAGTGTGCAAAAAACAATTACCCCTAAAACTTGTGCTTAACGGTTGCTCCCCTAATTCACATTTTCTTCATGTTGCAGATTAGCCACCAAGTGAACGATTACAACACCAACGGTTATGGCTTGTTAGAGAATCAGGGCTTCTGCATTCTCGTGTTCACAATTGTTCAAAGCGATTTTTTCGGCATTCCATATTTGTTCTCCTTGAGAAGACAATTGCTTGTGGTTGTTTTGATTTTCTCATTTGCTAAACTTATATTAAAAGTAGTTGTGAAAAAATATGTATTGCCAACTTAACTCCGGTAAATTCGATAGAATTCAAAAAAATTATTGCATCCAGGTGTTGACAATCACATTTTTCCCAAATATCGTGGGATGCAATGTTGGCATTTATTAATGATTTTGGCATTTATGGCGTGATCGGTTACCATCTACTTTTCCATACATCCACCATATCCTCTTTAAGCTCTACCACTCTCTCCTCCCCCACACCACCGCGACGGAAAACAACCAATTATGGGCGTCTATGGCACAAGTTGTGGCAAGATGTTCCCTGAACTTATTACCTGTTAAAAAGTTGCGTCTATTGCCAAGTTTAGCCCGCAGTTCCTTAGAAACCCCATTCGACATGACTTCAGGCAGATAAAACATCTTCTGAAACATTTATTATCTATCATCATATACTTTACCCCTCTTGAGCTCTTTTGTCTCTCACTCATTACCTCATAATCAATGTAAACAACACTCTTAGGGGATGTCATTTCTACCTCTCCTTTGAAACTGTACAACATGTACAAACTGTCATTCCACTTGCCTTGAATAAAGTACAAAGTCATATCCTTGTTGAAGATATGCCCTAGAGGCAATAATAAAAGTAGTTATCATTATATCTTTGTGTTTATGATAAATGTTTACATTCATGCTATAATTGTATTAACCGGAAACCTTAATACTTGTGTGATTTGTAAACTTGTTAGAGTCCCTAGTAAATCCTCTTTATAATACTAGCTTGTTGGTTGATAGATGATCATGGTTTTCTGATCATGAACATTGAGATGTTATTAACAAAAAGATCATATCATTGAGAGAATGGTGTGATAGACTTACCACTATAGATAAGCGTAGCATAAAGATCAAATCATTTAAATAGTTCGTTTGCTATAAGCTTTCAAATACATAGTAACCTAATTCCTTCGACCATGATATCATGCTAATCACCATCACCGGATGAATGCTTTGATGACATCAAACACCACTTTGTAACTAGGTGGTTATAAAGGTGGCATTGAATGTTCGGAAAGTATATGCTAAGGCACATGAATTGTCTAACTCTTTTCATCAGATCGGTTTTTTGAAATAGTTGGTTAGTGCATGAAACTTAACATGGTATCAGAGCCTAAGGTCTCAAGTTCGAGTCCCGGTTTTCACAATTTATCCTATAAATTGTTGTTATCCCCCTCCTGTCAACGTACTGGCCACTGGAGCCATATGCCTCTGATTACACTTGTTGACTTGTTTCCGCATCACACGTGAGGAGGGATGTTAAACTGTATAAGTGAATTGTCTAACTCTTTTCATCAGATCGGTCTTTTGAAATAGTTGGTTAGTGCATGAAGCTTAACAATATGGATCAAGAGTCGGATTTGTCCATCCATATGACAGATAGATATACTCTAGGCCCTCTCGGTGGAATGTCATCTAATTAGCCTGCAAGCATGTGACTGGCTCACAAGGGATCACATATCACAGGAACAAGTAAAGAGTACTTATCAGTAACGAGGTTGAACTAGGTATACAGAGATACCGACGATCAAACCTCAAATAAGTAAAGTATCACGAGACAAAGGGAAATTGGTATCGTATGTAAATGGTTCATTCGATCACGAAGTAATCGTAGAAATATGTGGGAGTCATATGAATTTCCAGATTCCTCTATTGGTTATTGATCGGAGAAGCGGAGAAGAGTCTCGGTCATGTCTGCATAATTCACGAACCGTAGGGAGAAATACTTAAGGATTCGATGTTGTTAGTAGATATGGAATGTGAGTAAGAAGACCAATTGTTGTTCGGAGTCTCGGATGGGATCCAGTATATCACGAGGAGATCCGGAATGGTCATGCACCTTTGATAGATGGTCTATTCTTGTTGAATCTCGATAGTAGTGATACACATGTTCATAATATAGATGCTAAATGTTTGAAATTAGATGATAATTTTACATACATGTGGCACTGTCGTCTTGGTCACATTGGATTGAAGCGTATGAAGAAACTGCATTCCGATGCACTTCTTGAATCACTTGATTTTGAATCACTTGAGAGATGCGAAGCATGTTTGATAGGTAAAATGACTAAGACTCCATTTTCTAGTATGATGGAGCGAGCTACGGACTTATTGGAAATCATACATATCGATGTGTGTGGCCTGATGAGTGTGCCATCGCGCGATGGTTATCGTTATGTTCTTACTTTCACGGATGACTTGAGTAGATATGGGTATATCTATTTCATGAAACATAAGTCTGAAACTTTCGAAAAGTTTAAGGAATTTCAAAGTGAAGTTGAGAATCAACGTAACAAGAAGATTAAATTTCTACGATCCGATCATGGAGGTGAGTATCTAAGTTACGAGTTTGGCGAGCATTTGAAGAAATACGGAATACTTTCACTATTGACACCACCGGGAACACCACAACGCAATGGTGTGTCTGAATGTTGTAATCGAACTCTCTTAGATATGGTTCGTTCTATAATGTCACTTACAGATTTACCGTTGTTGTTTTGGGGTTATGAATTAGAAACGGCCACACTCACTTTAAATGGGGCACCATCTAAATCCGTTAAAACGACACCGTATGAATTATGGTTTGGGAAGAAACCTAAATTGTCGTTCCTTCAAGTTTGGTGTTGCGAGGCTTATGTAAAGAAGTTACAGCCCGACAAGCTTGAACCCAAATCGGAAAATGCATCTTCATAGGATACCCGAAGGAAACTATTGGGTATACCTTCTATCATAGATCCGAAGGAAAAATCTTTGTTGCCAATAATGGATCCTTTCTATAGAAGGAGTTTCTCTCGAAAGAAGTGACTGGAAGGAAAGTAGAACTCGATGAGGTTATCGAACCTTCTCTCGGACTTGAGAGTAGTGTAGCACCGGAAGAAGTTCATGTGGCGCCTACACCAATAAGAGAGGAAGCTAATGATAAAGATCATGAAACTTCGAACGAAGTTACTACGGAACCTCGGAGGTCAATGAGGAATCGTACCACTCCCGATTGGTATGATCCCATTATGAGTGTCATGTTAGTGGATGACACCGATGAACCTGCGACATATGAGGAAGCGATGATGAGCCTAGATTCCAATAAATGGCAAGAAGCCATGAAATCCAAGATTGGATCCACGTACGAAAACCAAGTATAGACTTTGGTGGACTTATAGGATGGCCGCAAGGCTGTCGAGAACAAATGGAATTTTAAGAAGAAAATAGATGCTGATGGTAATGTAACCGTCTATAAAGCTTGACTTATCGCGAAAGGGTTCCAACAAATTCAAGGAGTTGACTACGATGAGACTATCTCACTGGTAGCAAAATTAAAGTCTATGAGGATTTTGTTAGCAATCGCTGCAGATTATGATTATGAGATATGGCATATGGATGTCAAAACGGCGTTCCTCAATGATGACATTGATGAAGAGTTGTATATGGTATAACCCAAAGGTTTTGTCGATCCTAAAGATGCTAATAAGGTATGCAAACTTCAATGGTCCATTTATGGATTGAAGCAAGCGTCCCGAAGTTGGAATAAACGTTTGATAAGGTGATTAAAAGTTTTGGATTTATACAAACTTATGGAGAAGCTTGTTTTTACAAGAAAGTGAGTGGGAGCTCTGTAGCATTCCTAGTACTATATGTGGATGACATATTGTCGATTGAAAATGATGTAGACCTTCTTAAAAGAGTCAAAGATTATTTAATAATAGTTTTTCAATGAAGGATCTTGGCGAAGCTGCTTACATATTAGGCATAAATATTTATAGAGATAGATCGAGAAGCTTAATATCGCTTTCACAAAATACATATTTGGAAAAGGTTCTAAAGAGGTTTGAAATGGAAGATAGCAAGAAAGGGTTCTTGCCCATGTTGCCCAATACGACCTTGAGTAAAACCGAAAGTCCTGCTACGATAGAAAAAAGAGAGAGGATGAGTAAGACTCCCTATGCCTCATCCATATGATCTATCGTGTATGCCATGTTATGTACTAGACCAGATATTTCATATGTTGTTAGTTTGACTAGCAGATATCAAAGTGATCCAAGAGTAGATCACTGGATAGCGGTCAGAACATCCTTAAGTACTTGAGAAAAACTAAGGATATGGTTCTTTTTTATGGAGGTGATGAACAACTCGTTGTTAATGGTTACACCGATGCTAGTTGGAACACCGATCCAGATGATTCTAAATCACAATCTGGATACGTATTTACTTTAAATGGTGCAGCGGTGAGCTGGAGGAGTGCAAAGTAAAGCATTATGGCGAGATCTTCAACTGAATCGGAATACATGGATGCTTCAGAGGCTTCACAAGAAGCGATATGGATGAAGGAGTTCATTACGGAGCTCGGTGTGGTTCCAAGATAGATAAAGGATGAGTAAGACTCCCTATGCCTCAGCCATAGGATCTCTAATGTATGCCATGCTATGTACTAGACCCGACATTGCATATGTTGTTAGTTTAACTAGCAGATATCAAAGTGATACAGGAGTGGATCATTGGACAACGGTCAAAAACATCCTTAAGTACCTAAGGATATGGTTCTTTCTTATGGAGGTGATGAACAACTTGTTGTTAATGGTTACATCGATGCTAGTCGGAACACCGACCCGGATGATTCTAAATCTCAATCTGGATACCTATTTACTTTGAATGGTGCAGCAGCTAGCTGGAGGAGTGCAAAGCAAAGCGTTGTGGCGAGATCTTCAACTGAATCGGAATACATTGCTGCTTTGGAGGCTTCACAAGAAGCGATATGGATGAAGGAGTTCATTACAGAGCTCGGTGTGGTTCCAAGTGCGCTGGACCCAATGTCTATCTACTGTGATAACATGGGCGCCATAGCCAATGCGCAAGAACCAAGGTCACACAAGAAGCTGAAGCACATCAAGCTGCGTTTTCACGCTATTCGAGAACATGTCCAAGATGGTGACACAAAGATTTGCAAAGTACACACAGATTTTAATGTGGCGGATCCGTTGACTAAACCTCTCCCGAGGACAAAACATGACCAACACCAAACTGCCATGGGTGTTCGGTATATTACCTTGTAATCTAGATTAGTTGACTCTAGTGCAAGTGGGAGACTGTTGGAGATATGCCCAAGAGGCAATAATAAAAGTAGTTATTATTATATCTTTGTGTTTATGATAAATGTTTACATCCATTCTATAATTGTATTAACCGGAAACATTAATACTTGTGTGATTTGTAAACGTGTAAGTCCCTAGTAAAGCCTATTTGTAATACTAGCTTGGTGATTAATAGATGATTATGGTTATCTAATCATGAACATTGGATGTTGTTAATAACAAGATTATATCATTAGGAGAATGATGTGATGGACATACTCCTATAGTTAAGCGTAGCATAAGATCAAGTCATTTCGATAGTTTGTTTGCTATAAGCTTTCAGATACATAGTAACCTAAATCCTTCGACCATGAGATCATGTTAATCACCATCACCGGATGGATGCTTTGATGACATCAAACACCACTTCATAACTGGGTGGTTATAAAGGTGGTATTGAATGTTCTGAAAGTATGTGTTGAGGCACATGGATCAAGAGTGGGATTTGTCCATCCATAGGACAGATAGATATACTCTAGGCCCTCTCAGTGGAATGTCATCCAATTGGCTTAGAAGCATGTGACTGGCTCACAAGGGATCACATATCACAGGAACGAGTAAAGAGTACTTATCGGTAACAAGGTTGAACTAGGTATGAAGAGATACCGATGACCAAACCTCAGATAAGTAAAGTATCACGAGACAAAGGGAAATTGGTATCGTATGTAAATGGTTCATTTGATCACGAAGTAATCGTAGAAATATGTGGGAGCCATATGAATTTCTAGATTTCTATATTGGTTATTGATCGGAGAAGAGTCTCGGTCATATCTGCATAATTCACGAACCGTAGGGAGACACACTTAAGGATTCGATGTTGTTTAGTATATATGGAAAGTGATTAAAGATACTAAATGTTGTTCGGAGTCTTGGATTGGATTCGGGATATCACGAGGAGATCCGGAATGGTCCGGAGAATAAGATTCATATAAGGAAAGTCCAATTCCAGAGTTCGGGAATGGTTTCGGTGTTTTCACCGGAATGTTCTAGAAGGGTCTAGAAGGTCCACCGATCCGGAGTGGGAAGGGTACATGGATGTATCATGAAAAAGTGGAATGACTGCATCATGTCCGAGGTCAATTGGCTAGGCAATGGGAAGAGAGAAATCAAACTCTAGTTTGAAAGTCAAACGCCAATATGAAAAAGTCAAATCCCAACATGGTTGCCTAGTGGAGGGAGGGAAGCAATCCTACCTAGGGGAGGATTCCTCCCCTTCCCTTGCCGCCGACCACAAGGAGGAGTTGGGGGAGGACTCCCCTCCCCAAACCGCCTCCCCCACCTATATAAGGAGGGGTAGGTATCCCCTACCCCTCACCAAAAACCCTAGCTTGGCCGCACCTCCACCCAAAGTCGTCGCCGCCCTAGACCTCCTCCAAGTCACCGCTGCCTAGGCCCACCCCTAGCCATCGGGGACCACCTCTAAATCTTGGCCCTCTAAACCCTAGATCGTCGAGGCCCTCTTCTACTCCACCATACATGCTCCGGCTTAGGCCAATGTGGCATCCCGCAAAACCACTACTAGAAAATCGCGTTGAATTTGTGCATTGCATCGTCATCATCATGCATTGTTTGCCAAAACTATTTCGCAAAGCCCATTTTGTTTTCTAAACGCCCATCTTTATTCAAACGCCAAACCCCGGGTGCCGGATATTTTATTTGTCTAAAACCACTTGCAAAAGTTCATCAAATTAAATAAAAGTTAAATTATTTTAGCGGGGCAATGAAGGCGGTTCGACCCAACGACCACCCCTGGATTTTAAATCGGTCCACCAACACCCTGCATAAAACCTACAGCTACCAGTTAATCTACCCTCTCCCCTCCACATCACTCCACCCAATCAAGATGCGCCCTCACCTCCTCCCTCTCCTCACCCACTCACACGCCGCCACGTCACCCCCTCACCCCACTCCCCCTCCCCCCTCCCCCTCTCAAACCAACCACACACGCACCGCCCTCACCCCTGCCGCCCCGGCCCACCTGCGACCCGCCACCCCCCCTGCCAGCGCGCCCTCCCCACCAACTGGCAGCACACACGCACCAGACGTACTCTAGCTCTCCAACTCACCACTGGGCCTCACCCCTCCGCCCACCCAGCCAAACTCCCCACTCCCACCGCTCCACACGCCCCTGGGACCCACCCCTGCACCCATCTTTCCCACGCCAAGACCCTCCCCTAGACCTCTTCCTCCTCGCGTCCTCCCAGACGCCACGCGATCTCCTCCCGCCTCTCCCGGCCCGGCCCTCCCCATCTCCGCGAGCCCGCCAGAGACGCTGCAGACCCTCCGCTGCCGCCCGGCCTCACACCTCCGCCTCCGGCCGGCCGCTGCTCCTCCTCGCCAAGGCTCCACCTCGTCTCCCAGACCACCGCCTCCCTATCATTGCTCCGCCCTCGACGGGCTTTCTCCATGGCCGGCTGCCGCCTCCTCAGCCTCCGCCGCCCAGGCCGAGCTCGCTCGAGTCCCGCTGCCGGCCTCCTCCTCCCCACGCCCATGCGAGCAGTCGCCGCGCCCGACCCGCCTCCCTCGCCGCAGAGCTGCTCCGCTCGCCCACGCCGCCGCCACCGACGCCTGGTCCTCTCCTCCGCCTCCGGGCCAGCCCCGCCTCCGTCCTACAGCGCAGGCGCCGCCTGTCCAGTCGTGCTGCCCCGACGACCACGGCCTCCCAGCTCCGGCTCGCCGGCCTGCCTCTGCGTGAGATGGCCGCCGTCTTCGCCCCGAGCCGCCTGTTCACTCGGTGTTCCGCCGCGCTTCACGGCGTCCCTCCGCGCCCTCGACGCCTCGCCAGACTTCCTCTCAAGGTCCGACGCTGTAACCCAAGACGCCGTCCTTCTCCGTGTCCGGAACCGATGTGGCCTCAGATTCAGTCGTGTACACGCATGACCCACCTCGACAAGATCTCCTCGTTGACAAGACCGCACGATACGAGACCCGAAGGTCTATCCAAGGCCACCGCGCGGATCCCCGAGACCTTCTTCCCGAATGCGACGTCAAGACCCGAACCCGATGAACCACGATCCCCATCGCAGAACAACAAGGCCTTCGAGGTGAAACCGACTAGATCTTCTCCTCGGGACACCGAGCTCCCTGAATGCCAAGCCCGCCGAGTTCGTGGACCTCAAGATCTCCGTCACGACACGACATGTACTTCCTGGGACGCCATGATCGAACCCGGACCAAGGCCACATGGGACGACAAGTACTCCGACATGGACCCGATTGAAACAAAACCCGAAGACGGTAGATGTGACAAGTGCTTCTTCCTCGAACCTCCAAGTTCTCCATCCTGCACAAGATGCGGTACCCCAAGATCGCCTCCCCCGATTCGAAGCCAATGCCCCGAGAACGCCAAGTTCGAGACCCTCGCAACGGCAAGATCGACCCCGCGGAACCCGACAAGATCTGCATGCGACAAGAACGACACCAGATAGGGCGAGGCCGATACCGACGCCAACCAAGCCCTGCTTCCCGGTTGCGACAAGACCTACCCCGATGGTCGAGAATGTTACGCCAAGACCGAATCCGTCGAACCCTGGACCCTGACCCCGAACCCCGGAACCCCAAGGCCGTCGAGAATCCTAAATTTGTGACCCCTCTCCTCGAGCCCTATTTTATAATATAATAACAACTTGTCGCATATTGAATTGTCATACTCGCATGCACATTGTGTGGTTTGGGGGCCTTATGCCGATTCACCTGCATAATTTAATATGGGGCCCATATGCGGGCAAATCTAGTCTCATATTGGCCTCATCTAAATCTGTGTAGCGAACCGGTGCTATCTTTTGCCTTGTTAAACAACATTTAAAATGCGGGGTTTCTAAACAACTTGAACCACCTAACTAATTGTCGGGACCCCGGTTCCACTTAACTTGACCTAATTGCATCGCATCTTTGCCATGCCATACATCATACATGCATCATGCCGATCTTCTGCCGTTGTATTAAATACGACATCCGGTGTTTCTTCTAGTGTTTTGGTTCTTCGCGGATAAGGTCGTTGAGTTGATGTGAGCTTGCCCGATCTTCGGTTGAACCTTCGGCAATGGTTTCAGGCGAGCATCTCCCCCTTTCTACCTATCTTACTTTTATAGTATTTATTCCCTCCTGTTGCTCTATTGCTATCTGTGTTGCGATGCTCTAGTTTTCGTTCCCTGGTTATTCCCTGCAGCCTCATATTGCCTTGGACACATCCTATTACCTGTTGTTTGGTAGATAGTTGGACCTGCGCGTCGTAGTCGCTTGCTCAAGTGCTGTTGCGTGTCGTCAAGTGCCACAGTTGTTGATGTATTGCCGCATGTTTTTTGTTGGAGAGGATTCTAGTTTTACTTATCGTTCACTTTAATTCCTGTTTAACAACTAAAATTGAATTAAGCAGAGGCATCGGTGGGTGATAGATAATATTTGGTTTCCGAACGCCCACTTGTGTCCCGTAAGACCCCGAGTACTTGATACCTGTTCCTTGATTTATCGCGCTATCCACATCCGGGAGGTATATGGGACCCCCGAGCCGTAGCTTGATTCATCCTATTTCTTGGGGCCACAAACTAGTTTGAGGTTTTATTTACGATCCTGTACTTATGCCATGCTACTTTCAGTATTTAAATTGTGCGAGGAGCACACTGCATCGCTTAGGTAAGCGGAGTGTTTTCGCGGTATCGACAAGCCCAGCCACACTTTCGGGTTCCCGATGCTTACACCATCGACGCAAACCTTGAGTCCGTCTCGAGTCGCCTAGCTTCGCTATGTTCTACTCAATGGGTGGCCCTGAAATAATTCTGAATCTTGTGATTGTTCAGTCGTGAAAGCCTCGTTGGGTTTCGATTTGGTTTTTCCGAGGTTGATCGAGCGTGTGTTGCTATTGGTGCACCCCGGCCGGGTAAAACTTTCTGAAAGCCGTGTCCGCGGATATGGACGACTTGGAGCACAGTATCTCGATCATAGACAAGCATAACTAAAGTTTACTGCTATAAAATTTGACTTTATAAGGACTAGTAATCAGCTTCACTACAACGGAATGGCTAAATAATACTGCCCACAATTGCTTGTTTGGTTTGTCGCTTGCGACAATTGTATCTGACTAGTAAGTATTGCAACTACAACGGAATGGCTGAATAAAAGTACCAACAACTGCTGGGTTTTGGGTTACCTCATGCTATCTGTATCTGATTAGTAAGTGTTGCAACTATAACGGAATGGTTAACTAAAAGTGCCCACTGCTTGTATTATCAGGACGATTACCTAAACCTGACTAGTAATTGCTGCAATGATAACTGAATAAATAAAACTGCCAACGGTGTGAGTTCCTCGGTTGACTTCCTCGTTTGGTCTCGAGGGGGAAACACCAGGATGGGTTTGTTTGGTGTTAGCTTCAGGTTGGATCCGGATAGGTCATTCTCACCCCTCTCTGATAACCGCCAGTTGTATCGAGTCCCTATAGGTTGTTTAGTGCATGCCGCCGCTGCCGCTCAGTCCACCATACCTATGTAGGCGAGGACCGCCGAATTCTAGCCTCGCTGCATCGGCCTCGATCGACGCTCCTTCTTTTTCCTTTGCCCTTTGTCGGCACCCTTTTGTTTAAGCAGGTTTGAGATCGACGTCATAGGTGGTTACCCTTCCGGCTTGGCCCGAGCAGGTTATGGACGCCATTGGTTATTCTTCGTGGCTCTTAGCCCCATTTGCATCTTGTCCGTAGCGGACGCCTATCGCTTTCAAGGTGATTTGGATCTTTGTATATTATATCTGTATTCTTGACTCTTTGAGTCAGTTATATATATCTGCTCTGTGGGTCCCATCGAGGACCTGTGTAATGTTATTACTTCGCTTTCCACCCGCACGAAAGTGCCTGGTGGCACCTTTTGAATCGCTTTCTATGCGGTTTGGCGAATTTTGCTCAAACTTGCATAGGTCCGATTCGAGGGTGTTACAGTGGTATCGAGCTCGAGTTGCGATATTCACAAGTCCAAATTTGTAGGATAACCTAGCTAACGGCCGAAGTAGAGTGTCAAAACTATTTTTGCAAAATCGGTTGGATAGTTCTGATTAGGTATGATTTTACTCCTTACCCCTCTGCTGTTCCCCTCGTACCCCTACGTGTTTTGAATCCGCTCTCGTCTCTTTCTTCGAATCCAGGAATTCTCGTGGTTGGGTTTCCGTCATACCCTTAGGGTTTCGCTTCCTTCTTCGATAACGGTGTTGCTACATCTGGTCTTCATGCTATCCGAGGAATCCTTCGTCTGTGGTGCCGTCCTTTGTTCTTTGTTTGTGCCTTCCGGTGTTTTCCGACGCGACGACCTCATCTACGCCAGATCCGATGCAGAGTCTGCGTCACTCTTTTGTTTCCGAACCTTGCTTGTCGAGATCTTCAGTCTGATTCCGAGAATGGTTGCACTCCCTTCCACTGATTGTGCGGAGTAATAGATTGGGTGCGTGATGGATTGGCCCCCATGCCGACTACCCCTTCTATTCGCTTTTGTACATTGAAGTGGATGAGAATGCATCGGTTCCCCCTTTCCATCGAAGCTAGAGGTGGCTTATTGTTGATACCTCTACCTTCGACCTTTTTGTTCCGGAGAGTTCTCTCGACGATCACGGACAACGACCTCTTGTTAGTGGTGTCGCGAGGATCTACACGAAGCGAGAAGATTCAGATCGCCGCCTTTCCTTCCGGTACCATGAGGCGGATCTCGAGGGCAAGATCCATTGTTAGTGGTGTCGAATTGTGGCATCCCGCAAAACCACTACTAGAAAATCGCGTTGAATTTGTGCATTGCATCGTCATCATCATGCATTGTTTGCCAAAACTATTTCGCAAAGCCCGTTTTGTTTTCTAAAACGCCCCATCTTTATTCAAACGCCAAACCCCGGGTGCTGCCGGATATTTTATTTGTCTACAAAACACTTGCAACAGTTCATCGCAAATTAAATAAACAGTTAAATTATTTTAGCGGGCAATGAACGGCCGGTTCAATTCGAACGACCACCCCAGGATTTTAAATCGGTCCACCAACACCCTAAAAACCTACAGCTACCAGTTAATCTACCCTCTCTCCCCCTCCACATCACTCCACCCAATCAGTATGCGCCACCTCACCTCCTCCCTCTCCTCACCCACTCACACGCCGCCACGTCACCCCCTCACCCCACTCCCTCTCTCCTCTCTCCCTCTCAAACCAACCACACACGCACCGCACTCACCCATGCAGCCCTGGCCCGCCTGGGACCCGCCACCCACCCCGCCAACAAGGCCCCCACCAACTGGCAGACACACGCACCCACGCACTTCAGCCTCCAACCCGACACTGGGGCCTCACCCCCTCCGCCCACCCAGCCAAACTCCCCACTCCCACCTGGCTCCACACACGCCCCTGACCCACCCTCTGCACCCATCTTCCCACACGCGCACCTCCCTGCACCCTCTTCCTCCTCGGCCCTCTCCTGCACCGCCACGCGATCTCCTCCGCCCCTCTCCCGGCCCCGGCCCTCATCTCCGCCACGCCTTTGACGCCCGGCACTTCTCCGCCGCCTCCCGCGCCTCCTGCCTCGGCCACGGCCGCGCTCCTCCGCTCGCCCGTGCTCCACCTCGTCTCCCCAGACCACCGCCTCCCTACTCATGCTCACCGCCTCGACGGCTTCTTCTCCGCGGCCGCTCGCCGCCGCCTCCCAGCCTCCGCCCCCAGCCGAGCCTCTTTGAGTCCCGCGCCTGCCGGCTCCTCCTCCGCCCCACGCCCAAGCAGTCGCGCCGCCCGACCCGCCTCCTTTCGCTGCAGAGCTGCCCGGCCGCCCACGCCGCCCGCCACCGACGCCGGGTCCTTCCTCCGCCTCGCCGGCCAGCCTCGCCTCCCCAAAGTGCGTCGCCGCCTCGCCCAGGTCGGTTGCCCCCGACGACCACGGCCTCCCCAAGCTCCGGCTGCGCGCCGTCTGCGTCCGTGAGATGGCCGCTGCCGCTTTGCCCGAGCTGCCCTATTCACCTCGGTGTTCTGCCGCGCTTTCACGGCGCCCCTCCTCCGGCCTCGACGCCTCGCCCAGATTTCCTCTCAAGGCGACGCTGAACCCGCCAAGACGCTTCTTCTCCGTGTCCGAACCGATGTGGGCTGCTCAGATTCGGGCCGTACACGCATGACCCACCTCGACAAGATCTCCTCGTTGACAAGACCGCACGATACGAGACCAAGGTCTATCCAAGGCCACGCGCGGATCCCCGAGACCTTCTTCCCGAATGCGACGTCAAGACCAACCCCGATGAACCACGATCCCCACGCAGAACAACAAGGCCTTCGAGGTGAAACCGACTAGATCTTCTCCTCGACACCGAGCTCCCCGAACGCAAGCCCGTCGAGTTCAGGGACCTCAAGATCTCCTTCACGGACACGACATGTACTTCTGGACGCCATGATCGAACCCGGACCAAGGCCACATGGGACGACAAGTACCGACATGGACCCGATTGAAACAAAACCAAGACGGTAGATGCGACAAGTGCTTCTTCCTCGAACCTCCAAGTTCTCCATCCCGGCACCCGAAGATGTGGTACCCCAAGATCGCCTCCCCCGATTCGAAGCCAATGCCCCGAGAACGCCAAGTTCGAGACCCTCGCAACGGCAAGATCGACCCCGCGGAACCCGACAAGATCTGCATACATAAGAACGACACCGTATAGGGCGAGGCCGATGCGCCTGACGCCAACCAAGCCTGCTTCCCGCGACAAGACCTACCCCGATGGTCGAGAATGTTACGCCAAGACCGAATCCGTCGAACCCTGGACCCTGACCCCGAACCCCGGAACCCCAAGGCCGTCGAGAATCCTAAATGTGTGACCCCTCTCCTCGAGCCCTATTTTATAATATAATAACAACTTGTCGATATTGAATTGTCATACTGCATGCATATTGTGTGGTTTGGGGACTTATGCGATTCACCTATAATTAAATATGGGGCCCATATGGGCAAATCTAGTCTCATATTGGCCTCATCTAAATCTGTAGCGAACCGGTGCTATCTTTTGCCTTGTTAAACAACATTTAAAATGCGGGTTTCTAAACAACTTGAACCACCTAACTAATTGTCGGGACCCCGTTCCACTTAACTTGACCTAATTGCATCGCATCTTTGCCATGCCATACATCATACATGCATCATGCCGATCTTCCGCTGTATTAAATACGACATCCTGTTTCTTCTAGTGTTTTGGTTCTTCATGATAAGGTCGTTGAGTTGATGTGAGCTTGCCCGATCTTCGGTTGAACCTTCGAATGGTTTCGTGAGCATCTCCCTTTCTACCTATCTTACTTTTATAGTATTTATTCCCTCCTGCTCTATTGCTATCTCGTGTTGCGATGCTCTAGTTTTCGCTCCTGTTATTCCTCGCATTTCATATTGCCTTGGACACATCCTATTACCTGTTGTTTGGTAGATAGTTGGACCTGCGCGTCGTAGTCGCTTGCTCAAGTGCTGTTGCGTGTCGTCAAGTGCCACAGTTGTTGATGTATTGCCGCATCTTGTTGGAGAGGATTCTAGTTTTACTTATCGTTCACTTTAATTCCTGTTTAACAACTAAAATTGAATTAAGCAGAGGCATCGGTGGGTGATAGATAATATTTGGTTTCCGAACGCCCACTTGTGTCCCGTAAGACCCCGAGTACTTGATACATGTTCCTTGATTTATCGCGCTATCCACATCCGGGAGGTATATGGGACCCCCCTGAGCCAGAGCTTGATTCAGTCTTATTTCTTGGGGCCACAAACTAGTTTGAGGTTTTATTTACGATCCGCATTTATGCCATGCTACTTTCAGATTTAAATTGTGAGGAGCACACGATCGCTTAGGTAAGCGGAGTGTTTCGGGTATCGACAAGCCCGTCACACTTTCGGGTTCCCGATTGCTGACCACCGACGCAAACCTTGAGTCCGTCTCGAGTCACTAGCTTCGCTATGTTCTACTCAATGGGTAGCCCTCAAATAATTCAATCTGTGATTGTTCACCGTGAAATCCGTTGGGTTTTGATTTGGTTTTTCCGAGATTGATCGAGCGTGTGTTGCTATTGGTGCACCCCCGGGTAAAACTTTCTCAAAGCCGTGTCCATGATATGGACGACTTGGAGCACAAGATCTCGATCATAGACAAGCATAACTAAAGTTTACTGCTATAAAATTTGACTTTATAAGGACTAGTAATCAGCTTCACTACAACGGAATGGCTAAATAATATCGCCCACAATTGCTTGTTTGGTTTGTCGCCATTAATTGTATCCGACTAGTAAGTATTGCAACTACAACGGAATGGCTGAATAAAAGTACCAACAACTGGGTTTTGGGTTACCTCATGCTATCTCAGATTCGATTAGTAAGTGTTGCAACTATAACGGAATGGTTAACTAAAAGTGCCCATCGCTTGTATTATCGTATGCATTACCTAAACCGACTAGTAATTGCTGCAATGATAACCGAATAAATAAACCGCCAATGGTGTGAGTTCCTCGGTTGACTTCCTCGCTTGGTCTCGAGGGGAAACACCAGATGGGTTTGTTTGGTGTTAGCTTCGTGTTGGATCCGGATAGGTCATTCTCACCCTCTCTCGATAACCGCCATTGTATCGAGTCCCTATAGGTTGTTTAGTGCATGTCCGCCGCCACCACCATACCTATGTAGGCGAGGACCGCCAATTCTAGCCTCGCTGCATCGGCCTCGATCGACGCCCTTCTTTTCCTTTGCCCTTTGTCGGCACCCTTTTGTTTAAGCAGGTTTGAGATCGACGTCGTTAGCGTGGTTACCCTTCCGCTTGGCTCAAGGCAGGTTATGGACGCCATTGGTTATTCTTCGTGGCTCTTAGCCCCATTTGCATCTTGTCCGTAGCCGGACGCCTATCGCTTTCAAGGTGATTTGGATCTTTGTATATTATATCTGCATTCTTGACTCTTTGAGTCAGTTATACATATTCATTCTATGGGTCCCATCGAGGACTGTTGTGTAATGTTATTACTTCGTTTTCCACCCGCACGAAAGTGCCTGGTGGGCACCTTTGAATCGTTTCTATGCGGGTTTGGCGAATTTTGCTCAAACTTGCATAGGTCCGATTCTGAGGGTGTTACAGCCAATCCCCGCGGGATTTCCCCTCTAAAGGGTTTCGCAGCATAGTAAATCAAAAAAATTCTACGGATGCGAGTGATAAAGCCAAGATCTAGTCTAGGAGATGCAATCAACGAGAGATATTGATGAGATCTTTATAACCTTTAAGAAATCACACAGCGGAAATGTTCAAAAGAACGTGGTTGATGTAGTCGTACTCGCCGTCTCCTCCTCGCGATCCGATCCGATCCTACGCCGCAAGTGGCGGCGCCTCCGAGAGATGCACACGTACGGGGCAGCGAAGTCTCCTCCTTCCTTGGTCCAGCAAGTATGGTGGAGAGATAGATTGGATCTGCAGCACGACGGCGTGGTGCTTATGGTGGAGAATTTCTGTGGCAGGGCTTCGCCTACGCGCAGTCGGGAGAGAGAGAGAGAGAGAGGAAGGGCAGCAGTTGGCGGCTAGGGTTGGAGGAGTAGGGGGAGGCTGTGCCCCTGCCCTCCTTATATAGGGGGCTGGCTGGCCCCCCTTGGCCCCTCCTCCAATCCCTAGGGCGGCGGCCCCAAGGGTGGAGTGGGGGGCAAGTCTTCCCCCCTCCTTCTAGAAGGCTCCCCTAGGGTTTCCCCTAGGGCTGGACGCCTGGGCCTTGGGGGCCTTGTGCCCTGGCCCAGAGTGGCCAGGGCACTTCCCCTTAGTCCCACACATGCCTCCGACAAGTGGGCCCACGTTGGTCCCACTCCAGAACCTTCTAGAACCTTCCGGTACAATACCGATAAACTCCGAAATGATTCCAAAATCCAAAAACTGCTTTCCTTTATATGAATCTTATTCTTAGGACCATTCCGGAACCTCTCGTGATGTCCTGGATCTCATCCAAGATTCCGAACAAAAACTCATAAACCAATCATCCATTCTATCCTAGCGTCGATGCACGTTAAGTGTGTGACCCTACGGGTTCGAGAATATGCAGACATGATCTTTTATCAATAATCAACAGCGGGATCTAGAAACCCATATTGACTCCCACACATTCATCGATGATCATATCGAATGAACCACGATGCCAGGATTCAATTAATCCCATATATGTATTCCCTTCATCACGCGATATTTTACTTGCCCGAGATTCGATCGTTGGTATCGGCATACCTAGTTCAATCGCGTTCATAGCAAGTACTTTACTCGTTCCGTAATCCGATATCACTTTGTGATTAAATCCTTAACCACGTGCTTGTAGGGTTCGCAGCATAGAAAACAAAAAAATTCCTACGATGGGAACATCTATGTACCAAGATCTATCTACTAGATACAAGCAACGGGTGGATATACATCCATAGAATACATACCCTCGAAGACCGAATAGAGTTAACGAGGTTGTACTCGTGGATGATGTAGACGAACTCTTGCCGATCTCAATATCGTGATGAAGTCCATCCGTCCACCGGTCCAAAGACGATCAAGTCCAACACCTCAAAGCAATGGTGCATCCGTGATCGCACACACGCACGGGTACCCTACAACCTCCGCACCTCGCTCCAATCAAATGAAGCAACAAATCCTTCCAAAAAGCCACCGGAACATGTATCTCACGATCCGATACCATGGGGAAATTCTAAAGGGAGAGAGAGATCCTTCATGAGGAGGTGTGAGAGACAAGTGAGAGGAGGGTCCTTTATAGGGGAGGGCAGCCAAGGGGCATGGTCACGGCCATGGAGGGTGCCCCACCTCTCCTCATTCAAGTGGTGGAAGCTCCACTCACATAAAAACCTCTCCACTCACAATTCCACTCACATGCATTAATTTTCCACCAAAATTAATGCAAGCTCTCATTTAAATAAAACACTTTTATTTATTTATTCAGAATTTTGTTAATTACTTTAATTAACAAACATTCACATAAAACCCCTGTAACACCCTCAGAATCGGACCTATGCAAGTTTTAGCGAAACTCGCCAAACCCGCATAGAAACGATTCAAAGGTGCCCACCAGGCACTTTCGCATGTGGAAAAGCAATAACATTACACAATTCCTCGATGGGACCCACCGAACCGATATATATATAACAGCGACTCAAAGAGTCAAGAATACAGATATAATATACAAAGATCCAAATCACCTTGAAAATGATAGAGCGTCCAGCTACGGACAAGATGCAAATTGGGCTAAGAGCCCTGAAGAATAACCAATGGCGCCCATAACCGCCTGTGCCAAGCGGAAGGGTAACCCCGCTAACGACGCCGATCTCAAAACCTGCTTAAACAAAAGGGTGCCGACAAAGGGCAAAGGAAAAGAGGAGCGTCGATCGAGGCCAAGACACCGAGACTAGAATTCGGCGGTCCTCGCCTACATAGGTTTGGTGGACTGAAGCGGCAGCGGCATCATGCACTAAACAACCTATAGAGACTCGATACAACTGGCGGTTATCAGAGAGGGATAAGAGTGACCTATCCGGATCCAACCTGAAGATAACACCAAACAAACCCATCCTGGTGTTTCCCCCTCGAGACCAAACGAGGAAGTCAACCGAGGAACTCACACAGTTGGCAGTTTTATTTATTTAGTTATCGTTGCAGCAATTACTAGTCAGGTTTAGATAATCATCCTGATAAAGTAAGCAGTGGGCACTTTTAGTTAACCATTCCGTTATAGTTGCAACACTTACTAATTAGATACAGATAGCATGTTGTAAACCCAAAACCCAGCAGTTGTTGGTACTTTTATTCAGCCAATCCGTTGTAGTTGCAATACTTACTAGTCAGGTACAATGGTCGCAAGCGACAATCCAAACAAGCAATTGTGGGTAGTATTATTTAGTCATTCCGTTATAGTGAAGCTGATTACTAGTCATTATAAAGTCAAATTTATAGCAATAAACTTTAGTTATGCTTGTCTATGATCGAGATACTGTGCTCCAAGTCGTCCATATCCGATGACACGGCTTTCGAAAGTTTTACCCGCCGGTGCACCAATAGCAACACACGCCGATCAACCTCGGAAAAACCAACTCAAAACCCAACAAGGCTTTCACGATGAACAATCACAGGATTCAAATATTTCAGGGGCCACCTTGGAGTCTACCCAACGGCAAGCAAGCTCGAGACGGACTCAAGGTTTGGGTATACGGTCATGAACGATCGGGAACCCGAAGTGTGGCTGGGCTTGTCGACACCGCTGAATCGTGTCCGATCCTAACAAGACAGGTGCTCCTCGCACAATTTAAATACGAATTAGCATGGCATAAGTACAGATAGTAAATAAAACCTCAAACTAGTTTGTGGCCCCAAGAAATAAGACCGAATCAAGCTCGCTCGGGGGGTCCCATATACCTCCGGATGTGGATAGCGCGATAAATCAAAGAACAGTATCAAGTACTTGGGTCCTACGGACACAAGTGGGCGCGAAACCAAATATTATCTATCACCCAATGCCTCCGCTTATTTCAATTTTAGTTGTTAAACAGGAATTAAAGTGAACGATAAGTAAAACTAGGATCATCTCCAACAACATGCGGCAACACATCAACAACTGTGGCATCGACAACGCGACAAAGACTTGAGCAAGCGACTACGACGCATAAGTCCAACTATGTACCAAACAATGTAATAGGATGTGTCCAAGGCAATATAGGGCTGCATTTGGTATATCATGTACGAAACTAAAGCATCAAATACGTATAGCAATAGATCAACAGGAGGGAAGTAAATACTATAAAAGTAAGATAGGTGGAAAAGGGGGAGATGCTCGCCTCAAAACATTGTCGAAGGTTCAACCGAAGATCGGGGCGAAGGTCACATCAACTCAACGGCCTTATCCGCGAAGAAGCAAAACACTAGAAGAAACATCGGATGCACTATTTAATACTACGGCAAAAGATCGGCATGATGCATGTATGATGTATGACATGGCAAAGGTGCGATGCGATTAGGGCATATTAAGCGGAACCGGGGTCCCGACAATTAATTAAATGGTTCAAGTTGTTTAGCTACCCCGCAATTTAAATGTTGTTTTAACATGGCAAGAGATAGCACCGGGTTCGCTACTCAAATTTAAATGAGGCCAATATGAGACTAGATTTGTCCGCATATGGGCCCCATATTTAATTATTAGGTGAATCGGCATAAGGCCCCCAAACCAATGATATGCATGCGAGATGACAATTAAATATGCAACAAGTTGATATCATTTATAAAATAGGGTATCGAGGAAAAGGGTCACACATTTAGGGTTCGGCAGATCTTGGGTTCCGGGGTTCGGGGCCCGGGGTCGGTCTCGGGGTCCAGGGTTCGACGGATCGTTCTCGGACTCCGGGGTAGGTCTTGGCGCATCCGGGGTCTTCGGGTCATGTTGTCGGTCATGTGGTTCGGGATGAAGTACTCGTCGCGTCGGGGTCGCGGTGGCCGGGGTGAAGCACTCAGCGTGCTCGAGGGAGTACTTGTCGTTCCGGCGGTAGACCTTGTTGGTCCGAGTAGGTGTTCTCGAGGTCGATGGCGAACTTGTCCGGTACCGGGGTTCGGTCTGCTGGGTTCGACGGTGTCTGGGCGTCCCCTGAGGAAGATCATGTCGAGCCATCGGGTTTGGCCTTCGGGGTTTTGGACTCGGCGAAGTTTTCGCTGCTCGTCAAGATCTTAGTATGTCATCTCGATCATCTGTGGCCGGCATCGGGTTGATCTTGTTCGTGCGGAGATCTTGGCGGCGGAAACGAAGAACTTGTTATGGGTCGGTCTCGGGCGGTCTCGGGTTCCGCTTGGAGGTCTTATCGAACTTGGCGTGTCGAGGTTCGGATCCGTGCGCCGTGGTCTTACATAGATCTCTGGTCCTCGACCGGGTCGGTCTTGATGGCACGGTGTAGATCTTGGCCATCGCCGACGCCACGCGAGGGACAAACGAGGAGACTAGCAGCCAGGGGAGCCCGACGATGAACTGCAGCGGAAGGTGACGCGGCTTGGGCGGCTAGAAGGGCACGATGGAGTCCGTCATGACAGCGGTCCCGCAGGCGGCCCTGGAGGCGCCCAGGACGGGCTGCGATCGCAGAGGCGAGCACTGGCAGCGAGGCGGGTGGCCATGCGCGGGTCGGCCCAGGAGGCGTGGCTGGCGCCGGCAGAGGACGAGGGAAGCGGCGGACGCGGAGGCGGCCGGGCGCCCTGCTCGAAAGCGAGGAGGTTTCAAGGCGGGCGGGAGGCCGGTGGGGCGGTTGCTGCGGGCGAGGACGGCGGAGACGGGCCTGGGCGGCGGGGCCCGGCCTGGAGGAGAGGAGGGGTTGAGGCGCGAGGACGGGAGGAGGCGGCTGCCGGGCGGCGTGAGGCTGCAAGGCCGGAGGAGGGCGGTGGCGCAGAGGCTTGAGGCCCGACGGGAGGCGGGGTCTGGCGAAGGCTGGGGCGGCGAAGGCGCGGGCGCGAGGCGGCGACTTGCCGGCGAAGGGCTGCCTCTCGAGCCTTGGTGGGAGGCGAGGAACGGAGAAGGGAGGGGCCAGCGGAAGGGGGAATGCAGACGCTGGCCGGAGATGGAGGGAGGCCAATGAGGAGCGAGGGAGAGGGAGAGGCGAAGGTGGCGGAGGCGGTAGAGGCGGGGGGGGGGGAGGCGTGCAGGGCGGGGCGTGGCGCGCGTGGGGGGAGAGGGCCAGGGAGAAGAAGAACAGGGGCACGGGGCTGCTCTGGTGGGGCCGGGTGGTGGGACCCAGGGGCAGCTGGCGTGTGTGTGTCGTGTGAGTGCGTGCGTTGCTGTGTGTGTCGTGTGTGGTGGTTTGTGTGGGGGGTGTGGGGTGATCTGGTGGGGGGAGGCAGGGTGAGGGAGTGGGGTAGGTGGCAGGGTTTGATTGGTTTGGGGGGAGGGTGAGAGTGAGGTGGCGCAACGGGATTGGTTGGGGTGATGTGGAGGGGAGGGCTGGGTAGGAAGATGGGTAGGTTTAGGATTTGGAAGGGCGGGTGTAGTAGGACCGTTTTAATTTCAAGGCTGCTCGTCAATCGGCCTGCTCGATTGCCGCTTAAAATAATAAATATTTTTATTTATTTCAAACAAGGCTTTTGCAAACCGACACGGCAAACAAAATATTCCGCGACCGGATTTTGGCGTTGAATAAAGACGAGTAGGCTCGAAACAAATCGGGCTTTGCAAAAATAGTTTTAAGCAAACAATGCATGATGATGACGATGCAATGCACAAATTCAACGCGATTTTCTAGTAGTGGTTTTTGCGGGATGCCACAACCCCTTACAACATTTCAATTTCACATGCAGAACCAGTTTCAGCAATTTCAACCGAAATAGTTCCGGTGTCTAGTGAAATAAATTCCTGCGCTTTCCTTTTCTTTTTCTGGCATATCATTTGCTCTGAATGGTGTCGGTATCCCTTAAGTGTGTCACCCTAAGGTTCGCGAATAATGCGGACATGATCGAGACCCTTCTCCGATCAATAATCAGTAGCGGGACCTGGAGATCCATACTGACTCCCACACATTCAACGATGACTTCTGTGATCATGTGAACCTTTTACGCTAGTATCTTAATCCTTTTGTTTCACGATATATTACATGTCCGAGATTCGATCATCGGTATCTCCATACCTAGTTTGATCTCGTTACCGACATGCACTCTTTTCTCGTTCCCGTGATATAACATTCTAGTGATCAAATCACTTGCTTGCAAGCTAATCAATGTGATATCACCGAGAGGGCCCAGAGCATATCTATCCGTCATCGGGATGAACAAATTCCACTCTCGATCCATGGGTCTCAACATAACACTTTAGTAGTTCTGAAGCCATCTTTATAATCACCCAGTTACGGTGTGACGTTTGATGTCAACAAGAAACTCTTCCGGTGTTAGTGATTGACATGATCTCATGGTCTAAGGATTAGGATCACTTCGTAAGTTGTTATAGCAATATAAACTCAATGACTTTGATCGTAATGCTATACTTCGGATGAATGTTCATCACATCATTACACTAATGTTGTGACCTCGTTATTAACAACATCCAATGTCCATGATCAGGAAACTTTGATCATCTTGTTAATCAACGAGCTAGTTTATAAGAGAGGCATAACTAGGAACTTCCTTTTTGTTTATTAAACACACATGTATTAACGTTTCCATATTAATAAAATTATAGCATGTAAAATAAACATTTATCATAAATAGGGAATACGATAATAACCACTTTATTATTGCCTCTCGGGCATATTCCCTTCAGTCTCCCATTTGCACTAGAGACAATAATCTAGTTTTAAAACTTTGCGTTTTGAACACATATGGCTTTCTGGTGTTCCATATACGCAACTGCAAGTGGTTAACATAATCTACGGATCTGACGCTTTCAGGTCCGTGTGTATTTGCATGTCTTTGCATCTTCACGCATCACTCATTCTCCAATGAGATGGCATTGTATAAATTTGGTCTTTCGGTGAGACCTTTAGTTCCTTGGGTTTAAATCACGTCGATACTATTGTCGTACAATATATCGTCAGTGTTAGAACTATGAACCACCTTAGTTTGATAACAAACTACTTGACACAAATTCCCTCCTTTGCTGCTACTATAGCAGTCATATACTTAGCCCTTTTGTTGTAGTATTCGTCACAATGTCTTAACTATGGATTTCATCCAAATCCATCATGGAATCTTCTTTCCATTACACTGTGTCACCCATAGTTTAAATTGAGATAAACTTAATTTGTATCTTGTGACAAAACTAGTATCAATGTAACGCTTTACAATGAACTATTTGTAATTGTTTGTCACCTCTACACAAATATATTCTTAGTTCTTCCAAAAGATCATAAGAATATCCTCACTATCGTCCAATGATCATTTTATGATTCATTCTGGTATATGCTCATAACACTTAGAGCATAGGACATAAGTGGATGTGTACATATCATGGTATGATTGATCAAAACATCCTTGTGATTTCACTCATCAAGTGTCAAAGCACTTGAATCTTGTTTCACTTATCAAGTGTCGATACACTTGAATCTTGATTCAATTCCTTTTCCATGTGACAAGAACTGTTTCTTGTTGTTTCTATATTGAACTCCTTCAATATCTCATATATGTACGTTTGGCACAACCATATTGGCGTCACAGTCTATCCACTATAGACATTCACGCTAAATATTCGGGTTTTGCCTAAGTATTTCATCGAAATGAAATTCTTAACCTTTGTCAATAAAAGATACATCATTTCTAATCAACAAGATGTCATCCACATAATGTATTAGAAATATGTCTCAGTAACTCCCACTTAATTTCTTGCAAATGCAAGCATCTTCATCGCCTCTCGATGAAAACTCCTTTTCATCACGGTGAAGATTCCAACTCATGATGCTTACTTCAACCATTGAAGTTTGCATGCCCTTTTTAGCATCCTTTGAATTAACAAAACCCTTTGGATCGTGTCATGTACATGTCCTAGGTAACCATTCTATTAGAAGAACTTTGTTTTGTTTATTCATCTACCATATAACAAATTATATGTAGTGGTTGCTACTTTAATCCGTCCAGACTAAATATCGCTATGAAAGATCAAATCTTGTCATAGTCAACTCCTTGAACATTGTCGTAAAATACTTTACCGATATGTTGACTATTTCATAGATGTAAAACATCCATGTCTGTTTCTTTATAGATCCAAATACGACTGATAGGTTTTTACACCTTTCCGGAGGGTCTTCCAAGTTCAAAACTTGATTTCTCGTGTATGGAACTATCACGGATTTTATGGCTTCAAGCCATTTGACGGAGTCAGGGCCCATCATCGCTTCTTTGTAGTCGGTTCATCATTGTCAAACAATAATTATTTACTCTCAAATCTCAACATTTGATTGTTTAACCGACCGACTTGGTTCAATAAGAACTTAGATCTCCGTGACCACAACCTTTGAGGCACATAAGCTATGAGCATTATGGCAGCCTTCGGAACGATTTCCGGCGCTGCGCAACTCAGCACATTTAGCTAAGGTTCGTTAACCTTATCAAAGTTCTATTGTCCTCCCCCTTAACATTTATGAAAAATTTCTTCTTCAAGAAACTTCACATTTCAAGAGACAAACCCTTTTGTCCTCGGTGTTATGGAGGAATCACCAATTGTTATTCGAAATAACCTACAAAGACATGCTCATCCGACTTTGGTTATAAACATCTTACTTATGTTTAGTGGCAAGAAGAAGCCTGGGGCTGCTGGTACCTGTGGACAGCAAGCCAAGAAGAAGACCTCCTCTTAAGTGTGTTAATGTGTCAAGCTATATCTTTTGCTGGGGTCTTGTTGACTCCCTATTATGTGTTCTGTGTTTGTGATATTGCAATGTGGTGGGTACTTGTTGTGGATCATCTATGTGGTACTCTAAATTGGTTGAGCTTTTGTCTCAGATTCCATTGTTTTCTCTTACGGTGATTACATTATTTACATCACCCCACATCTATACTTGCTCTGGTTTCTTAATGAATAACAAGAACTTGGAAGATCCCGAATTGGAATATCGGGGAATTAATTTCGATAAAAATGGTTTGCTCTTAGAAGCAAAATTGAGGAGTCTGGCTGTGACATTATCTCTTCAAGAAACTAAGAGAGGGTTTTGATAGCTCCTTCATTAAAAATTCTGCCTCCAAATTTACCAACTTTGAATTTCTTCCTCCAGGTGCATCCGTGGTTTAATCATCATTTGGAATGGCTCCTGTTCTCTGGACAACTTTCTTTCCTCAATGAGTTCTCTATCTCCATTACATTGACATCTCTCTTGTCCAATAAATCCTGGATCCTCTCCAACATTTATGGGCCATGTTTACGAAAAAGTCTGAATTTTTAGACTGGTTTGGCGATTGATATGCCGATGATGTGGATTGGCTTATTGTGGGAGATTTTAACTTCAGAGGCAGCCTTCCGATAGAAACAAATTGGGAGGATGTGAATGGTATGCTTCTCTTTAATGAAGCTATTAATAATTTGGGTCTCATTGAATTACCTCTTAAGGGTAGAAAATTCACTTGGAGTAACATGCGTAGGATCCTCTATTGGAAAGATTGGATTGGTTTTTACTTGCCTGGACTCAAAGTTTTCCCTCCACTTTTGTTGCTCTCATGCTAAGCCTACTTCGATCACCTTCCTGTCATTACCATTGGCACAATGATTCCAAAAGCCAGTGTTCGATTTGAAAACCATTGGTTACATCATAAGGAGTTTAAAGCTATTGTTCAAAATGCCCGGAACATTCTGTGGGTTTCGGATCGCAAAAAAATGCTAAATTCAAAATGTGAGAAGAGGGTGAAGCTTTGGGCCAAATTACCTTGTCTAAAGACACAAATCTGTAATGTTAATGCCACTATTGACTTGCTTGATATCTTAGAGGAAATGAGAACTCTTCGCTCATGAGTGGAATCTTAGGGATATCTCAAGGATCTTATTATTTCTCTTCTACAAAACCGTAATACTTATTGGAAAGAGAGGAAAATCAAATGGGTTAAACTAGGGATGAGAACACCAAATTCTTTCACTCGAGCTACCATCATTTTAGACATAACTACATTTCCATGCTCAAAGGTGATTCTGATCTTGAGATCTATGATCATGATGGAAAAGCAAATCTTCTTTGGAATTCCTTTAAAGATAGAATGGGTACTTCGATAAGCCCGAAATGCATTTCAATCTTAATGACTTGGTGGTGATTCCTTAAGCCAGAGGAAAAGGAAGCTTTGGAAAAGCCTTTCTCGATGAGGAGATTGATGAAGTCATCACAAATTTGCCTAATGATAAGTCTCGCCCTGATGGTTTTAATAATGAATTCATGAAGCTTTTTGGCCTATTATCAAGGATGATGTGAAGCATTTACTTCTTGAGTTCTATGAAGGAATGTCTCTTTAGAGAGCATTAATTCCTCTTTCATCACCCTCATTCCAAAAATTGCTGCTCCTTTGACTCGCTGATTTTAGGCCTATTTCCTTGCTAAATAGTGTCCTTAAGATTATCACTAAGATTCTGGCCAATATCGCAAAAATCATTCTTAAACTTGTTCACAAGAATCAATATGGTTTCCTCAAGCAAAGATCTATTCAAGACTGTTTAGGTTGGGCATTTGAATTTCTTGATCGATTGCCACAAGTCAAAGGAGGAAATTTTAATTCTCAAGTTGGATTTTGAGAAGGCTTTTGATGAATTGAGCATTCGCAATCATTGATATCCTTAAAGCCAAAGGTTTTGGAGTTAAATGGATTTCATGGATTCGAGATGATCTTTGGGTCCGCTTCTTCCTCAGGCTTTTAAATGGTGTGCCCGGGAAAAAATTATCGTAGAAGGTGTCGCAAGGAGATCATTTGTCTCCTCATTGTTTGTCTGGCCGATCTTCTTCAAAGCATCCTCAATAAGGCAATGAACACAGGTCTCCTTTCTGCCTTCGAGAATGTATATTGCCCGATTTCCCCAGTGGTTCAAGATGCGATGACACTTTAGTAATCTCAAGGCTGATTCTCGAGCAACTCTTATGTCTTAAAGCAATCTGCATACTTTTGCTATCTCCACTGGACTTAAAGTCAACTATTCCAAGTCCAGATGATGCCAATTAATATGGATTCAGAGGCTTGGGCACTTTGCTAATACACTTTCTTGCCTCAGGTTCCTTGCCTTTTACCTATCTTGGTCTCGCCTCGAGCTTGAATAAACTCTTTGTGGAACACTTCTTGCCTATTGTTCAGAGAATTGAAAGAAGGTTGTGTGGAATTGTTGACTTTCTAAATTATGGGGAAATTGCGTTAGTTAAATCTGTTATCTTCCTCCCATATATTACATGAGCTGTTTTGATCTCCTGTCACTATCAAAGAGCAGTTGATTAAATATATGAGGCAATGCTTGTGGAGAAAGAAAACTTCTGATGTTCAAGCTAGAGGTACTGCTCTTGTAGCATGGAAGAAAGTTTGTAGACCCAAGAATCAAGGAGGATTGGGAGTTCTTGACCTTAATGTTCAAAATTCTGCTCTTCTTTTGAAGAATTTGGATAAGTTCTATAATCATAAGGATATTCCCTGGGTTCATTTGGTATGGAACACTTACTATTGTAATGATAAGCTCCCTGGAAGAAGTGTTGAGGGATCCTTTTGGTGGAAAGCTCATCTTAAGCTGATTGACATTTTTAAAGGACTTGCAAAGTGCTTGGTTGGAAATGGGGAATCTACACTATTCTGGACTAATATGTGGAATGATAGTTGTCTCCAACATAAGCTTCCTCACCTTCTTACATATGCAAAAAACCCTCACATTTACATCGTGAGTTCCAGACACCGCAAATACTCGGGATCTCTTTATCTCCTTTGTCTCAACAAGCGTATCAGAATATCAAAGTCTTGAACAAATTATCAATTCGCAGGAAGGGAATCATTGTTGGTCTTACATTTGGG
Source organism: Avena longiglumis (assembly GCA_030063025.1). Taxonomy (NCBI): domain Eukaryota; kingdom Viridiplantae; phylum Streptophyta; class Magnoliopsida; order Poales; family Poaceae; genus Avena; species Avena longiglumis. Next base: position 110,436,655 of record CP125976.1, on the reverse strand, counting down.
GTAGTAATTTTCGTAAAAGGCTTATCTCTTTAGTTGGCTACCAACCAAATGCACATTTTCTTGGATTTGGAAATCTTCTTGTCAACAAAAGCACAAATTCTTCTTCCGCTTCTTCCGCTTGATAGACTCAACACAATAAATCTTCAAAAGGAAATGTTTTCTCTAGCATCTTATGACCGTGTCTTCCGTAACTGCCATAGTGAAGAAACTAGTTTACATTTGTTTTGGGAATGCCCTTTACAAGAGCTTTGGGCTGAAATCTCACAGTCAATATGGTGATCAAAGCATCTTTGAAGTTCTAGCCAGTATTAAAAGACCTCAAGGCCCTTTTGCAATGGAAATTCGATACTTGGAACTTGGAGCATCTGGATTTGTAGAAATAACGAAATTTTCAACAATCAAGATACGTCGGTGGAGACACGAAGGCTATTATAGCCCAGAATTAAGATGGGTTCTTTATAGAATTAAGAAAAAGTATTATCAGGGCCTTAAGGATTGGATTGAAACCAATTTAGACAGGATATAGCTGCTTAGAATGTTATCCCTCTTTTTTGAGGTGGAATATGATTGTAAATAATATTTTGTAACTCTACTTGATATATAAAAAGAAAAATTGTAGTGGGGTTTTTACCCTACTGTTTTACCCTCAAAATGTTTAGCATACCAAAATTTAATAAATGACAACTTGGGTTTTACCCCAAACCATAACTCATATGGTGTCATTTCAACGGATTAAGATGGAGCTCTTTTCAGTGTAAAAGCGGTAGTCTCTAAAGCTTTAATCTTTTTAAAACATAATGGCAGTTTTATAAATAACACCTTTGATCCAACCATGCCAAACAAGGTTTCATTACAAATCTCAAACACTCCATACTCCTATGGTGTTTCGGGAGATGTAAATCTATGTGTTTTGCTAAACTTGCAACTCAAATAAATCCCTTTATGATGAAATCATAATTCATTTATTTTCTTATTACACTTGTAACTCAAATAAATCCCTTATGATAAAATCATAAACCATTTATTTTCTTGTTACAATGATTTTCACTTCATCTTGAAAGTCTTTGAACATTTTCAAATATTTGAATATTCACTCAAATTTCCGGAGAAAGTATATGAAGTTGAAACCCATCGCTTACGATTACACATAATGGACTACATACATCGATATGTATAAATTCCAATATTTTAGTCGTTCGTTCTTCTTTGGCCTTTGAACGAAGTTTTAATTATCCCGAGGAAAGTCTCACAAGCGTCACTTGATCAAATCAAAGACTCCAAAAATCCATGAAAATGGAGATTCTTCATGTTTTCTTTCCAATATAATTTAAACAGCGATGTCACTTCGTAAGTGATCTTTCAATCATTTGTCTTGCGACATTTTAGCATTAGGTTTTATGGATGTGATTTCTCCAACTAGATTTGTAAATCATCCATCTTATATGGAATACGGTAATTATTTGAACAACCTTTGTTCTCATAATACCTGATTCAAATAACAATTATTAAAACAAATCTTGAAGTCAAGCCTTGATGTCAACGAGAAATACAAACAACGGTTTGTTTGTTTTCGATGAACATCATCACATATTCTCTTGCTAGTTACTTAGGCCATTGTGGTTTATGAATTGCGTCATTCCATATGAAATTTCATACCAACCAATTCGGTATCCAATACCCAAGAACCACATTATTTAACAAGAAAACAATACAACCATAACATGTATATCATCCATATACCTAAATTGGATATTTCCAATCTTTTCTTTTCTGCCAAATATATTTTATAGATTCTCTTTCAGCATTTCCTTTTCCTTTTTAAAAGAATCTATCAACATCAAAAGTGGCGCCATATACATGACACATAGTCCAAAGCGTGTATATTCAAATAATAATACCTTTGGATTTGCACTTTGAAGTAGATTACCATCATCAAAATGATCGGTATTCTTTTAAAATCCAACCTTTAGTAATCTTTTAGTATAGTGAACACTTTACATACATCTTCTATTCATCCTTATCATGACTACTTTCATGATCAAGCTACTGTAGCTTATAAAGGTGAATCGTGAGTATAACATTACTTTCCAAAACCCTTTTGGATGATTAGGATGTCTAGCATCTCCAACCTTTGTAAATTCTCATCCAATATGAGAACATATATTATACTCTATCATATTGCAACCAAAACATTGTTTCAGATATCGTTATATCTGCCACACATGATGGTTTCTGAAACAATTCTTTCAGCTCCTAGACAACCTTGATATTTAAAAATTATCAAGAATCATGGAGGCAAACATGATACTTAAGATACTAACACTGGAATTGTTACTCTCGATTTAATACCAATTATTAAATTTCACGGAGTAAATAGAGTTTGCTGAAAGTTTGCAATAGGACTTTAAACTTTAGATTGACACTCAACACAATACGATACCAGTTCGTAAAGTATATATCCAGAATTCTATAGTTTTATTATCTCAATTACAACTATGCATAAGGTGGTGAACGAATGCCAATGACTACAGCAAATTATGCAAATTCACTTTGATTTAATTTATGATAAATTAAGTTCTACTAATCCAAATTAGAAATTAACTCCCACTCAAAAACGACATCCCTCGTGCCTTTTTGGTGATTACATGAACCAAATCCACTACACCAAGTCCGATCATCACGTGAGTCGGCGTAGCTTCAAAGGCGAGCATCCATATGGTCATCATATCAAAACATATGACTCATGCTTAATCTTTCGGTCCGTGTTCCGAGGCCATGTCTGTACATGCTAGGCTCGCCAAGTAAGAACCTTAGTATTCGCGTGTGTAACTGTCTTACACCCGAGATATGCTCGTGGATTCAAGTACACCCGATCATCACGTGATGCCTTGAAGCGACGAAACATTGTCGGTGCATACTTAAGGAAGAACACATTTTTATCTTGATATATAAATGAGGGATCATCTTATTATGCTAATAAAACGCCAAACAAGCAATATAAGATGCAATCTAACATCACATGTTAAAAAGTGAAATGATATGGTTCCCGCATATGATCTCCATCATGTGCATCGTGGTATGATCACTATCATACCTTTATGTGTAAGGCCAAGGTCTATGGAACTTACACGCTATGTGTGTTGTAAGAGTATCATCTCATACTTCTACTTACAACATCACCATATCATAACACTAGCCCAGAAACAATCTAAACTAGACGCCCCTAATTTATCCATTGCAAGTTTTACGTGGTTTAGGGCTTTCGAAGATAGAACCGTTCTTACCTGCGAACATGAACCACAACGAGGATAACCAAATTGTTAACAACTTGTTGCAAATTAGATATTGACTATAGTAGGAGAGACAGACACCCGCTAGCCACTTATGCAAACTAGTTGCATGTCAAGCGTGGAACATGTCTCATGTGCGAGGACATGTAAAGTTTGTCCGGGCCGCTTCATCCCACTATGCCACCAATATCCAAAGTACAACTAAGAAGCAATAAAATGATCATCATCGCCCACATACTCATATTGTACTACCCGTGCAAAGTATCTACGCATAGATCCGGCTCTGATACCACTTTAGGGTTCGCAACATAGAAAACAAAAAATTCCTACGATGGGAACATCTATGTACCAAGATCTATCTACTAGATACAAGCAACTGGTGGATATACATCCATAGAATACATACCCTCGAAGACCGAATAGCGTTAATGAGGTTGTACTCGTGGATGATGTAGACGAACGCTTGCCGATCTCAAGATCGTGATGAAGTCCATCTGGTCCAGCTGGTCCAGCACGATCAAGTCCAGCACCTCAAAGCAGTGGTGCATCCGTGATCGCACACACGTACGGGTACTCGACAACCTCCGCCTCGCTCCAGCAATGGAAGCAACAAATCCTTCCAGAAAAAGCCACCGGGAACATGTATCTTGTTGATCCGAGACCATGGGGAAATTCTAAAGGGGAGAGAGAGATCCTTCGCGAGGAGGTGTGAGAGACAAGTGAGAGGAGGGGGTCCTTTTATAGGGGAGGGGAGGCAGCCCAAGGGGGCATGGCCGCCGGCCATGGAGGGTGCCCCCAACTCTCCCTCATTCATGTGGTGGAAGCTCCACTCACATAAAAACCTCTCCACTCACAATTCCACTCACATGCATTAATTTTCCACCAAAATTAATGCAAGCTCTCATTTAAATAAAACTCTTTTATTTATTTATTCAGATTTTTGTTAATTACTTTAATTAACAAACATTCACATAAAACCCCTTACAACATTTCAATTTCACATGCAGAACCAGTTTCAGCAATTTCAACCGAAACAGTTCCGGTGTCTAGTGAAATAAATTCCTGCGCTTTCCTTTTCTTTTTCTGGCATATCATTTGCTCCGAATGGTGTCGGTATCCCTTAAGTGTGTCAACATACGGTTCGCGAATAATGCGGACATGAACGAGACCCTTCTCCGATCAATAATCAGTAGCGGGACCTGGAGATCCATACTGACTCCCACACATTCAACGATGACTTCTGTGATCGTGTGAACCTTTTACGCTAGTATCTTAATCCTTTTGTTTCGCGATATATTACATGTCCGAGATTCGATCATCGGTATCTCCATACCTAGTTTGATCTCGTTACCGACATGCACTCTTTTCTCGTTCCCGTGATATAACATTCTAGTGATCAAATCACTTGCTTGCAAGCTAATCAATGTGATATCACCGAGAGGGCCCAGAGCATATCTATCCGTCATCGGGATGAACAAATTCCACTCTCGATCCATGGGTCTCAACATAACACTTTAGTAGTTCAAGCCATCTTTATAATCACCCGATTCACGGTGTGACGTTTGATGTCAACAAGAAACTCTTCCGGTGTTAGTGATTGACATGATCTCATGGTCTAAGGATTAGGATCACTTCGTAAGTTGTTATAGCAATATAAACTCAATGACTTTGATCGTAATGCTATACTTCGGATGAATGTTCATCACATCATTACACTAATGTTGTGACCTCGTTATTAACAACATCCAATGTCCATGATCAGGAAACTTTGATCATCTTGTTAATCAACGAGCTAGTTTATGAGAGAGGCATAACTAGGAACTTCCTTTTTGTTTATTAAACACACATGTATCAACGTTTCCGTATTAATACAATTATAGCATGTAAAATAAACATTTATCATAAATAGGGAATACGATAATAACCACTTTATTATTGCCTCTCGGGCATATTCCCTTCAGTGCTTGCAAGCGGTGTTGATATCGATTACCGAGTGGGCCCAAAGTATATCTCTCCGACTCGGGAGGGACAGATTCCATCTCGATACATACAACCCAACAAGTACTTTCCGATCACCTAAGAGACACCTTTATGATCACCCTCACATAGAATGACGTTTGATGACCTCAAAGCTTTCTTCCGATATCAGGGAGTTGTATTATCTCATGGTCTAAGGAATGCAATACTTGACATAGGAAAAAACTTCGCAAAGATGAACACGATGACACGATCTAATTGCTCTGCTTAATTTGGGTATGTCCTTCATATCATTATCCTAATGACATGATCTCATTATTAATCGACAACTCATGTCTATGGTTAGGAAACCTTAACCATCATTAATCAATGAGCTAGTCCGTAGAGGCGTACTAGGGACACGGTATTGTTCATAAACCACACAAGTATCAAAGTTTCCGCTTAATACAATTCTAGCATGGAATATAAACTTTATCATGAACAAGAATTATAATAATAACATCTTTATTATTGCCTCTAGGGCGTAATTCCAACACCCTATACTTCCACCACCACGCTATCGTGCTGCTGGAATCATGAGGAGAGATTTAAAACCTTCGCTGCCTACTGGAACAAGGTAGAGGAAGGTCTTTATCGAGTACTGAACGTGTGACCGACTACGGAAGCGCTGCCGGAACGCGGCGCCGGAAGGATCGTCTTCATGATCTTGAGATCGACAAGTGAACGGCTACATCAACCACGAGAATCCGATCTCGTTAAACGCTTTGGAATCTTCGAGGGTTAGTACTCTATCGACTCGTTGCTACAATATAGTAGATAGATCTTGGCTTGTTTGTGTTCATGCGATAGAATTTTTTATTTTCCATGCTACGAACTCCTACATTTGTGACTGTAGCTTGATCTACCTCTCTCTCATGCTATCATTGTTTTAGTACCATATGAGTTGCCCAACATGATTGTGGTCATCTATGTAATTTATTTGTTGTTGGTGATGGGTGGATTCAGGCCCGTACAAAGGGCATGAACCCACGATGACCTCTAACAATCAAGGACCTAAAGGCATGCATCTAGCAGCTCTTAACCGACCTAACCTCAACCAACCTGCCTATGGGGCTGCAAGATGGCTCTCTAAAGATCCTGAAGACTAGACGTATGTGCAAGGGAGATCAGAGATCATGATTACGTTCAAGACAAGATGGACATCTAACGTGACTAAGAAGGAATCAGCTACCATCAATGCCTATAAGTACCCGAAGACATTCACCCTAGAAGGACACGTCATAAGCACCCAAGTATTCGCCATTATCCTTAGTCATAGCTCTAGATTCATCTCTCTCGTCGGATATCGTTATAAACCTACCAATATCATCTTGTAGACATATTATATGATCACTGTTGGGTTTGCAGCATAGAAAACAAAAAATTACCTACGATATGAACAACCAAGCACCAAGATCTATCTATCTAGATACAAACAACAGGTGGATATACATCCACAGAGAACTTACCCTCAAAGACTGAAAAAGCTTTATTAGATTGATTCTCGTGGGTGATGTAGTTGTTCACTTGCCGATCTCAAGATCGTGATGAAGTCCAATAAGTCCAGCAGGTCCAGCACCAGCAATTCCAGCACCGCAAACTAGCAGCACATCCATGATCGCACACACGTCCAGTACCCCGACAACTCCATCCCTCGTTTCAGCAAAGCAGTGGAAGTAGTAGATCCTTCTAGAGAAACTACAAAGAACATGTACTTCGTTGATTCGAAGCCATGGGGAATATACTAGAGGGGGAGAGATATCCTTCACAAGGAGGTGTGTTGTGAGAGGAGGAGAAGGAGCCCTTTATAGGTGAGGGGGCATCCCTAATATCCATGGCGTTGTGGCCATGGTGGTGCCCCCACCTCTCCACCATTTATGTGGGTGGACACTCCACAAACATGCATTTATCTCCACTCATCCCTCCACTCACAGGTATTAATTTTCCACCAAAATTAATGCCATCTTTCATTAAATAAAAAAATTTATTTATTTTATTCAGAATTTTGTTAATTACTTTAATTAACAAACATTTACATAAACCCCTTTGCATAAATTCGATATTGCATCTGAAAACAATTTTAGCAATTTGACCCAAAACAATTCCGGTGCTTATCGAAATAATGCCAGCACTTTCAAAACCTTTATCTAGTATTATATCTGCCCCGATTGGTGTCGGTATACCTTAAGTGTGTCACCCTACGGTTTGCGAGTAATGCATACATGATTGAGAGCCCTCTCCAATCAATAATTAGTAGCAGGACCTGGAGATCCATACTGACTCCTAGACATTCAACGATGACTTAGTGATCATGAGAACCTTTGACGTTGTAACTAAATCCCTTTGTCTCATGATATATTACATGTCAGAGATTAGATAATTGGTATCCCCATACCTAGTTTAATCTCGTTACTAACAAGCACTCTTTTCTTATTCCCATGATATGAAATTCCTTGTGATCAAATCACCTGCTTGTAAGTTGTTGTCAATGTGATATCACCGAGAGGGCCCAGAGTATATCTCTCCATCATCGGGATGGACAAATCCCACTCTTGATCCATGAGCCTCAACATAAAACTTTTGAAATACCCAAACCCACCTTTATAGTCACCCTATTACAGTGTGACATTTGATGTTATCAAAGTACTCTTCTGGTGTTAGAAATTAACATGATCTCATGGTCTAAGAATTAGGTTTACTTCATAGGACTTATTATAGCAATGTAAACATAATTACTTTGATCATATTACTATACTTCGGGTGAGTGTTCATCACATCATTCCACCAATGCTATGACCCCATTATTAATAACATCCAATGTCCATGATCAGGAAACCTTGATCATCTTGTTAATCAAATAGCTAGTTTATATGAGAGGCATAACTAGAAACTCTTATATGTTTATTAACCACACATGTACTAATATTTCCAATTAACACAATTATAGCATGAGAAATAAACATTTATCATAAACATGGAATAAGATAATAACCACTTTATTATTGCCTCTCGGGCATATTCCCTTCAATCTCTTGATAACCTTATGAATAAAGTCTAACGGAATCCTCCCATTACACACATATCTTCGTCTTTGAGATCCAAACCTGCTGAATCGATCCGATTGCCGAACAAATAAACTCTCTTCCGTTCCTCGGAAGTGAGACTATGGAGGGATCGTGAAAACTATCCTTCGCTAGTTAGAGCGCCAGGCAGGGGGAGCCCGGTCATGTAGATTGGATCTATAGAAGAGCTCCCACAAATCACTCCTGCCTAGGGGGCACGACCTATCACGAGACCCTCACCACCAGGATATTGTCATGAAGACGAGCGCGACATGAAGTCACCCCGGGGTAAGAAGCCTCGCCCCCACAACAACCACTACCGGGATGCTGAGGAGGTCTTGCATGTCGAGGGGGAACGGAAGCTCTCTATAACAGGAGCACAAATGAAGGTCACTCGTATGGGCCGCACTCGCATCAATACCTCTGCCTCATCGATAGAGCGTGTGCATGGAGCCCACGATCACGTTCTCGAAGTCAGATCGCCCAAGATGGGGATGATCTATGGGAGACTCTCCATTACTCTTCTCGCAAGTAATCTCCAATGTCCTGATCACTGAGGTCCTGATTGATGAAGGATGTTCCCATGCCCTCATCATGGAGTGTACCCTGAATCGACTCCAGATCCCGTGGGGGTTGTGCGAACAATCATGAAAATCATAGTTGGGATAATACTAGGAGGCGCGAGCACCCCTATTGGGTAGGTAACACTGCCTGTAGCATTCAGAACTGGGAACAATTTTTGGACAGAGATATCCATGTTCTCCTGGAACGGCGGGATTCCACAGCCTCTGCGGTAGTGATGAGGCGACCCTTGGGTGTGGGCGTCGCCACGCGTCTTCTGATTGAGTCCTACTATGATGTCAGGTGGTTCGAGAAACAACGCTTTGCACGAACCTAGACAAAAGGGTTCTCGCTCCAACCGCCCGCTCCATTGCGACTACCACCGGGGCGCTGGCCTTCTCAGCCCCTCCGGCCATCTTTCGCTCTTGTCTCATCGGAGCCGCCAAAACAACCTAGATCAAGAATATCTACGCCCCCTACCTAGCACGCCAAATGTCATCTGCGTGAACACGGAAATTGGGGGTTCTAGACACCCCCTTTTAGTTGTTCACAAAGGATGTCAGAGAGGTTCGTGATCTAGGGATTCATGGAGAAACAGTTGAAGACAATGATTTTACCTAGGTTCAAGTCACTGGGGTGCTAGCGTCCCTACATCATGCATGTCTGATGGTATTGCTTATGTGGGAGATTCACTGGATACAATGGATGTTCTTCCCGGGTTCTCTTTGAAGATTCTCTCTTGCCCTCGACTAGATACTATGTTATCCCATCCTCTCCCTCTCACTCTGGGGTCTCCTCTAACTCTTGGCCTTGGCCCTCTTTTTATATCTCAATGGGTAACCACAGGGGACGATCCTACTCGAACCGCCTTGTGCGGTGGGACCGTGTTGGTCAGCTGCATTGAGTTCATCATATGCTTCTACCTTGGTCGTGGTCCTTGCGCTCCTTCCCTTTTGGTTTCCATGGCCTCGCCCTTGTCTACGGACTAGTCCTGTGTCTTGTCTTCTTTTATGGTCCGGGACCACTTTAGGCAGAGGCAACCACCGGCCCATGTCGTCCATAGTGGGCCACCTACTTTGTTGGTCTGAGAGCTGGTCCTGATGTGACGAGGCCGTAGTTGGTCTTGACCTGGTAGAGCGCAGGAACCATGGCGCCAGGGATGCGGTTCCCGTCCTAGGGCTCATACGTTGTGAGAGAGGTTCTGATCTCGGGCCCTCAAGGCCGCAGGATCCGTCTTTCGGCCTATGATAGGGGGCCCGCTCATAACCTTACCTTTCTCTTGGGGACACCCAAACGGCGTTATGCTTCGACGGCTAGAGGGCGAGTGAGGCTTTGGCGCCTACTCACCAGTCTATCAAGGGAACCATGGTTCCTTGGACACCGACACGGTGCATGACGGAACGGTGCGGTGGCTGAAAGGACAAGAACAGTGGAGCAGAGCGGGACAGTTTAGTGACAAAATATGGGAGATTGCAGAATAATGCAGGCTCGGATCCTCGAACCTGGAATGCATGCGGACAGCAGCTCAGGTATCAGGGACCGCCCATCATAATAATAGTCAGAACAACGGCTGTGTGTGCGATGGGACCCATATACAAGAAACCTTATCAACCTAACAGCAAGTTAGACAGGGCAAACGATGGTCGACGTCAAACTGAACTAGGGGCACAGATTGTAACGTGTCCGCATCGTCTAATGGCATTTTTCTAATTGACTGATTCGTAGTGACGCTGTCCAAATTTTGACTTTAGAGAATTGGTAACTAAATGAGATGTCCGTCTCTCTCGAAATTTTGAACTTCTTCTAAAAAAGGGAGCACTTCTCCCTGATGATTTGGTTGGCCACGTGTTCTGGTTGGAACGTTTGGTGAGGTGTTGCTTCAAAAACAAAAAATTGGGACCGCTCTCTATTCTAATTCTTTTTGTCATTTCTACTATTTCAAAAAAACTTTGTTTCCCAAAGTGGTAATATTCTTGTTAATGGATCCATAATAATAAATCTATACTATTAAAAAGATTGGGACCGTTCGTTACCCCTCAAATTTTCCGTCTGCCCTGAATTGACGATTTTGCCCCTAGCAGTTCTAAGATATTACAAGGATGCCACCGCTAAGTACTTTTCCACCAATAAGTCAGTAAACCGCCCTCCTCTTCGCTCGTCGATGTTCCTCCCCCCGCCGCCTCGCTCACGGACGCCCTCGCGAGCCCGACGGCAGCACACCCCTGCAGCTCGTCCTGCCTCAGCTGGAGCTCACCTCCATCGCCGGAGGCCCACCGTACACGACCTGGAGAGGGGAGGGGATGTGGGCTGCTATCTTATTTGGGGAGGGAGAGATGGAGGAGACAAGGGCAAGGAGGCGAGCTGCAGGGCATCGCGGGAATGAGACAACGGGGTGGCCTGCGGCCATGAATCGGCGTCCGTCGCCTGTCAGCCACACACAGTTGCACTAGCCCACACCCAGCACCCGGAATCTGAGACAAGAGGATCAGGAGCCACCCCGGGAGCAGCAGGGGAGGCGCCGGCGTCTTGGTGGTGGTGAATCGGCGAAAACAAGTGGCACGGTACCACCCCGATTGACAGAGGCGCGAGAGCCGGCTGGCAGCGGCCGGAATCGGCGGCGTGCGCTCTGTTTAGGGGAAGGAGAGAGAGAAAAAAAAGAAGAGAACCGATGAGCCAGACGATGACACTGTCCATGTCGGCAATGTCTGCTCCTTTAGCGTTTCCGAGCACACAAACAGTGAAGGTGCCATGATTTTTGTTAAAAAAAAGCTAAACTAAACTACTACCTCAAACTCATATTAGATGAGTCAAATTTGTCTAGATTTGATGAATCTAGACACTATTTAGTATATAGGTTCATTTAAATTTTGAAAAATCCAAGTCAATTAATATGGGTTGGAGGGAGTACAATTAAGTACTACCTTCATACTGGTTTATTGGGCTAACACAAAGTTTAAAAAACATTAACCATAAAATTAATAAATAAAACATGAACTATATGTTGTAAAATTATTCATTTAATTCATATTTAAAATATCATTCCAATGATATAGTTTTTGTGGCATATAATTCATATTTTGTTAAATTTGTAAACAAACATATTGTTAGATTAATAAACCGGCATGGAAGAAGTAGTACGCAGGGAATATTTAAAAAAAATTATGTAGTGATTCTGTTTAGATGATAAAAATCTGGTGGCTTCCTCTGCAATCGAAAGACATAACAAAGTACTACCTCTGTTTTTGGTAGGTTATTTTGATCTATCAATTTTTTAAGCAATGAATATGGTAGTGTAATAGTGATAGTTAAAATTATGATAGATTATAAAGCTTTTCCTATATATATGTTACTATATATAAGTACAGTAAAAAAACGAACCGTGGCAACGCACGGGCATTCAACTAGTATAATATAAACATTAGATTAAGGAAGGTTGTTTTGTGTCCATGTTTTTGCCCTTTACCGGAAATAGACTCTTGTTTTCCAAATATAAGTTTGGACTTAGCCGCATCAAGCCCGTCTTGTGGGACGCGGCTTGCCTGTTGCCGCTCGGTGCGACGATCGGTGCGACCTGCCGCGTGGAGTTCATCGAGCGGCCCTTCCTCCCGCGACCTGGCTTGACTAAAAAAAATCCGTAGAAACATAGTAGCCGAGCGGCAACAGGCAAACCGATCGTCTTGTGTGCATGTTCAGAGTGTTCCACTGTACAGGGCCTCCATAATTAGAGGGCTCCAGTTTTTATGTTAAGATACCATTAGTACTCCTAATTACAGGTTTATTTGGGCCTAATAAATGCATTGACCTGCTCTGTGGCTTAGGAATTTGCCATAGATATTTTCCCCCTCTATCTAGGGTTTTGCTTCTCGCGCCGGCGATGCCGGTGTTAAGTCTTTGTTTTCTCCAATCCCTATCCCGATTGTTCACCGGAGTCTCTCGGGCTGATCAAGGGGGATCTGGCATCCCTGCCCGGCCTTGGAGTCGTTTTCGGGGACGACGGGGTAGGTTCCTAGAGCTGCCAAGGGAACCGATCTGGAGCTCTTTGTTTGGGGAGCAGTGGCGATGGCAACGAATTCGGGTACACTGGGATCAGGAACAGCTAGTGATGTTGCGGATCTGATGGTGCGGCTTGGTCTAGAAGAGGGAGACATTGACGATGTTGTTTTCGAGGAGGCTGAGATTCAACCAGATGAAGCAACTAGGTGGTTGGCTGTTGTCAAAGTTCATACTGAGACCGAATTCAGCCACTTCTGTTTTTTGAAGAACATGCGCTCTGTGTGGGATCTGGCGAAGGACGTGAAGATTAGGGTAATTGAAGATAATCTCTTCATTATGAAGTTCGCGTGTCTTGGTGATTGGGACAAAGTAATGAACGGTGGACCCTAGGTCTTCCGGGGTAAGTCGGTACCGATGGCTCCATCAACAATCGAGCTAAATACTGTCTTGATGTGGATTCAAATCCATGACTTACCTGATGGGTTTAAGGGCCTGGTGTAGCCTCTAGCAAGCAAGGTTGGGGAGTTTGTGGCTATGGAGCCCTCGTCTGTTGATTTTGTGGGAAATTTCTATAGAGCATGTGTGAGGATTGATGTCCGCAAGCCACTGAAACCTGCGGTGTCGATCATTCGTGAGTCAAAGAGACAAATATTTTTGGTGAAGTATGAGAAGCTCCCTGACTGGTGTGCGGTCTGTGCCATGGTCGGGCATACTGATAAAGAGCACGGTGATGGTGTGCATGCGGAGACCACGAAAATATATAAGGATTTACGTGCTGATTTTAATTGGAGGCAAGGGGGACGACCTCTAGGCCGGGGAAGGGGCTGTGGCCCTGGACGTGGTGGCAGAGCTGGAGGACATGGTGATTTCAAGGGTCGAGAATATGATGGGCATGATTCTGATGGCGAGGATGCAATGAGTGAGGACAACCTGACGACCATGGACTCTGCTAGGAAGCGGCATGCTCTTCCATCTCAACCCCTCCCTATCGAGGGAGTTCCATCTCAACCCCTCCCTATCGAGGGAGTGGGGAAGGAACATACAGCTGCTGATAATACCGGAGTGTGTATTTTAGAGGGTATGCCGAACAAGGTGGGTGCTATGATTACACAGTTCGAGCTAGGCGCACCACCAAGTCCAAATCCCGTGAGAGACCCAAAGAGAAAGAAGACGGGAGATGATGTCGATGACACTGCTACTCCCTATGTTTAGAAATATAAGATGTTTTAGGTTTGTGAAAGAGATGTATCTAGACGTATTTTAGTGTGTAGGTTCAAATGAATCTAGACACTAAAATATATCTAGATACATCTTATTCACAAACTAAAACATCTTATATATATTCAAACGGAGGGAGTACTCATAACAATGGCGCGTTGGCGGGTTTCTCGCTGGAGTACCACAAAGCACAATGAATCTATTCGGCCTGAACTGTCGAGGAGCGGGCAATGCCTCGACAGTCAAGAAGCTACGTGATTTTGTCAGAAAGTTTGCCCCACATAATTTTTACATTGTTGAGACACAGATTAGTAAAGTACGTGTGGAGAATTTGGCCGGTTTCTTAGGGCTATGATAGAGCTTTTGGTGTTGGAAGTGAGGGAAGAAGCGGGGGTATGTGTATTTTCTGGAACAATAATTTAAACCTCGACATTTTTGGTTTTTCTTGTTATCATATTGATACAAAAGTTGACGGCCTAGGGGATACTCCATGGAGGTTTACGTGCGTCTATGGTGAGGCACATGTTCAGGAAAGATTTAAAACATGGGACATGATGAAAGACATTAGTACCACTAGCACTTTTCCTTGGCTTTGCATGGGTGATTTCAACGAGGTACTACGGTTGGATGAACATGACGGAGTTGGGCAACGTAGTCATGCACAAATCCAAGGTTTTTGGGATGCTGTTGATGTGTGTGCTCTGCTTGACCTAGGATTCAAGGGGCACTTCTGGACATGGGAGGATAAGGTCGCCGGGGGATCTTATACAAGGGTCAGATTAGACCGAGCTTTGGGATCGACGGAATGGAGCGCTCAGTTCCCGTTTGCATGTTTGCATCACCTTGCGGCCACATCGGATCACTGAGCACTCTTGTTGCAGTTAACAGAAGAGGAATCAAACCATGGTGGTGGGAGACAGTTTCGGTATGAAACTATGTGGGAGACTCATGCAGGTTTCAAAAATCGCATTCTGGAAGGATAGTCTGAATCAGGCATGGAACCCACTGTTAAACGAGTGAAGGATAAGCTAGATGTGCTGGCACGTGGACTCGTTAGATGGGACACTGACACATTTGGCAACGTTAGGAAGGAGATCAAGTAGTTAAAAGCGCAGCTGGAAGCCTTGCATAATCAACCAGCTCGTGTTGGTCCGAGTCATCTAGAGATTAAAATAAATGATCGGCTTATTGAACTCTATCACAGGGAGGAAATTATGTGGCGCCAATGTTCGAGAATTGAATGGCTCACGGCGGGTGATAAAAACACTAAGTTTTTTCATCAGCGGGCAAGCATGAGGAGAAGGAAGAACTTAATAAAGGCTCTTGAGCGCCAAGATGGTTAGCTCTCTAATGATAGCAATGAGATGCAGGGCATGGTCCAGGAGTTTTATAGTAACCTTTATACATCTGAAGGAACAAATAATATGGAGTTAGTGCTACAGCATGTCCCTATGAAGGTCACGTCAGCAATGAACAATATATTGCTGGCGGAATACACCCCTGATGAGGTAAAAAAGGTGCTTTTTGAGATGTTTCCTACTAAAGCTCCGGGTCCGGATGGATTTCCGGCGCATTTCTTTCAGAAACATTGGGATGTTTGTGGTAGGGAGGTCCCAAAGGCGGTTCTGGATATTGTGAGAGGAGAAGAATCAGCAGAGAGCATCAACGACACTATTCTGGTTTTAATTCCTAAGGTAAAAAATCCCACTTTGTTGTCTCAATTTAGACCGATAAGCCTCTGCAATGTGTTTTATAAAATTGCATCTAAAGTCATGGCGAATCGCCTAAAGGTGATACTTCCTGACATTATATCTGAAGAACAATCTGCCTTTGTTCTTGGAAGGTTGATTATAGACAATATTATCTGTGCATATGAGTGCTTACATTTTATGAAAAGGAGTAGAGCAAAGAAGACGGGTGTATGTGCTTTAAAGCTTGATATGATAAAAGCTTATGATCGTGTAGAGTGGGGTTATTTGGAGGCAATAATGCAGAAACTTGGTTTTGCACCAGAATGGACAAAGGTTGTCATGGGGATGGTAAAATCAGTTTCTTTTTCTGTTCTTTTGAATGGAACAAAGTTGGATGTTTTCAAATCTACAAGGGGAATCAGACAGGGAGATCCAATCTAACCATATCTTTTCTTATTAGCAGCAAAGGGACTTTCGTGCCTTTTGAACTCTAATCAGTCATCGCAAATCGGTGGTATCAAGGTGGATCCATCTGCTCCGATGGTTAATCACCTGTTATTTGCGGATGATAGCCTGCTGTTTTTTAAGGGGAGTAATGCTTGTGCGGATGAGGTATCAAACCTACTTGAAACCTATTGTCAAGCTTCGGGCCAGAAGATAAACAAAGAAAAATCATCGGTATTTTTCAACAAGGGTGCCCGCAGGCAACCCCGAAAAGTATGGTGAATATTTTGGATATTAAGGAGTCTTTGTCTAACAGGTACCTTGGTGTGCCCACAATACGTCGTAAACGTATCTATAATTTTTGATGTTCCATGCTTGTTTAGTATCTACTTTTGCTTTTCTTTGTCTACACTTTGAGGTATTTTTATATGTTTTCTGGGACTAACCTATTAACAAGATGCCACAGTGCCAGTTGCATGTTTTCTTCTGTTTTTGGTTCCAGAAAAGGCAGAAAATCAATATTCTCAGAATTGGACGGAACAAAAGCCAAAGTCAATATTTTACCGTGGGGAACACGGAGCGAATCTGACGAGATGGAGCCACCAGGGGCCACACTGGGCAGCCTGGCCCGCGCCTGGGGGATGCGGCCACCCTGGGTGCCCCTGCCTCGCCTCTTCTCCTATAAGAAGCCCCTGATACCAAAACCCTAAGTACCCGATCAATCTTCCACGAAACAGTCCATAGTCGCCGCCACCATCGTCCCTAGATCGGGGAGGATATTAAGTCTTCCCAGCACCCTGCCGAAGGGGAGATCGTCCTGGAGGTCATCTTCATCACCATGCCAACCTTCGGTATGAAGCGTGAGTAGTTTCACCTTGGACTACGGGTCCATGTAGTAGCTATATGGTTGTCTCTCCTCCTTTGTGCTATCATGTTTAGATCTTGTGAGCTCCGTTCATGATCAAGATCATCTATTTGTAATCATGCATGTTGTGTTTGCGGGGATCCGATGGATATTGATATTACTATGTCAGATTGATTAATGGTTCTATATTATTGATTCTATCATGTCTGTGTTGTTTGTGATCTTGCATGCTCTCCGTTTCTAGTAGCTATCTTGGCCAAGTAGATGGTAGTGACTCCAAGAGGGAGTATTTATGCTCGATAGTGGGTTCATGCCTCTATTTAATCTGGGGAAGTGACAGAAATCTCTAAGGTTGTAGATGTGTTGTTGCTACTAGGGAGAAAACAACGATCTCTTGTTCATGGAACAAGTGGATTGTTTACCTTACACACTTGGCTTAAGCAGTTATCCGTTGCTTGCAACTTAATACTGGAGGGGGTTCGGATGATAACCTGAAGGTGGATTACTAATCATAGATGCAATTGGATGGCGGTCTATGTATCTTGTTGTATTGCCCAATCAAATCTCATAGGATCATGAATGTCTAGTATTGCATTGTTATGCCTTGCTTTGTCCTGACAATTGCCCCGCTGTAATTTGTTTACCCAGTATGCCATGTTTGTTTATCTTAAGGAGAACACCTCTAGTGAACTATGGACCCCGGTCCAATCTTTACCATTGATACATCTTCCCTTTATCACATGTTTACTTTCAAAACCACCTTTACCTTCCACACCATACAGTTAATCCTTTGATTTCAGCAAACTGATGAGATTGACAACCTCACTGTTTGTTGGGGCAAAGTATTGAGTTTGTGTTGTGCAGGTTTCCAAGTTGCTAGCAACACCTTTGGGTCGTTTCCTTCCTCCTACTGGTTCGATAACCTTGGTTTCTTTCTGAGGGAAGACTTGTTGGTTGATACGTTGGAAACATATCTATAATTTTTTATGCTCCATGCTTGTTTAGTATCTACTTTGCTTTACTTGTCCACACTTTGAGGTGCTTTTTACATGTTTTCTGGTACTAACCTATTAACAAGTTGCAACAGTACTAGATGCTTGTTTTCTGCTGTTTTTGGTTTCAAAAAAGTTAGTAAATAAATATTCTCGGAATTGGACAGGACAAAGGACAAAGTCAATTACTTTCCGTGGGGAACAAGAAGTCAAGAGGAGAGGAGGGCCGCAGAGGGGCAGACCCACGGCGCGGTGGGCCCCACCCGCGCTAGGGTTTGGTGCCCCGCCGCGCCTGCCTCCCCTTCGCCTATAAGAAGCCCCCGATGCAGAAACCCTCAGTACGCGATCAAATATCCATGAAACCGTCTATAGCAGCCGCCACCATCGTCCCTAGATCAGGGGGAGCTGAAGTTATTCCCGGCACCCTGACGGAGGGGAGATCATCCCGGAGGCCTTCTCTCCGGTATCATGCCAGAGTAGTTACACCTTGGACTATGGGTCCATGTAGTAGCTAGATGGTTGTATGTCCTCCTTTGTGCTTTCATGTATAGATCTTGTGAGCTCCGTTCATGATCAAGATCTAATCTATTTGTAATCATGCATGTTGTGTTTTTGGGGATCTGATGGATATTGAGATTATTATGTTGGTTTGATTAATGGTTTTGTCTTTATGATTCTATCATGTCTGTGTTGTTTGTGATCTTGCATGCTCTCCGTTGTTAGTAGCTATCTTGGCCAAGTAGTTGCTAGTGACTCCAAGAGGGGGTATTTATGCTCGATAGTGGGTTCATGCCTCTAGTTTCCAAGGGAAGTGAGAATAATCTCTTCGATTGTAGATGTGTTGTTGCTAATAGGGAGAAAACAACGGTCTCTTGTTCATGGAACATGTGGACTGTTTACCTTACACACTTTGCTTAAAACAGTTGTCTGTTGCTTGCAACTTAATACTAGAGGGGATTCGGATGATAACCTGAAGGTGGACTTCTAGTCATAGATGCAGTTGGATGGCGGTCTATGTATCTTGTTGTATTTCCCAATCAACCTCATAGGATCTTTCTGACTAGTAATTGCATTGTTATGCCTTGCTCAGTTCCTGTCAATTGCCCCTGTAATTTGTTTACCTTTCATGCCATGTTGTTTATCTAAGGAGAGAACCTCTAGTGAACTATGGACCCCGGTCCAATCTTTACCATTGATACATCTTCCATTGTTACTTGTTTACTTGCTGCAAACCTTTACCTTCCACACAATACGTTTAATCCTTTGTTTACAACAAACTAGTGAGCTTGACAACCTCACTGTTCGTTGGGGAAAAGTCTTGAGTTTGTGTTGTGCAAGTCTTCGTGTTGCTTGCAACACCTGTGTGATGTTTCCTTCCTCCTTCTGGTTTGATAACCTCAGTCTCAACTGAGGGAAAACTTGATGCTTGCTGCTTCATACCTTTCTCTTGGGGTTCCCAACAGGCTGTGCATAGACAGTCGTCAAGCTTTTATGGCGCCGTTGCCGGGGACTTATAGAACAACTTCAACCTCTTCCTCCCCGTTATGCACCACTGGTGTTCTCATCATACCTCCCAACGAAGCTCTACAGTGATCTGAGCGCATCAGCCAACTGATGTTGGGAGTTCAAAAAATGGAACTTTCAAGTTCCTCAAAGATCGTGTATGGAATAAAGTGAAGGGGTGGTTGGAAAATATTCTATCTCCTAGTGGTAAGGATGTCCTCATTAAATCCATAGCCCAAGCAATCCTGGTCTTTACTATGTCCTGTTTCAAGCTCCCAAAAGGTCTGTGCAAGCATATTAATAAAATTATAAGGCAGTTTTGGTGGGGGAGTAAAAAGGGAAGAGGAAAGTTAATTGGGTTTCCTGGGAAGTAATGACACGGCCAAAGTTCATGGGAGGATTAGGGTTCAAAGACCTTGAGCTATTTAACCTTGCTTTGCTTGCTCGTCAGGCGTGGAGATTATTACTGGAGCCCGAGTCTTTGAGTGTGAGGATCTTGAAAGTTGTATACTATCCAAACAGCTCAATATTAGAGGTTGAGCTAGGGTCTCATCCTTCGCAGGTGTGGCGGTCCATTATGGAAGGAAGGGATGTGTTGTCCCAAGGATTAGTGAGGCGCATTGGGGATCGCAGATCGACAAATATCTGGACTGATAACTGGATTCCTAGAGATTCAATGTTGCGGCCTATTGCGTGTCTCAAAGATGATCCTCCAGTAATGGTGAGATCTCTAATTGATGAGACAAGTGCTGAATGGAAACAGGATGTTCTTCGGGAGGTTTTTATTACAATGGATGTGGAAGCCATTATGAATATCCCTATTTGTACAAGTAGAGTTGGGGACTTTTGGGCATGGAATTATGAGAAAAAGGGGGTATTCTCCGTGTGCTCTGCTTATCGGATGCTGTGTCAGACTAAATTCACTCGTGAAGACTACTTTCAAGGCAATGTTGGATCCTCCAGGTTTCTGGAAGACCAGAATGTTGGAGATATTCCCTAGAGGCAATAATAAAAGTGGTTATTATTATATCTTTATGTTTATGATAAATGTTTACATTAATGCTATAATAGTATTAACCGGAAACATTAATACTTGTGTGATTTGTAAACTAAATTAGAGTCCCTGGTAAAGCCTCTTTATAATACTAGCTTGTTGGTTAATAGATGATCGTGGTTTCTCGATCATGAACATTGAGATGTTATTAACAACAAGATCATATCATTAGGAGAATGGTATGATGGACATACTCCTATAGATAAGCGTAGCATTAAGATCAAGTCATTTCAATAGTTCATTTGCTATAAGCTTTCTGATACATAGTAACCTAATTCCTTTGACCATGAGATCATGCTAATCACCATCACCAGAAGGATGCTTTGATGACATCAAACACCACACCGTAACTGGGTGACTATAAAGTTGGCATTGATGTTCGGAAAGTATGTGTTGAGGCACATGGATCAAGAGTGGGATTTGTCCATCCATATGACGGATAGATATACTCTGGGCCCTCTCAGTGGAATGTCATCCAATTGGCTTGCAAGCATGTGACTAGCTCACAAGGGATCACATATCACGGGAACGAGAAAAGAGTACTTATCGGTAACGAGGTTGAACTAGGTATGCAGAGATACCGACGATCAAACCTCGGATAATTAAACTATCGCGAGACAAAGGGAAATTGGTATCGTATGTAAGTGGTTCATTCGATCGCAAAGTAATCGTTGAAATATGTGGGAGCCATATGAATTTCTAGATTCCTCTATTGATTATTGATCGGAGAAGTGTCTCGGTCATGTCCTGTCACATCCCAAGATTTTCCAAATCTTGTAATGTGAAAAATAAAATAAACAAAATAATTTTTTGTTGAAAATCAGGGTGAAAAGAAACTTTTGTTTCTAAAAGGAAACTCAAAATCCCATCTTGTACAAACTTTGGTAAAGTTTGAATCTAACTAAATTCAAATCTAGAGAAATGCTTTCCTCAATGAAAGTATCTGGAAATTTAAACACTTGGAAAATAAAATCCAAACCCTAAAACCCTAATGGAATAAAAATCATTTCCAAGTATCTCCAAACCTATGGATTTGATCCATATAAAATCTTGTCAACAAACATTTACAAATGATCAAGGAAGACAAATAGAAATATTTTAAAACCATATAAATTGGTTTCACTTAAATTGGAACCATGAATATAATAAGATAAGGAAATTAAATTCCCAAAGCTAATCAAGCCCTTATATAAAATCCATACCAAATGGTGAACAAATAATCCTAAAGATATTTAAAAAAGATAAATAAATATCAAATAAGATTTTACAAATTGGAATCACCAAGTTTGGATCTCTAAATAAAAAGATATGAATTTTATGAGATGAGGAAAAAATATTAATTAAAGAATATTTGAAAGACCAAATCAAATCTTGGCCAAATCCATAAGCAAATGGAATGAATTGTAATCCCAATACAAATAAAATAAAATGATAAAGAATTTCCAAAATAAAATAATGGCATAAACCAAATCCTATTGGAATAAAGACAAATCCAAAATTTTAAATGATTAAATAAATCTTATTAAAAACTTTTCCAAATAATTCAAGATGAATTATTTGACACCCTTTTAAGTAAACAAAACTTACTGAAAGGTTTTGGAAGAATTTAGAAGTCAAATGGAAATTAAAAACATTATTAAATCCTATTTGATTTAAAATGAGGGCCCTTTTTATTAATTAAAAAGACCCCAAAAAGAATAAAATAAATTTCCAAAATTAACATCAGAATGTGCTACCAATCAATATTTAAATCTACCCAAATTTTGGCAAAGGTTTGAAATCAAATGGAGGTTTGGAATGATTAAACCAAATCAAAATAGAAAAATCAAAAGAGAAAAAGAAAAACAAACATAACAGAAAAAAATATGAATAGTACCCGACCCAACTAGCCTGGACCACTAAGCCCAGTCCATCCCATCTTCCCTCTCCCACGGAAAAACGGTTCGCACTCACTTATAAACCCGCAGGACGCACAGTGGACCCCTGCCTCACTTTCTCTCTCGCTGCCAGACGGCCCACCTCCCAGTCATCGTCTTCACCCGCGCGAAGACCCCGCCCCTCACCTCGCCGGCCGTTGCAGGCGAGTAAAACTCGATTTAATTCGCGTTAACCGCGCCATTAAACGCCCCTAGACCTTGCTCGCTTAATATCCAGCATTTCCCCTACGTTTCCCCCTCAGTTCCTCACCTTAGCGCGCCCCCAGGCCGCCCTAATTCCTCTACGAAGCTCCACTGCCCCGACGAGCTCTGGCATCGATTCCGGCAGCCCCTCGCCGCCCCTTGCCTCCCCGAGCACACTGGCACGTTCCCCAGACCCAAGCACACCTCTCTGTATCGTCAGCTCACCCATGCGTGCTCTGCAAGCTCGACAACGTCACCGCCAGTGCAGCGCCACCGTCTGCCTCCGTTCCGACGAACCCTACCGGTGAGACCAGACCCCCCCCCTTGCCCTCCTTTTGATACACGCGTGTCCGCGACTTGCGTACGAAGCTAACCGTGTCCTCCGTTTGTTTCTTCGTGACCAGTAGCACTGCCCTCGACGACGACAGAGCGTGGCCGTCGTCAGGCGCAACTCCGACGAGGAATTCCTGAAACCCCAGTGCGCCCCTTGACCAACCGCGAGTACCTTGAGCTTCGCCGTGTTCTCCTGAGCCTAGTGAGCATCTCCCTACTCTTCCTTGCTTCCTCTAGCGCCAGCTCCGCCGCTAGCCGAGCATCGCCGCCGCTCACCGTCGCTCGGCACCGCCAGTTCTTGGTCGTTGTGTTGATAGCCGTTAGATGAAGATCGTAGGGACGCGATAGATCACTTAAACCTGAACCGTTACGCTTGATCTGCACCGCTCGATCTAACTTAAATCCAACGCACCAGAGAGCGTGATCCATACGAAACGGTATGGACGAGTAATAACAAGACACGTGGCCAGACTCTGGTTTTAAAAACAGATTTGAATCTATTAGATATGTGATTTTGTAAATTCCATAACTTTAAATCTACACGTCCAAATTTTGCAAACTTTATATCAATGGATTCAGAAAAACAAGACCTAGCCAACCATGCACTTTGTTTAGTAAAAAGCTTCTGGTAAAATGTTTGTTTTTGCAGAAACTTGTGTATGCATGTTTAGAGTATAGAAATTGTCCTAAAATGATTTTGAGGATAAAATCTTTGACAAATGGTGTGTTTTGAACCTACTGACCATAGGAAACAAATTGTGGTTTCAAAAGTGTATTTGGTGAAGCAAAATAATAAATCTTTGATTTAAACCATTTCTAGTCAAATAAAAATATGGTTTAATTGTTAAAAATAATTTTTGAGGAAAACCTTTGAGAAAAGTTTTAGAAATAAACTCTCTGACCCTAAACACAAGGTTATATGGTTTAAAAACATATTTTGTGAAACCTATAGATTAATGCCTTATTAAAACATTTCTACACCACATAAAATGATACCTTGTTCTAAAAATGGTTTATGAAGAAAAATCTTATAAAAATGATTTTGCCACTTTATAAAATGACCATTAGGTGTTTTCAAATGTTTATGAACCATTAGAAACCACTTTTACAAATAAAACAATATTTTGCATGCTTGCATGTATTGCTTTGTTTTTATCATTTTATATGATGAATTGCTTGAATGGTAGATTGAAATGTTGTTTGCTTGATTGAATTATAGTGATTTGAAGTGAGTGAACATTGCAAAGAACAAGTAAGTGAACTTATACTCTCTACCAAAAAGGCAAGTGATGCTTCATACTTTTGTCCCATTATTTTCACTATGCATTAGTGATATTACTAAGTAGGACTTGCATGAAATTTTTGCTAACTATAAACCATGCTATGGGAAATCCTAATAGATGAAACCTTAGTAGAATTTTCCTAAGTTAAGATTCCTACTACTATCATGCTTAGCTTAGCTAAAATAAAACAAGGGTGGAAATATATTCACACTATGGAAAAATTTCTTGTGTTTTGTTTAAATAAAACAACTAAGTTAATGAATCACCTGGGTGGAATGGAAGGAATGGTTTGTGTTGAGTGGTTACACAAGGCCAGGGGACTGGTGAACCTTGTGTATCACACTTGTGGATGGCCACCCAGGAACAAAGAGATTTGAGATGTCAAATGTTGAGAAGCTTCAAGTGCAACCACATGGCATTATGGGCTCTGCCTGGATCATATAGGTTGCAAGAACTTAGCCAAATGGACAGTTGGTGGTAGGGGTTTGATAGGTTGGAACGCGTCCATTCTGGTCTAAGGGAAGGCTTCTGAAAGATATTGTCTTGGTGAAACCAAGTCTTGTGGGGAAAGTGCACCACCTCTGCAGAGTGAAAAATCTAAGTACTTAGCCATGTCCCTGGCAAAGGACAATTTGAGCATCAAGACATGGAAGCTATCAAGAATCTCATCATCCCAATTTCTAAGTTAAAAAATTGTGGGTGAACAAGGGATTGAAGGATCACCAATTTCTATTGGGAGATGCCTTGGGTGTTTTTGTCAAGCAAAAGCTTAGTGTTTTCAAATGATAAGGAAAATCTATTTTGAGCAAAGCAAGCCTAAGCTCCACTTAGCCAAATGCATATAGATGATAGACTCCACTATATTACCATAGTATCACTTGCCAATACAATTCAAATGTATTGACCCTTGTGGCTGTAACTTGTTATGTTGCAGGTTTGTTTGATATTAGTGAAGTTTAATGATTAGGATTACAAGTCTACAACCAACATGACTGCCTGTGGCACTTTGAAGATGAAGGACCACATGCTTATAGATATTCTGCTGCAATGTAATGTAATAGCCAAATGAGCTATGTAAGATGTAATAAATTATGTTATTCCTGGTTATAAAGTTGTATTATGACCTTTGTTTCTTGATATTACATCTTAACTGTGGATGCTAGCTATTGATCCAGGGACTAGCATTGCAATCACAGGGATCCTTTTCCTTGATAAAGGAGGGACTTTACAGATGGTATCAGAGCATTGTGTTGCCTGTAGGATTTGTAAACCTAGGATTGGACAAAACCCCTTAGAAAAATTGGAGTTGTATTTGTTCCAAAACTTATTTACAAACAATCTTGTAAACTCTTTCCTTAACCATTTTGGTTTTGATTCTACATCTCTTCTATTTCAAACTTGATGGAAAAAGCCTACCCCATGGCCAAAGACTTCACCATGTGCAAAGGACTTCATCAACTCCAATGACTTCAACATCTTCAACTCTAATGACTTCAACATCTTCAGCATTTTCACCAAGGACTTAACCTTGGATATCACTAAGGACAAGTGAGACAAGAAATCTTGCTCAAGATTTGGAGACTAAGGAAACACAACTTAGAAGGAGCCATCATCACCTTGAAGTTTGAGACCAAGATGCAAGAAATTCTCTAAGGATACAAACATCTTGTTCAAGGGGAATCAACCAAGAAGGATGGAAATACCACAAGTGAACCATATAGATAGACCACCATATTTAGTTTAAGAAAAACCCACCAACTTATGTGGTGTAACAAAAATATTTTTGGTTGCCTAAAAATATGCTTGAAACTTGTTGTTTGAGTATTTGTTTGTGATTGCTTGCACCTTGCTTGTGTGAATTGTGATGTGTGTGATTAGAATTGATTCCTTAGAAATATCTTGCTATTCTAATCTCAATTCAACCCAAACAGATGACTACTCCAAGAGACTCCAACATCAAGGTTGATGACACCAACAACAACCAAGAAGACAACATGAGAGAACTTATAGCAACCCAAAACCAGTTGAACCAAGTGATAGCTCAATTCATAGCCAACACCAGTGGGGAAGATCCAACCATGCAAAAAAAATTGGAAACCCAAGCCCAATTGTTGCATAAGGTGACAGATCAAATGATCAACATGGAAGGCAACTCTTCCAAAGGAGTTTGTGACAACAAAGATGACAAAGATGTTATTCTAGAAGGAACCCAAGCTTGCAATATTTGTGGAGACAGGTATCACACTTCCAAGGAGCATGGAGATCAATGCCCCAACTGTGAAGAGAAACATCCAGCTAACCAGTGCCCCACATCCCAAGCTACTTGTTACCTATGTGAAGGAAAAAATCATGTCCCTATCCAATGCCCCATCTATTCCATAGTTGAACAAAGGAAACAAGGTGGAGTGCAACAACTGATTGCAGATTACCATGAGAGAGCCAAGTCTACCAAGAAGGATGAAGACAAAGGAAAATCTCAGCTTGTACCTCCCAACAACATGACTCAATTTAAAGGACCAAAGAAGAGGCATATGATTTATCCAAGGAGCAATAGAAGGTCAAAGAAACCAGTAGACATTCCTACCTATGAGATAACATATGAAGAACATGAACTAGAAGCACTCCTAGCTTTGGAGAAACCCAAGAAAAAGAAGGACAAAAGCCATGTGCAATGTAATCATTGTAAAGAAATGGGACATTATGCCAGTGAATGTCCATAGAAGAATAAGTATAAGGAGATTAGCCAAGTGTGGTGCAACAACTGCAAAGAGCTAGGACATTATGTAGCAACTTGCCCACAAAAGATACGTGATGAACTCAATCTTATCACATGTTACAATTGTGGTAACTAAGGACATTATGTAAGCAATTGTCCAGAGAAGATGAAGCACAAGATAAACAAGCCTATGAAGGATCTCAGCCTTGTCACATGTTTCAAATGTGGAAACAAAGGAAACTATGCAGATGTTTGCCCAGAGAGATTTCAACAAGACCCCAAGCAAGCCAAGATGTAATCTAGTTGGAAAATTTTTAAGGGTGGTAGTACCCTAGTTGCTTTGAGTCAACTTGTAACCCCTAGCCTCCCCAAATCTCGGGACGAGATTTATTTTAAGGGTGGTAGCCTGTCACATCCCAAGATTTTCCAAATCTTGTAATGTGAAAAATAAAATAAACAAAATAAATTTTTGTTGAAAATCAGGGTGAAAAGAAACTTTTGTTTCTAAAAGGAAACTTAAAATCCCATCTTGTACAAACTTTGGTAAAGTTTGAATCTAACTAAATTCAAATCTAGAGAAATGCTTTCCTCAATGAAAGTATCTGGAAATTTAAACACTTGGAAAATAAAATCCAAACCCTAAAACCCTAATGGAATAAAAATCATTTCCAAGTATCTCCAAACCTATGGATTTGATCCATATAAAATCTTGTCAACAAACATTTACAAATGATCAAGGAAGACAAATAGAAATATTTTAAAACCATATAAATTGGTTTCACTTAAATTGGAACCATGAATATAATAAGATAAGGAAATTAAATTCCCAAAGCTAATCAAGCCCTTATCTAAAATCCATACCAAATGGTGAACAAATAATCCTAAAGATATTTAAAAAAAGATAAATAAATATCAAATAAGATTTTACAAATTGGAATCACCAAGTTTGGATCTCTAAATAAAAAGATATGAATTTTATGAGATGAGGAAAGAAATATTAATAAAAGAATATTTGAAAGACCAAATCAAATCTTGGCCAAATCCATAAGCAAATGGAATGAATTGTAATCCCAATACAAATAAAATAAAATTATAAAGAATTCCCAAAATAAAATAATGGCATAAACCAAATCCTATTGGAATAAAGACAAATCCAAAATTTTAAAAGATTAAATAAATCTTATTAAAAACTTTTCCAAATAATTCAAGATGAATTATTTGACACCCTTTTAAGTAAAAAAACTTACTGAAAGGTTTTGGAAGAATTTAGAAGTCAAATGGAAATTAAAAACATTATTAAATCCTATTTGATTTAAAATGAGGGCCCTTTTTATTAATTAAAAAGACCCCAAAAAGAATAAAATAAATTTCCAAAATTAACATCAGAATGTGCTACCAATCAATATTTAAATCTGCCCAAATTTTGGCAAAGGTTTGAAATCAAATGGAGGTTTGAATTGATTAAACAAAATCAAAACAGAAAAATCAAAAGAGAAAAATAAAAACAAACAGAACAGAAAAAAATATGAATAGGACCCGACCCAACTAGCCTGGCCCACTAAGCCCAGTCCAGCCCATCTTCCCTCTCCCACGGAAAAACGGTTCGCACTCACTTATAAACCCGCAAGGACGCTGACAGGTGGACCCCGTTCCCTCACTTTCTCTCTCGCTGCCAGACGGCCCCACCCCTCCCAGTCATCGTCTTCACCCGCGCGAAGACCCCGCCCCTCACCTCGCCGGCCGTTGCAGGCGAGTAAAACTCGATTTATTCGCGTTAACCGCGCCATTAAACGCCCCCAGACCTTGCTCTCTTAATCGCCAGCATTTCCCCTACGTTTCCCCCTCAGATCCTCACCTTAGCGCGCCCCCAGGATGCCCTAATTCCTCTACAAAGATCCACTGCCCCGACGAGCTCCGGCATCGATTCCGGCAGCCCCTCGCCGTCCCTTGCCTCCCCGAGCACACAGGCACGTTCCCCAGACCCAGGTGCACCTCTCCGTATCGTCAGCTCACCCACGCGTGCTCTGCAAGCTCGACAACGTCACCGCCAGTGCAGCGCCACCGTCTGCCTCCGTTCCGACGAACCCTACCGGTGAGACCAGACCCCCCTTGCCCTCCTTTTGATACACGCGTGTCCGCGACTTGCGTACGAAGCTAACCGTGTCCTCCGTTTGTTTCTTCGTGACCAGTAGCGCCGCCCTCGACGACGACAGAGCGTGGCCGTCGTCAGGCGCAACTCCGACGAAATTCACGAAACCCGTCGCCCCTTCACCAACGCGAGTACCTTGAGCTTCGCGTGTTCTTCTCGAGCCTGGTGAGCATCTCCTACTCTTCCTTGCTTCCTCTAGCGCCAGCTCACGCTAGCGAGCATCGCCGCTCACCGTCGCTCGGCACCGCCAGTTCTTGGTCGCTGTGTTGATAGCCGTTAGATGAAGATCGTAGGGACGCGATAGATCACTTAAACCTGAACCGTTACGCTTGATCTGCACCGCTCGATCTAACTTAAACAACGCACCAGAGAGCGTGATCCAGACGAAACGGTATGGACGAGTAATAACAAGACACGTGGCCAGACTCTGGTTTTAAAAACAGATTTGAATCTATTAGATATGTGATTTTGTAAATTCCATAACTTTAAATCTACACGCCCAAATTTTGCAAACTTTATATCAATGGATTCAAAAAAACAAGACCTAGCCAACCATGCACTTTGTTTAGTAAAAAGCTTCTGGTAAAATGTTTGTTTTTGCAGAAACTTGTGTATGCATGTTTAGAGTATAGAAATTGTTCTAAAATGATTTTGAGGATAAAATCTTTGACAAATGGTGTGTTTTGAACCTACTGACCATAGGAAACAAATTGTGGTTTCAAAAGTGTATTTGGTGAAGCAAAAGAATAAATCTTTGATTTAAACCATTTCTAGTCAAATAAAAATATGGTTTAATTGTTAAAAATAATTTTTGAGGAAAACCTTTGAGAAATGTTTTAGAAATAAACTCTCTGACCCTAAACACAAGGTTATATGGTTTGAAAACATATTTTGTGAAACCTATAGATTAATGCCTTATTAAAACATTTCTACACCACATAAAATGATACCTTGTTCTAAAAATGGTTTATGAAGAAAAATCTTATACAAATGATTTTGCCACTTTATAAAATGACCATTAGGTGTTTTCAAATGTTTATGAACCATTATAAACCACTTTTACAAATAAAACAATCTTTTGCATGCTTGCATGTATTGCTTTGTTTTTATCATTTTATATGATGAATTGCTTGAATGGTAGATTGAAATGTTGTTTCCTTGGTTGAATTGTAGTGATTTGAAGTGAGTGAACATTGCAAAGAACAAGGAAGTAAACTTATACTCTCTGCCAAAAAGGCAAGTGATTCTTCATACTTTTGTCCCATTATTTTCACTATGCATTAGTGATATTACTAAGTAGGACTTGCATGAAATTTTTGCTAAGTATAAACCATGCTATGGGAAATCCTAGTAGATGAAACCTTAGTAGAATTTTACTAAGTTAAGATTCCTACTACTATCATGCTTAGCTTAGCTAATAGAAAACAAGGGTGGAAATATATTCACACTATGGAAAATTTTATAAGTTTGAGGACTTGTGTTTTGTTTAAATAAAACAACTAAGTTAATGAATCACTTGGGTGGAATGGAAGGAATGGTTTGTGTTGAGTGGTTACACAAGGCCAGGGGACTGGTGAACCTTGTGTATCACACTTGTGGATGGCCACCCAGGAACAAAGAGATTTGAGATGTCAAATGTTGAGAAGCTTCAAGTGCAACCACATGGCATTATGGGCTCTGCCTGGATCATATAGGTTGCAAGAACTTAGCCAAATGGACAGTTGGTGGTAGGGGTTTGATAGGTTGGAACGCGTCCATTCTGGTCTAAGGGAAGGCTTCTGAAAGATCTTGTCTTGGTGAAACCAAGTCTTGTGGGGAAAGTGCACCACCTCTGCAGAGTGAAAAATCTAAGTACTTAGCCATGTCCCTGGCAAAGGACAATTTGAGCATCAAGACATGGAAGCTATCAAGAATCTCATCATCCCAATTTCTAAGTTAAAAACTTGTGGGTGAACAAGGGATTGAAGGATCACCAATTTCTATTGGGAGATGCCTTGGGTGTTTTTGTCAAGCAAAAGCTTAGTGTTTTCAAATGATAAGGAAATCCTATTTTGAGCAAAGCAAGCCTAAGCTCCACTTAGCCAAATGCATATAGATGATAGACTCCACTATACTACCATATTATCACTTGCCAATACAATTCAAATGTATTGACCCTTGTGGCTGTAACTTGTTATGTTGTAGGTTTGTTTGATATTAGTGAAGTTTAATGATTAGGATTACAAGTCTACAACCAACATGACTGCCTGTGGAAATTTGAAGATGAAGGACCACATGCTTATAGATATTCTGCTGCAATGTAATGTAATAGCCAAATGAGCTATGTAAGATGTAATAAATTATGTTATTCCTGGTTATAAAGTTGTATTATGACCTTTGTTTCTTGATATTACATCTTAACTGTGGATGCTAGCTATTGATCTAGGGACTAGCATTGCAATCACAGGGATCCTTTTCCTTTATAAAGGAGGGACTTTACATGTCCGCATAATTCACGAACCGTAGGGAGACACACTTAAGGATTCGATGTTGTTTAGTAGATGTGGAATGTTAGTAGGGATACCGAATGTTGTTAGGAGTCTCGGATGGAATCCGGGATATCAAGAGGAGATCCGGAATGGTCTGGAGAATAAGATTCATATAAGGAAAGTCCGATTCCGGAGTTTGGGAATGATTTCGATGTTTTCATCGGAGACGTTCTAGAAGGTTCACCGGACCGGAAGGGGAATGGTACATGAATGTGTCATGGGTAAGTGGAATGATTGGATCATATCCTAGGTCACTTGGTTTGGGCATTTGCGAAAGAGAATTAAAGCTCTAAATTGAAAGTCAAACGGGAGGTTTGAAAAGTCAAAATGGAACAATGGTTTCCTAGTGGAAGAAGGAAAGAGTCCTTCCTTCAATCCAACTTGGGTTTGGGTTTGGATTCAAACCCTCCCCTCCCAAGGCTGTCTCCCTCTTATAAATAGACGGGGAGGGCTGCCCTCCACCCGTGTCGCGCCGCCGCCGACACCTCCTCATCCTCCCGGCCTTCTAAACCCTAGATTTTCGGGAAACCCTAGATCCACCATAACTCGCACCGGCTTAGGCGAAGCCCTGCGGGATCTTCCCTCTACTTCCGACACCATGCCGTCGTGCTGCCGGAATCGCGAGGGGAGAACTACAACCTCAGTTGCCTGCTGGAACAAGGGAGAGGAAGGTCTTCATCGAGTACCGAACATGTGACCGACTGCAGAAGCACTGCCGGAACGCAGCGCCGGAAGGATCGTCTACGCGATCTTGAGATCGGCAAGTGTACGACTACATCACCCACGAGAATCTTCTCTCGTTAACCGCTTTGGAATCTTCGAGGGTGAGTGCTCCTATCGACTCATTGCTACAATCTAGTAGATAGATCTTGGCTTGTTTGTGTGCATGCGGTAGAAATTTTTTGTTTTCCATGCTACGAACCCCTACACAGTGGGGTTGGTGTTCTTTATGGGGTATCTCAGTTCCTTCCAAAGTCAAGGTTTTCTTGCGGAGATTTTCCCATCCCTCTATGCCACCTGTGGATGTTCTAGAACATAGGAATATGGCCTCGACAAGCAATTGTTCACTGTGTGGAGATGTGGACTCTTGGAAACACTCCCTGTTTGAGTGTAACATGGCTCGTGCAGTCTGGGCTTTATCTGATGCAGAGATGGTTGAATTTCTTATTGCTAGTGGGGAAACTGATGCTAGACGATGGTTATTTGAGATGATCGAAACTTTGTCGCATGAACAGTTTGTGAAAACTGCTATCACTCTATGGTCAATTTGGACGGCGCGTCGGAAGGCTATTCATGAGGATATTTTTCAAATTCCATACTAGACCAACTCTTTCATTAACTCCTTCATAGAGGAACTCAAAGTGGCAGTCGTTAAACCTGCACAACCGTCGAGAAGAAGATCCACTGATAATAGAGCCGCTTGGAAACCACCTCCGGAGGGATGTGTGAAAATAAACGTGGATGCTTCTGTCTCTCGATCGGGGAATAAGGGTGCTGTTGCAGCTATCTGTCGTGATATATGAGGTATGTTCTTGGGAGCTTCAGCGCTAGTAATTGATGGTCTTTCAGACCCTGCAATACTGAATATGATAGGATGCCGAGAAGCTATGACATTGGCTGAAGATTTGATTCAGTGAAGCATTTGTGTGGCATTTGATTGTAAAACAGATATGGATGATATCTGTGAAGGAACATTGGGCAAATGCGGCCTGTTGGCAAGGGAGATCAAGGCAAGGTGCTTAGTTTTTGAGAGGTGCAACTTTGTGCATGAGAATAGATCATGTAATTTTGAAGCTCATAATCTAGCCAAGTATTCAGTAGCTTTAGAGAAGGGACGCCACCTGTGGCTCCAGGTCCCAAATTTTATCACAATTCATGTAAACATTTTTGTTGATCAATAAAAAGCAGGATTGTTCTAAAAAAAAGGAATTTACCACAGAATAACTTCCATTTTTAACTCCATAGGAGGCCCTAACTCACGCACAACATCCCCTTTCTCTCTTCCCATTCTCTTTCTCTCTCCCGAGAGCTATTCTTCAACCTTCTCCAAAATTTCTAGGCAGACTTAGTTCCATCGCGATTTGTCAATAATAGATCTGTTGATGCAATGAAGAGAGTCAAGGTCTGTTGTACGCTGTACGCCTGCACCCTCAATCACTCTCTATTTATTTGGTGTTTCCTTCTCAATTTGTCATCTCTGAATCGCTCTATTCCAGTTCTAGTGCTCTTCTTTTTTCGATCCCTTTCGGGCTGTTTATTGGCGCCCCTGCGATCTTGGGGCATCGATTTGAGTTGGAGGCCTGGTCATAGTGCTTGGTCGCCCTGCATCAAGATCAAGAGGAGTAGGAGAACCATCAAGAGGAGGAGGCCCTGAGAAGGATTGGAGGCACAACCACACTACTAGACCCGCGCCCTGATGGATTTATGCTAAAATCAATCAAAAGTTTGTTTTATCCTACTTTGTTTCCATATTTTATTTTTTTATACGTGATATTTGCCTCTAGTTTTAGTTCTACGAATGGATTGTTTTCCTAATGCAATCATTGGATATAGAATTTTGATGACTATTCCAGTGACCGTTGCATCCGTGGAGAGAAGCTTTTATAAGCTAAAGTTGTTGAAGTTGTACTTGCGCTCGACGATGACACAAAAAGACTTAGTGGGTTGTCTATGATAGCAATTGAAAACGATATTTTGGAGAACGTTTCTCATGAAGAACTTATTGAAGATTTTATCTCAAGAAATGCTAGAAGGATGACACGCTTCCGCTATAGCTTTTTCTCAAGGTGTACTTTTGAATTCAGAGATCAACTTCTAAGATGTAATTCTTCAAAAAATGTACCACCAATTTGATGATAATATAATATAAAAATTTGTTTTTCTGGTTCCTTTGATTATGTTTTTTGAGAGCAACCGACAGAAGCTCTGCCTTTTCTATTAGAAGGGGTAAATAAAGGTTCCGAAACAGAGTGGCATGTTTAAGTATAGGTGTAAACATGCTAGAAACCACCAAAAGAGGGAAAACTGAAATTTAGTCTGGCTCGGCTGGGATAGCTGGCCCATGCCTAGCAGAAGCAGCCAAACGTTAAAGAAGGACGTCTCTGGCAATGGAGGCCTCCTCGACATATGCCATGCGCTGGCCCGTGAAGATTCGTCTGTTCCGTTCTTTCCAAGCGTTCCACATAACGTATAGCATGCGACCGCTGAGGCAGTTTTGCTCTGTCTTCGTCTTTCCTTTAATAAAGTCGTCCCACCATTCCGATGTGGAGTCGAAGGATTGGCCATGGTCTCCCACGTGATCGTTATCCCAGGATTGCGTTGTGTACCATACCGCGGTTGTGAAGGGACAGTCTTCGCATAGGTGGACGGCAGATTCCAGTGCTGAGCAACAGTGGCGGATCTAGGATTGGAGCAAGCCCCAGACCAAAAATTAAGAGCGAAAAAATACTTAAAAGCATCTAAAAATACTTTTGTTATAGCACAAAATTTTAATGTAATCGCAAAAATGAACACATGTATATTCAGATCCATTGTTAACGATTCAAGAATGCACATAAGAGATGACTAAAAACTAGAAACAATAGTATGGAGATAAAAGAGATAGTACCAAAAAATGATTTAGTTCATCTGAGTCTTCCAAGATATTATCAGATCAATGGTTTAGTTCATCGAGCCTTCCCATCATCAGTAGAAGAATTAATACTTCCAAGAAATAAAGAAAATATATCTCATAAGGAATTGCAAATATATTCATCACGTGTTCCTGGAATAATTGTTAATTCACAGATCAGTTCAATTACAAATAAATGAAATCACTGAGTTTATCCAATTGAAATGATGCAATCAGGGGAAATTTATCGATCTGAGTACAATCAGTCCCGTGAGAGCAGCCGAGTAGACAACAAAGGATGAGAGGAGGCAGAGCCGTAGGCCTTAAGAAATCGGGCGGCGCAGGCCGCCTGTCGCGCGGAGGAGGACCGGAGGAAGAACCGCCGAAGTGGAGGCGGCGGCCGGGCAGGGGCGCGCCGCGACGACGAACTGGTATGGGCGCGCCCTCCCACGAGAGAGACGGGGTCCGGGGCGCAGAGGAGGTCGAGGACAGACGGAAAGCAGCCTGTCGGCCATCGTTCGAAGGAGGCCGGAGGACTGGGGGCATGAATGCCGCCGCAGCGAGCCAACGCGGAGTCAAGGTCTCATGCGAACGTGAGACGGGAGAAGTTCCTCGCGGTCGAGCGAGGCCACACAGGGAGGCCAGTTGGGCCAGACTTGGCCAACGCCCTAGGCCAAACTTATTTTTTCACAGAGGATAAGCATGATTTTTCTTTACGCCCTGGGCCATGGCCCTCGGTGCCCTGGGCCTAGATCCGCCCCTGCTGAGCAACATAGCTGGCAGGTTGGGTCGCTTGGCCATCTTCTGATTGTTAGCATGTCGGCAGTGAGTTGTTTCCCATGAAGCGCCAGCCAGGAGAAGAGCTTGCATTTCGGTTCAGCATGCGCAGACCAGATTTTCTCAGCCTTGAATCTGGGGAAACATCCGTTGAATTGAGCGTGGTAGGCCGAGCTGGAAGTGTATATTCCGTCGGTAGTCAGGGTCCATATGATGGAGTCCGGCTGGAGAGGATCGAGTTGGGTGGCTTGGACGATGTCCCAAATCTCAAGGTATTGGGAAAGCTGGATAGGGTTATGGAGGCTAGCGACCGAGCAAATCTAGTTTTTCTGAGAGAGCTCTTTTGAAACTGTTCTTCTTTTCCTAGTGGCAATGTTGTAGAGGTCGTTCTTCTGATTATGTTGAGGGCCTAAACTTTTTGTTTTGCACCGGGCCTCCGTTTTGTTATGGGGTAACCCCTTGGGGTGGCCCGATCTTTCACGAATCTCCGCGGGAATCGAGGGTAAAGCGGTGGAAGGGGAAGGGATGGAATCACGAACACGCCACGAAGAACCCGACAAACTCACGCACACAAACACGATACACGCCGATAACTCACGCCGGTGGCAACCGTCCAACATAATCCTAGGATAGGTGTTGGGCGGCTCGCTCTCCACGCCAACAACGGGGACGAGGTGCTTGGTGAGATATTGACGACTTGGGGGCGAGAAACCGAGAACCCAAGGCCTTGTACAACTTGAACGCACTAGGCAAGATCCAAGAGGGTGGATAATCCGGTGCTCCTTGGTAGGAGCATGAGACCAATAGATATAAGTTCCTCAAAGGGTTTCCTTAATCTATTATTATCCAAGTCTAGGGTTTACAATGGAGGGTGGGGTCTATATAGGCCAACCACATAAGCAGGGGTATTTTGGGAACAAATAGCAAAATATAGAGAGGGTTACAAGGCTGGGCCGACTTAACACGATCAGGTTCTAATCGTCGGTAGTACCGGTCCAGCTCGACCGGTAGTACGGTCTTCATGATAGTACCGCTTCTGACCAGTAGTGCTTGTCGTCTGGGACTTGCGCTGGGCCTTCACAGGTGGCGGTAGCGAGGCGGTAATCTGGGATCTAGGGCGGTAGTACCGCGATGATGAGATCATTTGGCTAGCTAGCTGGGGTCTTCGTTGTTGGCGGTAGCGAGGAGCTAGTGCCAGGTAGTACCGGTCGCCAGATCCGGTAGTACCGCTGGCGACAGAGAGCGTTTGGTCTCTTCTGCTGGTGCTCCTCCGTCATGTGGGTTCTTCTCTTCGTACCTGATGATGCACAAGGTATGGGTATGAAGTAGCAGGCCATCCAAGGGTGTATCGAAGTCACACAAGGAGAGGAGCGAGTTCACCTTAACTTGAAGGATTTTGGCTCGGGCACGAGTCATGGGTCCACTTGGGGAGCTCGTGGAAGTAGATGTAGTAGCGGTCGTAGGACGGGCTGCATCAGCTCCCCCCCCCCTCGGGAAAGAGTCGTCCTCGACTCTTCAACCGTCGCAACTTCATCTTCTCCATGGTAGGGTGAGAGGTCCTTGACTTTTGAGACATCAACTTCAATGCCATTAGACGACACAACAAAACCAAGGAAAATCAGCTTGTCTTTTGCAAAAGTGCACTTTGGGAGATTAGCATCAAGCTTTTCATGACGGAGGATTTGAAGGACCTCCTTAACATGAGTAACATGATCCTCTAGTGACTTTCTATAGACAAGGATGTCATCAAAGTAAACAACTACACTCTTCCCAATGAGAGATCTCAAAATATGGTTCATGAGACGCATGAAGGTTGTGTAGGGTTCGCAGCATAGAAAAC
This sequence comes from Avena longiglumis, assembly GCA_030063025.1. NCBI lineage: Eukaryota > Viridiplantae > Streptophyta > Magnoliopsida > Poales > Poaceae > Avena > Avena longiglumis. Next base: position 110,398,610 of record CP125976.1, on the reverse strand, counting down.
AAAAATTTTCCTACGATGTGAACTATATACCAAGATCTATCTACTAGATACAAACAACGGGCGGATGTATATCCATAGAGAACATACCCTTGAAGACCGACAAAGCTTAACGAGTTCAACTCGTGGTTGATGTAGACGATCTCTTGCCGATCTCAAGATCGAGAGGAAGTCCTAGCGCCGCAAATCAGCAGCGCATCCGTGCTCGCACACATGTTCGAGGCACCGAGCAACCTCCGCCTCCTCGCTCCAGTGATGCAAAGAAGCACAACTCTTTCTTGCCGAATAGCCACGGAACATGTATCGCTAGTTCGAGACCATGGGGAATAAATTCTAGAGAGGAGAGATCCTTCACGAGGAGGTGTGAGAGACAAGTGAGGAGGGGCTCCTTTTATAGGAGGAGGGAACCCCAAGGGGTGGCTTACATGCATGGGGGCTTCCCCTTGCCTCCCTCTTCATGTGGGTGGACACTCCACTCACAAATCTCCTTTAAATTCCCTCCACTCAAAGTCCACTCAAATTCCCATTAAATTTCCACCAAATTTAATGCAAACTCTCATTAAATAAAACTCTTTTATTTTATTCATAATTTTGTCAATTACTTTAATGACAAACATTCACAAATAACCCCTTGCTAGAATTCTATTTCACATGCATAACCACTTTATGCAATTTCACCCAAAAACCTGTTTCGGTATCTAGTGAAATAAATTCCTGCGCTTGTTCATTCTTTCGGCATGAAACATTTGCTCCAATTGGATGTCGGTGTCTCTTAAGTGTGTCACCCTACGGTTCGTGAATAATGCGGACATGATCGAGACCCTCTCGGATCAATAATCGGAAGCGGGATCGAGACCCATCACTCCCACATTCAACGATGACTTTCTTGTGATCGGAACCTTTATGCTAGTATCTTAATCCCTTTGTTTCACGATATATTACATGTCCGAGATTCTATCGGTATCTCCATACCTAGTTTGATCTCAATATCGACATGCACTCTTTTCTCGTTCTTGTGATATAACATTCTAGTGATCAAATCACTTGCTTGCAAGCTAATCAATGTGATATCACCGAGAGGGCCTAGAGTATATCTATCCGTCATCGGGATGAACAAATTCCTCTCGATCCATGAGCCTCAACATAACACTTTATTAGTTCTGAATCCATCTTTATAATCACCACTTACGGTGTGACGTTTGATGTTATCAAGAAAATCTTCTGGTGTTAGTGATTGACATGATCTCATGGTCTAAGGATTGGGATCACTTCATAAGTTGTTATAGCAATATAAACTCAATGACTTTGATCGTAATGCTATACTTCGGATGAATGTTCATCACACCATTACACTAATGTTGTGATCCCGTTATTAACAACATCCAATGTCCATGATCAGGAAACCTTGATCATCTTGTTAATCAACGAGCTAGTTTATGAGAGAGGCATAACTAGGAACTTTCTGTTTGTTTATTAAACAGACATGTATTAACGTTTCCGTATTAATACAATTATAGCATGCAAAATAAACATCTATCATATACTTGGAATACACATAATAAACACTTTATTATTGCCTCTCAGGGCATATTCCCTTCATAAACCTCTCCCGAGGGCAAAACATGACCAGCACCAAACTGCCATGGGTGCTCGGTATATTACCATGTAATCTAGATTAGTTGACTCTAGTGCAAGTGGGAGACTGTTGGAGATATGCCCTAGAGGCAATAATAAAAGTGGTTATTATTATATCTTTGTGTTTATGATATATGTTTGCATTCATGCTATAATAGTATTAACCGGAAACATTAATACTTGTGTGATTTGTAAACTAAATTAGAGTCCCTGGTAAAGCCTCTTTATAATACTAGCTTGTTGGTTAATAGATGATCGTGGTTTCTTGATCATGAACATTGAGATGTTATTAACAACAAGATCATATCATTAGGAGAATGGTATGATGGACATACTCCTATAGATAAGTGTAGCATTAAGATCAAGTCATTTCAATAGTTCATTTGCTATAAGCTTTTAGATACATAGTAACCTAAATCCTTCGACGATGAGATCATGCTAATCACCATCACCGGAAGGATGCTTTGATGACATCAAACACCACACCATAACTGGGTGACTATAAAGGTGGCATTGGGTGTTCGGAAAGTATGTGTTGAGGCACATGCATCAAGAGTGGGATTTGTCCATCCATATGACGGATAGATATACTCTGGGCCCTCTCGATGGAATGTTATCCAATTGGCTTGCAAGCATGTGACTGGCTCACAAGGGATCACATATCACGGGAACGAGAAAATAGTACTTATCGGTAACGAGGTTGAACTAGGTATGCAGAGATACCGACGATCAAACCTCGGATAAGTAAACTACCGTGAGACAAAGGGAAATTGATATCGTATGTAAGTGGTTCATTCAATCGCAAAGTAATCGTTGAAATATGTGGGAGCCATATGAATTTCCAGATTCCTCTATTGGTTATTGATAGGAGAAGTGTCTCGGTCATGTCCACATAATTCACGAACCGTAGGGAGACACACTTAACGATTCGATGTTGTTTAGTAGATATGGAATGTTAGTAGGAATACTGAATGTTGTTCAGAGTCTCGGATGGGATCCGAGATATCACGAGGAGATCCGGAATGGTCCGGAGAATAAGACTCATATAAGGAAAGTGTGGCATCCCGCAAAAACCACTACTAGAAAATCGCGTTGAATTTGTGCATTGCATCGTCATCATCATGCATTGTTTGCATCAAACTATTTTTTTCGCAAGCCGTTTTGTTTTCCAAACGCCCCATCTTTATTCAAACGCCAAACCCCGGGCCGCCGGATTGTTTTTGTTTGACTAATATCGGTTTGCAAATGGTGTAATAAAACAAATAAAAAAAATTATATTAATTTTAGGAGGGGCAGTCGAACGGGCCAACCCGACCCGAACGACCGCCCCAGATTTTAAATCGGTCCAAATAGGCCAGCCCTCTAAATCCTAAACCTACCCAATTAGCTACCCACACCCAACTGGCCACATCACACCATCCAATGGGTAGTCGCCACCTCATCCCTTCCCCTTCCCCCAACCACTCATAATCTGCCACCTCATCTGGCCACACAACCCCCTCTCTCTCACCACACACTCCCCACTCAACGACACGCCTCAGACACAGCCCTCACGGCCCAGCCCTGCCCGGGCCCACCTCCCTGGCCCACCACGCACTCCCCAGCCCCCACGGCCACTCCCTTCCCCACGCGTCGTCTTCCTCCCCACCGCCTCCCTCGCGACTCTCCCCACCTCCTCCCGGCAGCCTCAGACGCCTGGCTCCACCACTCCTCGGCGCTCGCCTGGCGCACCCCGAGCCCAGCAGCCAGGCGCCGCCGCCTGCCTCAGCGCCGCCGGCTCCTCGGCCTGCGCCATTCTCCCTCAAGTCCCGTCGCCGCCGGGTGGCCTCGGCCCGCCCGCCTCACCGCCAGAACCTCCTTGCCCATGAGTAGCCCTCGCCTTAGCTCCCGCCGTCCCCGCCTCCCGCGCCTGCAGAGCCGCCTCTCGGCGTCAGCCGCCAGTGGCCATCGCCCAGGCGCCCGCCCTCCTGCGCCTCCATGCTCCGGCCGTCGCCAATGGGCCCCCAATCGCTCGGCTATGCCGCCCTGCCTCGTCGCCCATGACCCGATCCCGTTGACGTCAAGGATCTCTGTTGGGTATAGTGGCAACCGTGAGGACATGGTAGAGGGCCACACGAAGAACGACAACGCACCAGAAGGCGACGATGCTGGAATTGAAGGACCATCAACAAGAACCGTTCCCCGTGTCAAGATCTGCCGTCGACCCTAGCTTCAAGTTCGCCGTCGACGACAAGATAGGAACCCGATCCAAGACGCCAAGTTCTTCAACGGTATGCCGGAGACTACCTCGGGAGCGCCAAGTTCTCCCTCCCGGAGACCAAGACCGCCTCGATGGCGCGGACCCGACAAGACCCTCGCAACGGCAAGACCGACCCGACACGCGGACCCGGCAAGTTCTTCTCGACGACTAGATCATCGGCATAGAACCCGAAGGACACATGTGCGACAAGGACTCCCTCGAGGACGACGAGTGCTTCACCCCGGACACCGAGACCTCGGAGGCGCCAAGACCTACCCCTGAGTCCAAGAACGATCCCGTCGGACCCCGGAACCCCAAGTCCGTCGAACCCTGGACCCTGAGACCGACCCCGAACCCCGGAAACCCAAGATCTGCCGAACCCTTCATGTGTGAACCCCTTTTTCCTCGATACCCTATTTATATAACATAACACAACTTGTCGCACATTAATTGGTCATGCATGCATACATTCATGTGGTTTGGGGGCCTTATGCCGATTCACCTAATAATTAAATATGGGGCCCATATGCGGGCAAATCTAGTCTCATATTGGCCTCATTTAAACATGTGTAGCGAACCGGTTCCATCTGTTGTCTTGCTAAACAACATTTAAATTTGCGGGGTATCTAAACACCATGAACCACCTAATAATTAATTGTCGGGACCCCGGTTCCACTTAATATGACCTAATTGCATCGCACCTTTGCCATGTCATCCATCATGCATGCATCATGCCGATCTTCTGCCGTTGTATTAAATACTGCATCCGGCGTTTCTTCTAGTGTTTTGCTTCTTCGCGGATAAGGTCGATGAGTTGATGTGAGCTTCGCCCCGATCTTCGGATGAACCCTTTGACAATGTTTTCAGGCGAGCATCTCCCCCCTTTCTACCTATCTTACTTTCATAGTATTTATTCCCTCCTGTTGATCTATTGCTATCTGTGTTGCGATGCTTTAGTTTCCGTACCTATGATATCCCTTGCAGCCTTATATTGCCTTGGACACACCCTATTACCTGTTGTTTGGTAGATAGTTGGACTTGCGCGTCGTAGTGGCTTGCTCAAGTGCTGATGTGTGTCGCCATATGCCACAGTTGCTGATGTATTGCCGCATGTTGATGATGGAGATGATTCTAGTTTTACTTATCGTCACTTTAATTTCTGTTTAACAACTAAAATTGAAATAAGCAGAGGCATCGGTGGGTGATAGAAAATATTTGGTTTCGAGCCCACTTGTGTCGTAAGACCCAGTACTTGATTCCTGTTCCTTGTTTTTGCGCGCTATCCACATCCGGGAGGTATATGGGACCCCCCTGAGCCAGAGCTTGATTCAGTCTTATTTCTTGGGGCCACAAACTAGTTTGAGGTGTTTTTACTATCCTATACTTATGCCATGCTACTTTCTGTATTTAATTTGTGAGGAGCACTGCTTTGTCTTTGTTAGGATCGGGACACGATTCCGCGGTGTCGACAAGCCCAGCCACACTTTGGGTTCCCGATCGTTCACCGTATCCCAAACCTTGAGCCCGTCTCGAGTCGGCTTCCGTTGGGATCTACTCAATGGGGTGGCCCCTGAAATATTTCTGAATCCTGTGATTGTTCATCGTGAAAGCCTCGTTGGGTTTTGTTTTGGTTTTCGAGGTTGATCGGCGTGTGTTGCTATTGGTGCACCGGCGGGTAAAACTTTCGAAGCCGTGTCATGGATATGGACGACTTGGAGCACGTTTCTTGATCATAGACAAGCATAACTAAAGTTTACTGCTATAAATTTGACTTATAATGACTAGTAATCAGCTTCACTATAATGGAATGGCTAATTAATACTGCCCACATTTGCTTGTTTGGTTGTCGCTTGTGACAATTGTATCTGACTAGTAAGTATTACCTTCTGAAATGGCTGAATAAAAGTACCAACAACTGCTGGGTTTTGGGTTTATCTCATGCTATCTGTATCTGATTAGTAAGTACTGCCACTATAACGGAATGGTTAACTAAAAGTGCCCACTGTTTACTTTATCAGGACGATTATCTATACCTGACTAGTAAATGCTGCAACGATAACCTAATAAGTAAAACTGCCAACTGTGTGAGTTCCTCGGTTGACTTCTCGACGGTCTCGAGGGAAATGCGAGATGGGTTTGTTTGGTGTTAGCTTCAGGTTGGATCCGCATAGGTCTTTCTTACCCCCCCTCTGATTTTCGCCAGTTGTATCGAGTCTCTATAGGTTGTTTAGTGCATGCTGCCGCTGCCGCTTCAGTCCACCATACCTGTGTAGGCGAGGACCGCCGAATTCTAGCCTCGCCGTGTCTTGGCCTCGATCGACGCTCCTTCTTTTTCCTTTGCCCTTTGCCGCACCCCTTTTGTTTAAGCAGGTTTTGAGATCGGCGTCGTTAGTGGTTACCCTTCGGCTTGGCACAGGCGGGGTTATGGACGCCATTGGTTATTCTTCGTGGCTCTTAGCCCCATTTGCTTCTTGTCCGTAGCTGGACGCACTATCTCGTTTCAAGGTGATTTGGATCTTTGTATAATATATACATATTCTTGACTCTTTGAGTGTTGTTATATCTATCTGCGTGGGTCCCATCGAGGACTGTTGTGTAATGTTATTACGTTTTCCACCCGCGAAAGTGCTGGTGAGCACCTTTGAATCGCTTCTATGCGGGTTTGGTGAATTTTGCCCAAATTTGCATAGGTCCGATTCGAGGTGTTCAGTGGTATCGAGCTCGGTTGCGATACCCCTGTCCAACTGTAGGATAACCTAGCTAACGGCCAAAGTAGAGTGTCAAACTATTTTTGAAAATCGTTGGATAGTTCGATTAGGTCTGAATTTATTCCTTACCCCTACTATTCTCCTCTTACCCTGCGTGATTTGAATCTACCTCTTATCTTTTCTTAGTCCGATTTCGTGGTTGGGTTTCCGTCGTACCTTGAGGTTTCGTTTCCTCTTGGGATAACGGTGTTGCTACATCCGGTCTTCATGCTGCCGCGAGAATCCGTAAATACAGTGCCATTCTTTGTTCCTTGTCGTGTTATCCGGTGTTTTCGGCCTTGACGACATCATCACGCAGATCCGATCGCGATCGCATCCCTCCTTTGTTCGAACCTCGCCGAGATCTTGATCTAATTCGAGAATGGTTGCACGCTTTTCCACTGATTGTGCGGAGTAATAGTTTGGGTGCGTGATGGATTGGCCCCCATGCCGACTACCCCTTCTATTCGCTTTTGTACATTGAAGTAGATGAGAATGCATCGGTTCCCCTTCTCCACCGGAGTTAGAGGTGGCTTTATTTGTTGATACCTCTACCTTCGACCTGTTGTTCCCGGAGTGTTCTCTCGACAATCACGGACAACGACATCTTGTTAGTGGTGTCGCGAGGATCTACACGAAGCGCGAAGGATCAGATCGCCGACCTTCCTTCCGGTACCATGAGGCGGATCTCGAGGGCGAGATCCTTTGTTAGTGGGCATTTTGAAGAGAATTAAAGCTCTAAATTGAAAGTCAAGCGGGAGGTTTAAAAGTCAAAATGGAACAATAGTTTCCTAGTGGAAGAAGGAGAGTCCTTCCTTCAATCCAACTTGGGTTTGGTTTTGATTCAAGCCTCCCTCCCAAGGCTGCCCCTCTTATAAATAGAGGGAGGGGCCTTCAACACACAAGAGCCAACCTCCACCTGTCGGTCACGTCATTGCCGCCACCACGCCGACACCTCCTCATCCTCCCGTCCTTCTAAACCCTAGATTGTCGGGAAACCCTAGATCAACCATAACTCGCACCGGCTTAGGCGAAGCCCTGCGGGATCTTCCCTCTACTTCCGACACCATGCCGTCGTGCTGCCGGAATCACGAGGGGAGAACTACAACCTCCGCTGCCTGCTGGAACAAGGGAGAGGAAGGTCTTCATCGAGTACCGAACATGTGACCGACTGCGGAAGCGCTGCCGGAACGCAGCGCCGGAAGGATCGTCTACGCGATCTTGAGATCGGCAAGTGTACGACTACATCACCCACGAGAATCTTCTCTCGTTAACCGCTTTGGAATCTTCGAGGGTGAGTGCTCCTATCGACTCATTGCTACAATCTAGTAGATAGATCTTGGCTTGTTTGTGTGCATGCGGTAGAAATTTTTTGTTTTCCATGCTACGAACCCCTACACAGTGGGGTTGGTGTTCTTTATGGGGTATCTCAGTGCCTTCCAAAGTCAAGGTTTTCTTGTGGAGATTGGCCCATCCCTCTTTGCCACCTGTGGATGTTCTAGAACATAGGAATATGGCCTCGACAAGCAATTGTTCGCTGTGTGGAGATGTGGACTCTTGGAAACACTCCCTGTTTGAGTGTAACATGGCTCGTGCAGTCTAGGCTTTATCTAATGCAGATATGGTTGAATTTCTTATTGCTAGTGGGGAAACTGATGCTAGACGATGGTTATTTGAGATGATCGAAACTTTGTCGCATGAACAGTTTGTGAAAACTGCTATCACTCTATGGTCAATTTGGACGGCGCGTCGGAAGGCTATTCATGAGGATATTTTTCAAATTCCATACTAGACCAACTCTTTCATTAACTCCTTCATAGAGGAACTCAAAGTGGCAGTCGTTAAACCTGCACAACCGTCGAGAAGAAGATCCACTGATAATAGAGCCGCTTGGAAACCACCTCTGGAGGGATGTGTGAAAATAAACGTGGATGCTTATGTCTCTCGATCGGGGAATAAGGGTGTTGTTGCAGCTATCTGTCGTGATATATGAGGTATGTTCTTGGGAGCTTCAGCGCTGGTAATTGATGGTTTTTCAGACCCTGCAATACTGAATATGATAGGATGCCGAGAAGCTATGACATTGGCTGAAGATTTGATTCAGCGAAGCATTTGTGTGGCATCTGATTGTAAAACAGATGTGGATGATATCTGTGAAGGAACATTGGGCAAATGTGGCCTGCTGGCAAGGGAGATCAAGGCAAGGTGCTTAGTTTTTGAGAGGTGCAACTTTGTGCATGAGAATAGATCATGTAATTTTGAAGCTCATAATCTAGCCAAGTATTCAGTAGCTTTAGAGAAGGGACGCCACCTGTGGCTCCAGGTCCCAAATTTTATCACAATTCATGTAAACATTTTTGTTGATCAATAAAAAGCAGGATTGTTCTAAAAAAAGGAATTTACCACAGAATAACTTCCATTATTAACTCCATAGGAGGCCCTAACTCACGCACAACATCCCCTTTCTCTCTTCCCATTCTCTTTCTCTCTCCCGAGAGCTATTCTTCAACCTTCTCCAAAATTTCTAGGCAGACTTAGTTCCATCGCGATTTGTCAATAATAGATCTGTTGATGCAATGAAGAGAGTCAAGGTCTGTTGTAGGCTGTACGCCTGCACCCTCAATCACTCTCTATTTATTTGGTGTTTCCTTCTCAATTTGTCATCTCTGAATCGCTCTATTCCAGTTCTAGTGCTCTTCTTTTTTCGATCCCCTTTCGGGCTGTTTATTGCCGCCCCTGCGATCTGGGGGCATCGATTTGAGTTGGAGGCCTGGTCATAGTGCTTGGTCGCCCTGCATCAAGATCAAGAGGAGTAGGAGAACCATCAAGAGGAGGAGGCCCTGAGAAGGATTGGAGGCACAACCACACTACTAGACCCGCGCCCTGATGGATTTATGCTAAAATCAATCAAAAGTTTGTTTTATCCTACTTTGTTTCCATATTTTATTTTTTTATACGTGATATTTGCCTCTAGTTTTAGTTCTACGAATGGATTGTTTTCCTAATGCAATCATTGGATATAGAATTTTGATGACTATTCCAGTGACCGTTGCATCCGTGGAGAGAAGCTTTTATAAGCTAAAGTTGTTGAAGTTGTACTTGCGCTCGACGATGACACAAAAAGACTTAGTGGGTTGTCTAGGATATCAATTGAAAACGATATTTTGGAGAACGTTTCTCATGAAGAACTTATTGAAGATTTTATCTCAAGAAATGCTAGAAGGATGACACGCTTCCGCTATAGCTTTTTCTCAAGGTGTACTTTTGAATTCAGAGATCAACTTCTAAGATGTAATTCTTCCAAAAATGTACCACCAATCTGATGATAATATAATATAAAAATTTGTTTTTCTGGTTCCTTTGATTATGTTTTTTGAGAGCAACCGACAGAAACTCTGCCTTTTCTATTAGAATAGGAAAATAAAGGTTCCGAAACAGAGTGGCATGTTTAAGTATAGGTGTAAACATGCTAGAAACCACCAAAAGAGGGAAAACTGAAATTTAGTCTGGCTCAGCTGGGATAGCTGGCCCATGCCTAGCATAAGCAGCCAAACGTTAAAGAAGGACGTCTCTGGCAATGGAGGCCTTCTCGACATATGCCATGCGCTGGCCCGTGAAGATTCGTCTGTTCCGTTCTTTCCAAGCGTTCCACATAACGTATAGAATGCGACCGCTGAGGCAGTTTTGCTCTGTCTTCGTCTTTCCTTTAATAAAGTCGTCCCACCATTCCGATGTGGAGTCGAAGGATTGCCCATGGTCTCCCACGTGATCGTTATCCCAGGATTGCGTTGTGTACCATACCGCGGTTGTGAAGGGACAGTCTTCGCATAGGTGGACGGCAGATTCCAGGGCTGAGCAACAGTGGCGGATCCAGGATTGGAGCAAGCCCCGGACCAAAAATTAAGAGCGAAAAAATACTTAAAAGCATCTAAAAATACTTTTGTTATAGCAAAAAAATTTAATGTAATCGCAAAAATGAACACATGTATATTCAGATCCATTGTTAACGATTCAAGAATGCACATAAGAGATGACTAAAAACTAGAAACAATAGTATGGGGATAAAAGAGATAGTACCAAAAATGATTTAGTTCATCTGAGTCTTCCAAGATATTATCAGATCAATGGTTTAGTTCATCGAGCCTTCCCATCATCAGTAGAAGAATTAATACTTCCAAGAAAGAAAGAAAATATATCTCATAAGGAATTGCAAATATATTCATCACGTGTTCTTGGAATAATTGTTAATTCACAAATCAGTTCAATTACAAATAAATGAAATCACTGAGTTTATCCAATTGAAATGATGCAATCAGGGGAAATTTATCGATCTGAGTACAATCAGTCCCGTGAGAGCAGCCGAGTAGACAACAAAGGATGAGAGGAGGCAGAGCCGTAGGCCTTAAGAAATCGGGCGGCGCGGGCCGCCTGTCGCGCGGAGGAGGACCGGAGGAAGAACCGCCGAAGTGGAGGCGGCGGCCGGGCAGGGGCGCGTCGCGACGATTTAACTGAATGGCGCGCCTCCCACGAGAGACGGGTCCGGGGCGAGGAGGTCGAGGACAGGCGGAGCAGCCGGCCATCGTTCAAGGAGGCCGAGGAGGGGCATGAATGCCGCCGCAGCAAGCCAACGCGGAGTCAAGGTCTCATGCGAACGTGAGACGGGAGAAGTTCCTCGCGGTCGAGCGAGGCCACACAGGGAGGCCAGTTGGGCCATACTTGGCCAACGCCCTAGGCCAAACTTATTTTTTCATAGAGGATAAGCATGATTTTTCTTTACGCCCTGGGCCATGGCCCTCGGTGCCCTGGGCCTAGATCCGCCCCTGCTGAGCAACATAGCTGGCAGGTTGGGTCGCTTGGCCATCTTCTGATTGTTAGCATGTCGGCAGTGAGTTGTTTCCCATGAAGCGCCAGCCAGGAGAAGAGCTTGCATTTCGGTTCAGCATGCGCAGACCAGATTTTCTCAGCCTTGAATCTGGGGAAACATCCGTTGAATTGAGCGTGGTAGGCCGAGCTGGAAGTGTATATTCCATCGGTAGTCAGGGTCCATATGATGGAGTCCGGCTGGAGAGGATCGAGCTGGGTGGCTTGGACGATGTCCCAAATCTCAAGGTATTGGGAAAGCTGGATAGGGTTGTGGAGGCTAGCGACCGAGCAAATCTAGTTTTTCTGAGAGAGCTCTTTTGAAACTGTTCTTCTTTTCCTAGTGGCAATGTTGTAGAGGTCGTTCTTCTGATTATGTTGAGGGCCTAAACTTTTTGTTTTGCACCGGGCCTCCGTTTTGTTATGGGGTAACCCCTTGGGGTGGCCCGATCTTTCACGAATCTCCGCGGGAATCGAGGGTAAAGCGGTGGAAGGGGGAAAGGGGATGGAATCCACGAACACACGCCACGAAGAACCCGACGAACTCACGCACACAAAACACGATACACGCCGATAACTCACGCCGGTGGCAACCGGTCCAACATAATCCCTAGGATCGGTGTTGGGCGAAGCTCGCTCTCCACGCCAACAACGGGGGACGAGGTGCTTGGTGAGATCTTGACGACTTGGGGGCGAGAAACCGAGAACCCAAGGCCTTGTACAACTTGAACGCACTAGGCAAGATCCAAGAGGGGGGTGGATAATCCGGTGCTCCTTGGTAGGAGCATGAGACCAATAGATATAAGTTCCTCAAAGGGTTTCCTTAATCTATTATTATCCAAGTCTAGGGTTTACAATGGAGGGTGGGGTCTATATATAGGCCAACCACATAAACAGGGGTATTTTGGGAACAAATAGCGAAATATAGAGAGGGTTACAAGGCGCTGGGCCGACTTAACACGATCAGGTTCTGTGTCGTCCGGTAGTACCGGTCCAGCTCGACCGGTAGTACCGGTCATGCGGTAGTACCGCTTCGTGGGCCGGTAGTACCGCTTGTCGTCCTGGGACTTGCGCTGGGGCCTTCTGTTGGTGGCGGTAGCAGGGGGCGGTAGTACCTTGGCCCGGTAGTACCGGATCCGGGGCCGGTAGTACCGCCAGTGACAGAGGGCATTTGGGTAGCTCGGGGGCCTTCTGTTGGCGGTGAGGGGAGCGGTGCCGCCGAGTAGTAGTACGCCGCCAGATCCGAGTACTACCGGCACAGAGCGTTTGGTCTCTTCTGCTGGTGCTCCTCCGTCATGTGGGTTCTTCTCTTCGTACCTAATGATGCACAAGGTATGGGTATGAAGTAGCAGGCCATCCAAGGGTGTATCGAAGTCACACAAGGAGAGGAGCGAGTTCACCTTAACTTGAAGGAGTTTGGCTCGGGCGCGAGTCATGGGTCCACTTGGGGAGCTTGTGGAAGTAGATGTAGTAGCGGTCGTAGGACGGGCTGCATCAGCTCCCCCCCCCTTGGGAAAGAGTCGTCCTCGACTCTTCAACCGTCGCAACTTCATCTTCTCCATGGTAGGGTGAGAGGTCCTTGACTTTTGAGACATCAACTTCAATGCCATTAGACGACACAACAAAACCAAGGAAAATCAGCTTGTCTTTTGCAAAAGTGCACTTTGGGAGATTAGCATCAAGCTTTTCATGACGGAGGATTTGAAGGACCTCCTTAACATGAGTAACATGCTCCTCTAGTGACTTGCTATAGACAAGGATGTCATCAAAGTAAACAACTACACTCTTCCCAATGAGAGATCTCAAAATATGGTTCATGAGACGCATGAAGGTAGTGTAGGGTTCGCAGCATAGAAAACAAAAATTTTCCTACGATGTGAACTATATACCAAGATCTATCTACTAGATACAAACAACGGGAGGATGTATATCCATAGAAAACATACCCTTGAAGACCGACAAAGCTTAACGAGTTCAACTCGTGGTTGATGTAGACGATCTCTTGCCGATCTCAAGATCGAGAGGAAGTCCTAGCGCCGCAAATTAGCAGCGCATCCGTGCTCGCACACACGTTCGAGGCACCGAGCAACCTCCGCCTCCTCGCTCCGGCAAATGGAAGCACAACTCTTTCTTGCCGAATAGCCACCGAACATGTATCTCGCTAGTTCGAGACCATGGGGAATAAATTCTAGAGGGGAGAGATCATTCACGAGGAGGTGAGAGACAAGTGAGAGGGGGGCTCCTTTTATAGGAGGAGGGAACCCCAAGGGGTGGCGCATGGGGGCTTCCCCTTGCCCTCCCTCTTCATGTGGGTGGACACTCCACTCACAAATCTCCTTTAAATTCCCTCCACTCAAAAGTCCACTCAAATTCCCATTAAATTTCCACCAAATTTAATGCAAACTCTCATTAAATAAAACTCTTTTATTTTATTCAGAATTTTGTCAATTACTTTAATGACAAATATTCACAAATAACCCGTGCTAGAATTCTATTTCACATGCATAACCACTTTATGCAATTTCACCAAAACCTGTTTGATATCTAGTGAAATAAATTCATGCGCTTGTTCATTCTTTCGGCATGAAACATTTGCTCCAATTGGATGTCGGTGTCTCTTAAGTGTGTCACCCTACGGTTCGTGAATAATGCGGACATGATCGAGACCCTCTCGGATCAATAATCGAAGCGGATCCGAGACCCATTGACTCCCACACATTCAACGATGACTTTCTTGTGATCGTCGAACCTTTACGCTAGTATCTTAATCCCTTTGTTTCACGATATATTACATGTCCGAGATTCTATCATCGGTATCTCCATACCTAGTTTGATCTCTACCAACATGCACTCTTTTCGTTCTGTGATATAACATTCTAGTGATCAAATCACTTGCTTGCAAGCTAATCAATGTGATATCACCGAGAGGGCCCGAGTATATCTATCCGTCATCGGTATGAACAAATTCCACTCTCGATCCATGAGCCTCAACATAACACTTTATTAGTTCGAATCCATCTTTATAATCACCTCTACGGTGTGACGTTTGATGTTATCAAGAAACTCTTCCGTGTTAGTGATTGACATGATCTCATGGTCTAAGGATTAGGATCACTTGTAAGTTGTTATAGCAATATAAACTCAAGGACTTTGATCGTAATGCTATACTTCGGATGAATGTTCATCACACCATTACACTAATGTTGTGATCCCGTTATTAACAACATCCAATGTCCATGATCAGGAAACCTTGATCATCTTGTTAATCAACGATCTAGTTTATGAGAGAGGCATAACTAGGAACTTTCTGTTTGTTTATTAAACACACATGTATTAACGTTTCCGTATTAATACAATTATAGCATGCAAAATAAACATCTATCATATACTTGGAATACACATAATAAACACTTTATTATTGCCTCTCAGGGCATATTCCCTTCAGTATCCCACTTGCACTAGAGACAATAATCTAGTTACATAGTGATAAATCTAACACCCATCGAGTTCGTGTTGATCATGTTTTGCTCTAGGAGAGTTTTAGTCAACGGATCTGCTACATTGAGATCCGTATGTACTTTAAATCTTTATATCTCCATCCTTGACATGCTCATGATGGAGTGAAACCGCTTAATATGCTTGGAATGCTTGTGAGACCTTGGCTCTTTGGCATTGGAAATGGCACCATTGTTGTCACAATAGATCACCATTGGGTCCAACGCGTTTCCACCACTCCTAGTTCGGATATGAACTCCTTCATCCAAAGCGCTCGAGCCGCTCAAGCAAAGAACATATTCGGCCTCGTTGTTGATCCCGCTACCACAGGTTGTTTGGAGCTCCTCCAACTAACCGCTCCGCCATTCATGAGAAATACGTATCCGGATTGAGACTTAGAGTCATCCGGATCGGTGTCAAAGCTAGCGACATAACACTTAGCGACGAGCTCTTCTTCACCTCCATATACAAGAAACATATCCTTAGTTCTTCGTAAGTACTTAAGGATATTCTTGACCGCTATCCAGTGTTCCGAACCTGGATCCGATTGGTACCTACTAGTCAAACTAATAGCATGTGCCACATCCGGTCTTGTACATAGCATGGCGTACATTATAGAGCCTATGGCTGAAGCATAGGGGACTTTGTCCATTATCTCTCTTTCTTCCACCGAAGCCGGACTTTGAGTCTTACTCAATGTCTTGCCTTGCAACATAGGTAAGAACCCATTCTTACTTCCGTCCATTTTAAACTTCTTTAAAATCTTATCAAGGTATGTACTTTGCGATAGCCCTATTAGGAGCCTAGATCTATCTCTATAGATCTTTATGCCTAATATGTATGACGCTTCACCTAGGTCCTTCATTGAAAATTTGCTGTTTAGATAACTTTAACACTGTTTAAAAGATCTATATCATTTCCGATCAATAATATGTCATCCACATATAATATCAGAAATGCCACATTGCTCCCACTCACTTTCTTGTAAATACAAGCTTCTCCATAAGTTTGGAAAAATCCAAACTCTTTGATCACCTCATCAAAGCGGAGATTCCAACTTCGTGATGCTTGCTTCAATCCATAGATGGATCGCTGAAGCTTGCACACCTTGTTAGCATCCTTAGGATCGACAAAACCCTTTGGGTGTATCATATACAACTCTTCTTCAATATTACCATTGAGAAACGCGGTTTTGACATCCATCTGCCATATCTCATAATCGAAATATGCAGCAATTGCTAACATAATCCTAACTGACTTTAGCATCGCTACGAGAGAGAAAGTCTCATCGTAGTCAACTACTTGAATTTGTCGAAACCCCTTTGCGACAAGTCGAGCTTTATAGACGGTCACATTACCATCAGCATCAGTTTTCCTTTTGAAAATCCATTTGTTCTCCACGGCCTTTCGGTCGTGAGGTAATTCCACCAAGTTCCAAACTTGATTTTCATACATGGATTCCATCTCGGATTTCATGGCTTCTAACCATTTGTTGGAATCCGGGCTCATCATCGCTTCTTCATACGTCGCAGGGTCATCATTTTCATCAACCATGAAATTCATGACAGATTTTCAGATACAGGGAGCTGCACGCGTCTGCTTGACCTGCGAGGTTCGGTAGTACTCTCTTCGGAGTTTCATGATCATTATCATTAGTTCCCTCTTCAATGTGGAGCCAACTCCTAACAACTTCCGGCGCTGCGCTACTCGCCATACTTTGAAGAGAAGGTTCCACAACCTCTTCGAGTTCTACCTTCCAACTACTCACACCTTTCGCGAGAAACTCTTTCTCTAGAAAGGATCCATTCTTAGCAACAAAAACATTGCCCTCGGATCTGTGATAGAAGGAATACCCAATAGTTTCTTTAGGGTATCCTATGAAGACGCATTTTTCCGCTTTGGGTTCGAGTTTATCCGGTTGAAGTTTCTTCACATAAACATCACATCCCCAAACTTTAAGAAATGACAGCTTAGGTTTGTTTCCAAACCACAATTCATACGGTGTCTTTTCAACGGATTTAGATGGTGCCCGATTTAAAGTGAATGCAGCAGTTTGTAGTGCATAACCCCAAAATGACAACGGCAAGTCCGTCAGAGACATCATAGATCGAACCATATCTAATAAAGTACGATTGTGACGTTCCGACACACCATTTTGCTGTGGTGTTCCGGCAGGTGTGAGTTGTGAAACAATTCCACACTCTTTCATGTGAGTGCTAAACTCGTAACTTAGATACTCACCTCCACGGTCGGACCGTAGAAATTTGATCTTTCTATTACGATGATTTTCCACTTCATTCTGAAATTCCTTGAACTTTTCAAAGGTTTCAGACTTGTGTTTCATAAAGTAGATATAACCGTATCTACTCAAATCATCCGTGGAAGTAACAAAATAACGATATCCACCTCGCGCCGACACACTCATTGGACCACATACATCAGAATGTATGATTTCCAATAAATCTGCCGCCCGTTCCATTGAACCGGAAAACGGCGCTCTAGTCATCTTGCCCATAAGGCATGGCTCACATGTATCAAATGATTCATAATCAAGTGATTCCAAAAGTCCATCCGAATGGAGATTCTTCATGCGTTTAACGCCAATATGACCTAGACGGCAGTGCCACATATATGCGGATATATCATCATTTAGTTTAATCCTTTTAGCATCAACATTATGAATATGTGTAACATTATCATCGAGATCTAATAGAAATAAACCATTCATCATCGGTGCATGACCATAAAAGATTTCATTCATATAAATGGAACAACCATTGTTCTCGGATTTAAATGAATAACCACTTCGCATCAAACACGATCCAGATATAATGTTCATGCTCGCAGTGCACCAGATAACATTTATACAAGTTTATAACTAATCCTGACGGCAAGTGGAGAGGCAGCGTTCCAACGGCGATCACATCAACGCTTGATCCATTGCCGACACGCATCTTGACCTCACCCCTTGCTAGCGGTCGCATGTTCCGCAGCCCCTGATTCGAGTTACAAATATTAGCAACTGAACCGGTATCAAATTTCCAGGTGCTACTGTGAGCACTAGTCAAGTACACATCAATAACATGTATATCATATATACCTTTGTTTGCCTTGCCGGCCTTCTTGTCTGCCAGATACTTGGGGCAGTTGCGCTTCCAGTGGCCAGTCCCCTTACAATAGTAGCACTTCGAATCGACTTAGGTCCAACTCGGGTTTTTTCAGCGCTGCAACAGGCTTGCCGCTTACTTCCTTCCGTTTTCCTTCTTGTCTTTCTTGAAACCAGTGTTCCTATTGATCATCAACACTTGATGTTCCTTTTGATCTCCACTTCGCAGTTTTAAGCATTGTGTAAGCTCGGGGAGAGACTTCTTCATGCCTTGCATATTATAGTTCATCACGAAGCTCTTATAGCTAGGTGGCAGAGAATGCAAAACACGATGGATGCCTAAGTCAATGGGAATCGATATTCCCAAGGACACAAGCTTATCGGCGTAACCCGACATCTTGAGTACATGCTCACTAACGGAGTTGTGCTCTTCCATCATGCAGCTAAAGAACTTTTCTGAAGCGTTGTAGCTCTCTACAGCAGCATGTGTGTCAAAAATCATTTTCAACTCACCCATTGTATCAAATGCATTGCCGTTTTCGAAACGCTTTCGAAGTTCCGGCTCTAGCCCATACAATATGCCGCAATGAAATAAGTTGTGGTCCTCCTGACGAGTATGATAGACATTCTTCTTCTCGTCAAGGGCATCATCTAAAGGTGGGGGGCCTAACGGCGCTTCTAGCACATATTGCTTTTGTTCAGCAGAGAGGAGAATCCTCAAATTCATGGCCCATTCGGTAAAGTTGCTACCGTTCGTTGCTAGTTTCTCTTTTTCCATGAACACATTGAAATTAAAAGCAGGTGGTGCCATCTACAACAGAATTTGTAAAGTTTAGACTAAGTGTATGATAGATTGAGTTCAACTAATCTATATTACGAATGAACTCCCACTCAAAAACGACATCCCTCGTGCCTTTTTGGTGATTACATAAACCAAATCCACTACACCAAGTCCGATCATCACGTGAGTCGGTATAGCTTCAAAGGCGAGCATCAAATGGGCATCATATCAACTATATGACTCAGGCTTAACCTTTCGGTCCGTGTTCCGAGGCCATGTCTGTACATGCTAGGCTCGCCAAGTTAGAACCTTAGTATTCGGTGTAATCGCTTTTACACCGAAATATGGTCGTGGATCCAAGAACACCCGATCATCACGTGATGTCTTGGAGCGACGAAAACATAATCGGTGCATACTAAAGGAAGAACACATTCTTATCTTGATATTTAAATAAGGGATCATCTTATTATGCTAACAAAGCGCTAAACAAGCAATATAAGATGCTATCAAACATCATATGTTTATTAGTGAAATGATATGGTTCCCGCAGATGATCTCTATCATGTGCATCGTGGTATGATCACTATCATACCTATATGTGTAAATCCAAGGTCTATGGATTTTACACGCTATGTGTGTTGCAAGAGTATCATCTCATACTTCTACTTACAACACTACCATATCATAACACTAGCCCAGCAACAATCTAAACTAGACGCCTCTAATTTATCCATTGCAAGTTTTACGTGGCTTAGGGCTTTCGAGATAGAACCGTTCTTACCTACGAACATGAACCTAACGAGGATAATCAAATTGTTGACAACTCGCTTGCAAAATAGATATTGACTATAGTAGGAGACAGACACCGCTAGCCACTTATGCAAACTAGTTGCATGTCAAGCGTGGAACAGTCTCATGTGCGAGGACATGTAAAGTTTGTCCGGCCGCTTCATCCCACTATGCCACCAATATCCAAAATTACAACAAAGGAGCAACAACATGATCATCATCGCCCACATACTCATATGTGTACTACCCGTGTAAAGTATCTACGCATAGATCCGGCTCTGATACCACTGTAGGGTTCGCAGCATAGAAAACAAAAAATTTCCTACGATGTGAACTATATACCAAGATCTATCTACTAGATACAAACAACGGGCGGATGTATATCCATAGAGAACATACCCTTGAAGACCGACAAAGCTTAACGAGTTCAACTCGTGGTTGATGTAGACGATCTCTTGCCGATCTCAAGATCGAGAGGAAGTCCGCAAATCAGCAGCGCATCCGTGCTCGCACACACGTTCAAGGCACCGACCAACCTCCGCCCCCTCGCCCCAGCGATGCATCGGAAGCACAACTCTTTCTTGCAGAATAGCCACCGGGAACATGTATCTCGCTAGTGCGAGACCATGGGGGATAAATTCTAGAGGGAGAGAGATCCTTCACGAGGAGGTGTGAGAGACAAGTGAGGAGGGCTCCTTTTATAGGAGGAGGGGAACCCCAAGGGGTGGCCAGCATGGGGCTGCCCCTTGCTCCTCCTCTTCATGTGGGTGGACACTCCACTCACAAATCTCCTTTAAATTCCCTCCACTCAAAGTCCACTCAAATTCCCATTAAATTTCCACCAAATTTAATGCAAACTCTCATTAAATAAAACTCTTTTATTTTATTCAGAATTTTGTCAATTACTTTAATGACAAACATTCACAAATAACCCCTTGCTAGAATTCTATTTCACATGCATAACCACTTTATGCAATTTCACCCGAAAACCTGTTTTGGTATCTAGTGAAATAAATTCCTGCGCTTGTTCATTCTTTTGGCATGAAACATTTGCTCCAATTGGATGTCGGTGTCTCTTAAGTGTGTCACCCTACGGTTCGTGAATAATGCGGACATGATCGAGACCCCTCTCGGATCAATAATCAGAAGCGGGATCCGAGACCCATACCTCCCACACATTCAACGATGACTTTCTTGTGATCGCTTAACCTTTTACGCTAGTATCTTAATCCCTTTGTTTCACGATACATTACATGTCCGAGATTCGATCATCGTTATCTCCATACCTAGTTTGATCTCGTTCTACATGCACTCTTTTCTCGTCGTGATATAACATTCTAGTGATCAAATCACTTGCTTGCAAGCTAATCAATGTGATATCACCGAGAGGGCCCAGTATATCTATCCGTCATCGGGATGAACAAATTCCAATCTCGATACATGAGCCTCAACATAACACTTTATTAGTTCGAATCCATCTTTATAATCACCATGTTACGGTGACGTTTGATGTTATCAAGAAACTCTTCCGGTGTTAGTGATTGACATGATCTCATGGTCTAAGGATTAGGATCACTTAAGTTGTTATAGCAATATAAACTCAATGACTTTGATCGTAATGCTATACTTCGAATGAATGTTCATCACACCATTACATTAATGTTGTGATCCCGTTATTAACAACATCCAATGTCCATGATCAGGAAACCTTGATCATCTTGTTAATCAACGAGCTAGTTTATGAGAGAGGCATAACTAGGAACTTTCTGTTTGTTTATTAAACACACATGTATTAACGTTTCCGTATTAATACAATTATAGCATGCAAAATAAACATCTATCATATACTTGGAATACACATAATAAACACTTTATTATTGCCTCTCAGGGCATATTCCCTTCAGGTAGATGGGGCATTAGACAAGCCAAAAGGCATAACCAACCATTCATAGAGACCAAGCTTGGTCTTGAAGGCGGTTTTCCACTCATCACCTTCGGCCATGCGAATTTGGTGGTAACCACTACGAAGATCAATTTTCGAAAATATAGTGGCTCCACATAACTCATCAAGCATGTCATCAAGACGCGGTATAGGATGTCGATAACGCACGGTGATAGCATTGATTGGACGGCAGTCCATGCATAACAGCAACGTATCAGCCGTTTTTGGAACTAGGATCACGGGGACCGCGCTTGGGCTAGTGCTTACTTGGATCAAACCTTTGGAGACAAGTTGGTTGATTTGACGTTCGATCTCCTTCGTCTCTTCCGGGTTCGTGCGATATGCGGCGCGGTTTGGGAGTGGGGCGCCGGGTATGAGGTCAATGCGGTGCTCGATTCCATGAAGAGGAGGAAGGCCATGAGGAAGCTCTTCGGGGAATACATCTTGGAATTCATGCAAAATAGCCATCAAAGAAGGAGGAACATTTGTCAATTTGTTAGTTCCTTGCGCTAGTCCCTTGCATACAAGGACATAGTGCAAGATGGATGGGTTGTTCCGCACTTCTCTCATCTCACTTTTGGTGGCAAGAAGAACACTCTTAGTTTTTCCACTCGAGTTTGGCTTGTGACTCTCACTCACTATGGTGTGGTTCTCTCGCTCACCACTCTTCTCACAAGTTGTTTTTGTGTATTGCGCCCTCGCTAAAGCCTTTGCATTGTCCGCAATTATTTGGCTAGGAGTCATTGGTTGCAACACCCAAGTTTTATCAAGCCATTTGAAGGTATAAGTGTTTGAGTGACCATCATGCAAAGCACGCTTGTCATATTGCCACGTCCTTCCGATCAACATATGGCAAACCGTCATTGGGACCACATCACATTCCACCATGTACTTGTAGTGCCCAATTGAGAACGTCATCGAGACGGTGTGCTTGATCTTGACGGATCCTTGGTCACTTAGCCATTGGATATGGTAGGGGTGTTTATGCGGATGGAGGGTGAGGTTGAGTTTCTCACACAATTCTGTGCTTGCAAGGTTGTGGCAACTCCCTCCATCGATGTCAACTTTGATGGACTTCCCATTGATGCCGGCACGAGTTTGGAAGATGTTCGAGCGTTGGTATTCATTCTCATTGGCTTGGGTAGTCAAGACCCTTGTGACTACAAGCGATGGACTTGCGTCATGCTCACACACAAGAAGTTCTTGGTCCTCTTCCAAATGTTGCCTTGCCATGGCTTCCTTGACCCTTGCATCAAATTCTTCTTCACTCAAGTATTCTTCCTCGCCGTTGTCATGGATGAACAAAACTTTCTTGTTTCCACATGCGTTCGACTTGTGCCCTTTGCCTCCACACTTGTAGCATTCACCATTGAATGGTTGATCATCCCTTGTGTGTTTACCACTTGGGGGTTGTTTTTCTTGAGGGAGTGTTGGCTTGAAGGGAAGCTTGGTGGTACTTGAGGAGCTTCCACTTGGTGTTGTTGGAGTAGTGGTTGGTGCTTGCTTGTAGGTGAAGTACGTCTTTGGTTTGTTGTACTTGATGTCCTCTTGCACTTGATGCTCGGCCTTGGATGCGATGTGCACAAGCTCAACCATGTTGTTGTACTTTTGGAACTCGGTGATGCGCTTGATGGGATGGTTCAAGCCATTGAGGAAGCGTGCCATTGTTTGTTCATCTCGCTCTTCAATGTTGGCACGGATCATGTTGAGCTCCATTTGCTTGAAGTACTCTTCCACGGTCTTTGTCCCTTGACTAAGCGTTTGAAGCTTGTTGAAGAGGTCACGCGTGTAGTGTGAAGGAACAAAGCGGGATCTCATATTATCCTTCATATCTTGCCAAGTAGCGATTGGAGGCTCTTCTTTTGCTTCGCGAGCGAGTTGGACTTGTTCCCACCAAAGGTTGGCTTACTCATCAAACTCGAGGGATGCCATGTCCATCATCTTCTCATTGCTATAGTTGTGCATGCGGAAGATCTTGTCGACCTTGAGTTCCCAAGAGAGATATTCCTCGGGCTCATTGGAACCGGTGAACTTTGGCATGGTGAATTTGAGCTTGCCGAAAGTTTCTTCTCCATTGCGGTTCCGGCCATGTTGCCATGATTTGGGCGGTCATCATCATCATCCGAGCTCTCATGTCTTGCTTGGTGATGGTTGCGTTGCTCTTGCGGTTGTTGAGGTGCCGCGTTTGGTGGTGGAACTTGGTTTTGGCGACGAGCTTGGGGAGCTTGCTCGTTTTGTTGGCGCGGTTGAGGACGAGGAGGAGGTTGATGGTCCTCACGACGAGCTTGGGGAGCTTGCTCTTGTTCTTGTCGTGGGTGGTGCCGAGGAGCATTGTCTTGCGCCATGGGGCGAGGAGGACGTCGAGCCGCATGCGCAATGGGATGCTCTTCTTCTTCTTGTTGTGGCGGAGGCTCGTCATGGCCATCATGTTGCCGACGTGGACGATCATGTCGATGATGACGCCTTGGAGGATCTTCGAGTGCTTCACGTCGACGGTGATCTTGTTCGTCCTCTTCGGATGCTTCACTTGGTGTGGAAGGGACATGTCAACGACGATGGCCTTGGTGGTCCATGTGAGGTTGCTCTTGTTGAATCACAAGTGCCCTTGGTTGTGGCCGGTTCGCTTCACGTCGTGGAGGTCTTGCGGAGAGGTCACCATCATAGCTTGACGCTATGCGTGACGGAGATGGTACCGCTTGCGAAGAGCTCATGGATAAGAACGGGTCCATCCCGGTGCCTTGAAGCGTGATGGCGAGGTGCACTTGATTCACTTGAGGAGTGCCGAGATGAGCTTGATTCGCGCGAGCGTGGCCTTGCTAGTCCATTAATGAGGCGTTGAAGCTTCTCATCCGTTGAGGCGAGTGCACGACCAAGAGCTTCATTTTGATGACCGAGGTTGTGTTGCATGGCATGCATTTGGCCACGGACTTCTTCGAAGCGGTTGTCGATGTTCTTGAATTCCACACGGGCCTCGCTAAATTGTTCATCTTGGCGCCACTCGAGAGCTTCACAACGATAGTTGAATTCTCCTTGGACCTTCCAATGTTCCCATCTTGTCATGAATTGTGTGTCATCCTCAGAAGGTTGTGGCGGTTGGGATGGCTCTCCATGCCTGTCCATGATGAAAAGCCAACAAGGGTTGTATATGGAGAATAAGGGTGCGGAGAGTTAGCCTTTTACCTCACCTTGGAGATTATATCAAACCAATTGCCACACAAATGAGATACAAGCGTGCAAAGTGAAATGGGCAAGAACCTCACACACAAATATGCTACAACTCTCAAAAGTTTTTGGTAGAAGGTTAGGATTGTGGAAAAACCAAACTAAACGATCCAAGCAAAAGGTTATTGTACTACGTGGTAAAGAACCAAAGATCAAAAGAAAAAGGATACGATCTACAAAAACACGGAAAACACACACGTGGATAAAAAGGGGGTTAGCACGACTATGAAAATGAGAACAAAAGGTCCTAACGAAGACTACGCTCGGTTGTCGTGCCAACGCAAGGAGAGACCACAACTCGTTTGCCAAAAGAGGATAAGCAATAGATTTGTGCATTTTCCTTGGTACGCTCTTTCTTCTCTCTTTCTTGGCTTACAAGCTTGGTATTCTCTTTGTATTGGGAGACTATGTATCTTTTTTTTTCTTTTTCTCCTTTTTTTTGATTCTTTTCCTTTTTCTCCCTTTCTATGCTACTATGTTAGCTTTTTGTATTTGGCCGTACACTCTCACTTTCCGAAGGCAAGTGCACAATGCTTAGACAAACATAAAATGAGTTGCTCCCATAGGATAGATACACACAAAGGAGGATATGGGGCTGTCAAAGTGGTGCAAGTTATACCTTTGGTATTGCTGACGACTTGCAACCGGTGGCGGGGATGATGTTCGAGTGTCGCGGTGTCGATGAGCGCGGGTGACTTTGATGCGGAAGCTTGTGTTAAGGTGGCGACAAACACGCGAAACACGAACAAGCTAAAGGGGAAAAGTCAGCAAACGAAAATGAGGCGTCAAGAGGAGAAGAAAAGTTTACATGATCGCGGTAGTACCGCTTAATGCGGGCGGTAGTACCGGACGGCGTAGTACCGCTCGCCGACGTAGTACCGCTGGTCACAGAACAAGAACGAAAACGAGATCCACTTGACACAAACCTCAAATTCGTGGGAAATCTGACCGAAAGGCTGGGCTAGGAACAACAGGGGCCATAGATCGACTCCAAAAGCAACAGATCTATGGACCAAAACCACGAAAAACACACCAAATCCAGAGATTGATCCGAAGGCAAATTGGGGCTCTTTTTGGTGGGATTTTCGATTTTAAGGGGGATAAAGAAAAATTGGGGGGGGGATTCGTGATCAACCTTGCTCTTGATACCAAGATGTTATGGGGTAACCCCTTGGGGTGGCCCGATCTTTCACGAATCTCCGCAGGAATCGAGGGTAAAGCGGTGGAAGGGGGAAAGGGGATAGAATCCACGAACACACGCCACGAAGAACCCGACGAACTCACGCACACAAAACACGATACACGCCGATAACTCACTCCGGTGGCAACCGGTCCAACATAATCCCTAGGATCGGTGTTGGGCGAAGCTCGCTCTCCACGCCAACAACGGGGGACGAGGTTCTTGGTGAGATCTTGACGACTTGGGGCGAGAAACCGAGAACCCAAGGCCTTGTACAACTTGAACGCACTAGGCAAGATCCAAGAGGGGGGTGGATAATCCGGTGCTCCTTGGTAGGAGCATGAGACCAGTAGATATAAGTTCCTCAAAGGGTTTCCTTAATCTATTATTATCCAAGTCTAGGGTTTACAATGGAGGGTGGGGGCTATATATAGGCCAACCACATAAACAGGGGTATTTTGGGAACAAATAGCGAAATATAGAGAGGGTTACAAGGCGCTGGGCCGACTTAACACGATCAGGTTCTGTGTCGTCCGGTAGTACCGGTCCAGCTCGACCGGTAGTACCAGTCTTGCGGTAGTACCGCTTCCTGGCCCGGTAGTACCGCTTGTCGTCCTGGGACTTGCGCTGGGGCCTTCTGTTGGTGGCGGTAGCAGGGGCGGTAGTACCGTGGCCCGGTAGTACCGGATCCGGGGCCGGTAGTACCGCCAGTGACAGAGAGCATTTTGCTAGCGCTGGGGTCTTTTGTTGTTGGCGGTAGCAGGGGGCGGTAGTGCCGCCGAGCGGTAGTACCGGTCACCAGATCCGGTAGTACCGCTGGCGACAGAGAGCGTTTGGTCTCTTCTGCTGGTGCTCCTCCGTCCTGTGGGTCCTTCTCTTCGTACCTGATGATGCACAAGGTATGGGTATGAAGTAGCAGGCCATCCAAGGGTGTATCGAAGTCACACAAGGAGAGGAGCGAGTTCACCTTAGCGTGAAGGAGTTTGGCTTGGGCGCGAGTCATGGGTCCACTTGGGGAGCTCGTGGAAGTAGATGTAGTAGCAGTCGTAGGACGGGCTGCATCACGTTTTCTCAGGTACGGCCCTGAGCCGCATGAGCTACTTAAGTTGAGATAATATTAACTAGGATAACCGGATGTGTGACATACTTAAGTTGAGAGGGGAAGTCAAGAACGAAGAATCAAAAAAACTAATGGATCACTAGGAAGATCGATACTAGGCCCACGCCACCAATGTGAGTCAGGTTGTTATGACCTCTCTAACTCTCTTCCTATGACACTAGGCTACGGTAGAGATTTTAGGGCACTTAGGTTGGGGCACTTCTAAGTGTCATAAAAGCTCCAATAAGAGATAGTTTGAACAAAGTGCCCCTAATTCACATACTATTTAGGGCACATTCTAAAAGTGCCACGAGAAATAAGATTTAGAGGCACTTTTTCAAAAGTGTCTTGAAAGGTCTGTATTTTGGAGGCACTTTTAAAAATAGATCAAAAGTTGTTAAATTTTGTGGCACTTTCGACAAATGCCTCCTAAGTATAAATATTTTGTCTTCTATTTTCTATAGCGCATAGTGGATCCTATTTTTTTTCTTGGTTCATATGTAGGAACACGTGGTCACGCAACGGTCAGAGCCTAGCAGAGGTAAGCTTCCTTCATATGTTTCTTTCTTTTTCGTTTTTGTTTTTTACCTTTTTAGTTTAATTTAAAGTAATGATTTTATTAGTTTACATCATATTTTGTCTCATGATTTTAAATTTTGTTCTATTCAGTCTAAAAGTATTGTTATTCTTTATTTCTTCTTTCTTTGATAATTGCTTTTCTTTTGTAATTTGTTCCATCCATTTTTCCGTTCTTTTAGATTATTATTGTTCTATTTAAAACTTGTTTAATGTTTATAGATATGATTCATGTTTTTCCACTTAGTTTAAAATTATATTTTGCTTTCAAGTAGTCTAATTTTTCATGCCCTATGGTGGCGATACTTGTTCCTGGGATGCTATAGTTTTGCTATATCTATAGTCGTTGCGAGTAGTCTAGATGTAATGTTTGATTTTACCGCATGTAAGTTTGTTTCTTTTGGAATCATGATTTGTTCCATAGTCCTTATTTTTCTGTCCATCTTCCCTTTTGTTCGTGCGTGTAGGTTTGATTTATTCCTTCGCGCTATAACTTTTACTCCAACTGCAGTATAATTGGCTTCCATGTCATCTAATGTTTGTTCTCTATGGAGGCCATACCTTTGTTTTGTTCCACGAGTTTGAATATTTGTTCCACTAGGTTCATATTCTTGTCCCTCTCATCGTCATGATTCATTCCATGGATGGAACCACTTAGCACTCATGATTTGTTCCATGTCCTTATTTTTTGTTTCCTAATTTCTACATTTTGTTCCATGTATAGACTCGAGTTGTTTCTCCAAGCAATTATTTTCCCATTTGTAGTGTGATTTTTGTTCCATCTGGAGGTGGTACTTATTTCTCAAAGACTACAGTTTTGTTCCACATGCGGTTGCTGTTCCACCTGCAATTAAGATTTTGTTCCACGATCGCTAATTTTTGTTTCGTTGTTGCTAAATTTAATTTCACTGATTCGGGTTACGATCAATGCTTATGTTCTATTTTATATATTTTCTACTCGAAATCGTGGGGTTTTTCAAATATTGTATTCTATTAGTTTTTTTAGTACGAGGTGTTTTATTTTGGACGTTGCTATGTGACGGACGCCCTACAAATGTCCAAAACTGGCGGATCTAATCGGTCATACGTATGAGCCAAAGTTTTCATTGCGAGCCACCATCTGGATCGTTCTATCTAGATCGTTTAAACCATCAACAAAAAAGACAAAAGATCTTACGTTAGCAAATTAAATATAAAACTTTGAAACTTTAAAATGTTTTATAGACCAAATCGTAAATCTGGCTTTAGATCCGTTTTCACTGTTGGGCTAGTCGTGACGAGATCATCGAAACTAGATCTCATGTTGGTATGTTCTGATAACTTTTTTTTTGGACCAAAAGTTATCCACCCATAACACATGCGTTATCCAGGCCATAGTATATAAGTTAACCACCTTATAAAACATGTGTGAACACTATTTGTATGGATGCAGAAAAAGTATCCGACAACTATTTTGAGAATACATAACTTGGCGGGCTTTCCAATAACCTATTCTAGTGATACCCCTAGTGCATGATCTGGCTAAATAACATAACTTTTTTTCCAAAAGTTATCAACCAGTAACACAAGAGTTATTCATACTTCAGTATTTAAGTTATAGCCAATAACATATAAGTAATCTATCATTATAAAAAAATTACCTATAGATAGAACGTAAAAGTTATTCTAGCGGCTTGGCTCTGTCGTCCATCACCACTCTCGCGTCATACGGACTCAACCTTGAAAGTCTACTGCATCAAACATCAAGCATAATTTCATTGAACAAACTAAATCTAAGTTTCTTTTACATATGATATAATAAATAGGGTCTAATACCCACCCAATCATCACCCTAAGTTGTAATGAACAAACATAACGCGTAACCAGTAGTCTAGCGGCACGCCTTCATCGCCGTCATTGCTACCGACGTACGGGTGCTTTGAAGGGTGTTAGGATACCGAGACTTCATCGCTTGCTGATACTAAGTCTCGATATCATAATACTTAGGCTTATGCGTTTGAATTAAACTAGCTTATAGCTCACATTAGTTAACTAAACTAAAATATATGGAGCAACCGATATTTTATGAGGCGGAATAAATACAAAGCTACCCATATGAGAAATGCGAGTACATATCCACCCAATTCATTTATATTGTGGGTAACTCATATGGTTTAGGATGGATAACTTAACTATTATCTACACTAATATAAAAAGAGCCAGAGCAGCAGATCCGAACAATCGCAACCCTCTAATCGTCTAAACTACCGGCTCAGATTAGCACTAAAACGTGGTTAGACGTCTAACCATGCGTGCCAAATTCACCAGCCCGCAATTATATAAAAATAAAGGTCGCCCCTCGCACAGTAACACCCTCCACGCCGACGCTGCAGTTTGCTAGCCACCACGATGCACGCATCCGGCCGCGCTGCCCTGGCCGCTAACACATCGTCGTTCCTCACGCCGCTCCGTCCGACGGTTTGGGACGCTGCCATGCCTTCGCACTGATGCCACCGCTCCTCACGCCGCTCTTCCCGCTGGATCCCGCCTCTGCCGCCGCCGCCATAGATGCCGCTCTGTCCGTCTAACAAGTGACGACCGGGTGAGTACCGCCGAGACCCCATTCAAATCCTCACGATTTTTGCTGTTTCGATCTATCCCAGGTTATGATTTGTGTCTTCACGTGGTCTACATGACGGAAAAATAGAGTCAGACCGTGTAAAACTATGTCCTCACGTCTTTGGAATTGCAGATTGTTGCTTATAGGTAGATTGTCATACACGGCCTACCAGATGCAATCTATTAATATGGCATACCAGGGAAAAAATAAATCAAGGGAAACTCAATTTTATATTGGTGCGTGAGGAAAGTGGTGCTGAAAATCCCCGAAGATTCATATGAGATATCTTGCACGCTTTGGCGAGCGATCTGGAATTGAAACGCGAAAGTGTAGAGAAACAAGTTCTAGAGGCAAGATCATTTAACCTTTTCTTTTATTTGCTTAATAATTGTAGCGCTCTCAAATGAAAACATATGCATTGGCGATTTTCTTATAGCCAATAATATTCCAGTCAAACACAGTTTTTGAAGCCTTTGGTAACGCAAAAACTTTGAGGAGCAATAAGTCGATGTAATTGTTTCCTCAATTGATTTATATTTCTTCTACTTAAGATGAACTGTCCGTTCCCCTTTTCGGGATATCCCTAGCTGGTTGTTTTGGCATTCTCATTGGTTTGTAATTTATGGCGAAGTCCCTTTGGCAAGTTTTTGGAAATGAAATTTGACAAGACTGGACGAATCGATCAGCTGCACCACCTGAGGTTGGTGTTCATAGGGTTTAGGGTTACTACTTGAATATCTTCATGTTGGATATATTAGTCAATGTAGTCTAAGAGGTCCATCCCTTACAATGGATAACTATAAGTTGAAAATGTATAATTTGGCTGATGCTAGATCTTTTCCTTAGTGTATGAATCAAGCTATACCGTGGTCAAAGAAGTAGTTGATGCATAAGAGTATTATAAGCAACAAGGAGGGCCATGGAAATAGTTGGAACCAATGAGGAAGAACAACTTTATGTCACTGTTATACTAAATCTATGGAGAATACTAACTTCAAGAAACATTATTGAGTTTACATGAAGTTAAATTCAGGGTTGTAGCAATAATACTTTGTAATGGAAATATAAATATTGCCAAGGGAACATAACTTGATTCATCCGTGGTTAGGGATGATAACTCTAGGTTCACCACACTACGACATGGCTATGGGAGTGAGTTTCATTTTTCTCCTTCCAAAGGTCATTTTGTACCTTTAATTTCTACATTTTTTGTGTGACCATAGATCAAAATGCTGACTGCTGAAGTTTCTAGCACGTGTCATTACAATAATTTGGAGAAGACACTGATTACACGACTAATAGTTACCCTTGAAGAATTTTCTTGAAGGTTAATAGGGAACATTTTATGTAAAGTATGAAACAATGTTTATATTAGTGATAGATGCCAGAATAAGAGCGAGGATGATTGCAGAAAAGCTCTCACAAGCTTGAGAATATGTTTTTCATTTGGTGGATTCTTAAATTTTCTTCACGAATTTATAAGGCTTCATTGCACTCATATATATTGTATAATTTTTTCGAGAAAGGAATTTTTTGACTACGAAGAAAGAAAATTTGCATTTCGACATTGTTTTTGGAGACAGATTGGGATGTATGGTATGAAATGTAAGATATTCTGTGCATGCCAGACCGGTGTACATATACTATGGGTGAATAGACTGTCCTCCATAGAGCTAACAAAGGGGAAGATAAGAGGACAAAGGGTGTTACAATGCGTTGATCTTTCCTTCATATATTCTTTGTAACATATGTCTCTGTTCTCACCCTCCTGTTGGCTCGCCTGTGATCCATTTATCCAATTTTAGGGATCATTATTCTTGAAGGTAGATGCATCACACTAAGAATCCATGATAAGAATGTAGACGCCTAAATCAACGGGGACAAAGAATTTTAAGCCTTACTGTTGTGAGTATGGCATAAATGGTGGGGTGTTCCCTTATGCTCTATTTGACCGACTCTCCCCATGTTAATGTTCACAATATGTTTTGTTAATCTATTCATGAAACCTATTGTCTTGAAAGTAAAAAAGAATACACGTGCAATGCACGTGCCCAATTACTAGTAACATGGATAACTCACGTATTAGGGATGGGTAACACGACTTTATTTGCCCTAAAAGTTATCCACCAGTAATACAAGAGTTATCTAGGCTTCATCATATAAGTTATCCACCAAATAACAAGTAAGTTATCCACCACTATAAAAATTCATCCATAGATAGAATATAAAAGTTATTCCAACGACTTGGCTTCGTCGCCCGTCGCCGCTCTCATGGCGTACGCGCGACTCAACCTCGAAAGTCTACCACGTAAAACATCAAGTATATTTTTTTAGTAAATTAAATTCAATCATTTTTTCATACGATATAATAAATGAGGTCTTATGCCCTAACACCTACCATCCTAAGTCATAGTGAACAAATATAATACGCAACAAGTAGTCTAGAGACCCGATTTTATCGTCCATCGCCGCTATCATAGACGTGCGGGTGATGAAACCTCGAAGAGTGTTAGAGTATCGAGTCTTAGCATCAACGACGATAAAGTCTCGGTATCATAACACTTAGACTACCGCGTTTTAATTAAACTTGCTCAAAACGTATGGGAGAACGACTATATCCAACAGATTTATATGATGGGTAACTTATATGTTACATGATGGATAACTTATATATTATGACATGGATAACTTACATATTAGGGGTGGGTAACCTTTTGGTCCGAATTTTTTTTCACTGAAACATACCAACATGAGATCTAGTTTTGAAGATCTTGACACGACTAGTACAACGGTGAAAACGGATTCTAAATCGGATAAACGGTTTCATATATAAAGCTTTTTAAATATTCAGAGTGTTGCAATAAATGTTGATGATGTCAGCAGTTTTGATTTCTAGTGCATGCATACATAATGGTAGAGAATTAGGAAGGACAGAATGGGAGATGACAGCCGGGTTTGGCCATCTGGCAACCGGTCTGAACTTATAATTCCCTTTTATTTTTGTCTGATGTTTTGTTCTCTTTTGAATGATTTGTTTATATTTTTTGGACGCAACTACCTGGCGAGAGGTCTATGGATGGCAAAATCTGGTGGATGGTTCCAACATCTCCGATTTCATTAGCCGTGCACACGATTTGGCATTCTGGCCCAAGCGAACATTCTTTTTGCCTGCTGTGCGCCGATAAAACACTATATTTAGGATTCGTCATCCCTTCAGCACAAAAGGACAAAAAAATTAACATCCCTCTAAGTAAATACAAAATTATAAAATTTAAAATATTTTGTAGGTCACATCATTGATTCGATTTAAGATTCATTTTCATCCTTGGACTAGTCTCGATAAGATCTTCCAATCTAGATCTCATATTGCTATGTTTTGATGATTTTTTTGGAGCTAAAAGTTATCCACCTATAATACATGAGTTGTCCAGATTATACACAGCTACCCTTCTATAGATAAAAAAAATCTGGCGTTACGGTGAAAAGCACGACATCTGGTCCCCCTGTCGCGACAATGAAGATCCCCCGACTGTTATCGTTCGTCGTCCTGTCATCGCGCTAGCAAGTTTAATTCGCGGTACATAGAGCCACCCAAGCATATGAGTACAAGTTATCTACCCAGCTAACACTATAGTTGTCTAGTAATATGAGTACAAGTTATCCACCGGTTAACGCTACAGTTATCCAGACTTATATGTAAAAGTTATCCTACAAATCATTAATAGACATATATCCAGCAGTGTTGTGTGTCATTAGCCAATTGTATTAAAAACTTGAGAGTAGAAAGAAAGAGGAAAAACACAACCATAGATAGAAAATAACATATGGGGGTATAAAAATCAAGTTATCCACCAGTTTATATAGAAGTTATTCACGCATGTGAGTACAAGTTATCCACCAGCTAACATTGTAGTTATCCAGGCATATGAGTACATATAGTTATTCAGGAATATGAGTACAGGTTATCCACTAGCTAATGCTACAGTTATCCATAATTATATGTCGAAGTTACCCTATAAATCATAGACATATATCCAGTAGTGTTGTGTGTGACTAGCCAACTGCATTAAAAACTTGACAGTAGAAAGAAAGTGGAAAACACAATAATAGATAGGAAATCACATACGGGAATATAAAAATCAAGTTATCCACCAGTTTATATAGAGTTATCCGCGCATGTGAGTACAAGTTATCTAGGCATATGAGTACATATAGTTATCCAACAATATGAGTATAGGTTATCCACCAGCTAACGCTATAGTTATCCATAATTATATGTAGAAGTTACCCCACAAATCATAGATATATATTCAACAGTGTTTTGTGTGACTAGCCAACCACATTAAAAACTTGACAGTAGGAAAAAAGTAGAAAAACACAATCAAAGATAGGAAATTACACATGGGGTATAAAATCAAGTTATCGACCAGTTTATATAGAAGTTATCTAGGCATATGGATACAGGTTATCTAGAAATACGAGTATAAGTTATCCACCCAGCTAACACTATAGTAATACATGCTAATATGTAGAAGTTATATCATAAATCATCACTTGACATAATCTAGCAGTGTTGTGTGAGACTAGAGAAGTGCATTAAAAACTTGACAGTAGGAAAAAACTAAAAAAACATAATCAGAGATAAGAAATCGTACAAATCAAGTTATCCAATAGTTCATAGAGTAGTTGTCCAGACATGTATACAAGTTATCCACCAATTTATGTAGCAGTTATCCAGACATATGTATACATGTTAACCACCAGTTTATGCAACAGTTATCTAAACAGACGTATATAAGTTATGCATCAGTTTATGTGGCAGTTATCCACACATATGTATACAGAGTCATCCACCAAAATTAGCACCAGCGAAACGATTATGGTCCCGTTTAACCTTGATGAGAAGATGTACCAAAATAACCTTGGTGTATATCTCGAAGAAACTAGCTGCAGGTGAGCAGTCAGCAAAATTCCCATGCTGAGAGAATGCATCATTCAGATCATTGCCTGCGACTAATCTCTTATATAACTGACAACTCATACCTTCTGTATACGATAGATGGACATCATGATTAGAAATTGTGTAAAGTCAAGCTATGTAATATTTCTAAGCAGCAACAGAAAACATCAGTAGTATCAACAAGACGCGTAGTAGAAAGTCAGGACGAGAAAAGCAGCACGGCCGTTCGCGGAAGAGCAAATCGACAAGTCGCCAGCTTCCACACCCTTGCCCCCGACCTCCACGGCTACATGACTCCATCGTCCCCTGTGGCATCCCGCAAAACCACTACTAGAAAATCGCGTTGTTTTTAGGCATTGCATCATCATTACATCATCATGCATATTAATTTTACCTGAAACTATGTTGCGAAAGACTATGGTTTTCCGAAACTAGCCCTCCTTCTATTTCAAATTAAACCCCCGGATGTTCCGGATATTTTGTTTGTCTAAAACTAGTTACAAAAGCTATTTGAAAATAAATAAAATATTAAATTATTTTTAATAGGGGCTGTCGAACGGGCCGATTGACCCGAACGACCACCCCAGAAAATAAATCGGTCCACTAGACAAATCCTATAGCTACCAACTAACCTACTCACACACCCCCTCCACCTCACCCCACCCAATCCCCACTTGCCACCTCACCCTTTCCCCTCCCCCTAGCCTACCAGACGCTGCCACCTAATCCTACCCCACTCCCCATCCCCAGCACCCAACCCACACCACACACACTCTCTGCCACACAAGCCACACACGCACGCACACACTGCCGCCTGGGACCCACTCTCCACTAACCAGCTCCGCCTGGCCCCGACAAGCCCTCCTCGATCCCTCAGGCCCCACCACGCCCCCGACGGCCTCCCTCTTCCCTCTCTCCACTCCAGGCGCCTCGCTGACACGTGCTCCTCTCCTCCCTCTCCCGCCTCGCCCCGCGCCTCGCCGGGCCACCACCAGGCCTCATGCCAGCCCGCGCCACCTCCGCTCAGCGCCGCCCGGCCGCCAGTCGACCATGACCACGCCTGCCTCCCTGTCGCCTCCGCCGCCAGGCCTTCCAACACCTCGCCAAGGCCTCCTCCCCTCCGATCATGAGCCGCCAACGCCACTTACAGCCCCGCCGCATTCTGCGCCATTACGCCATGCTGCCGCTGCCTCCGTCCGCCGCCCGCCACAGCGCCAGCGCCGCCTGCCTCATCCTCGGCGTCGCCTCCACCGCCCTCGCCCGTCCCGTCGTCCTCGGCGCTCGCCGCCACGCGCCGCCCTTAAGCCTGCCTTGCCGTCCTCGGTGGCGCCTCGCCGGCGTCGACCTCGCCTCGGCCAGCCCGCCACTGGAATCTCGCTTGCTTCTGCCGCCCGCCCTTGAGCCCGCTCGTCACGCCGACCAGCGCCGCCCGTGCCTTCTCGCCTCGGCCACCGCCATGCGAGCTCTACGGTGCCTGAGACCCGTTCATTGTCGGCGTCTCCGGCGCCGCTCTGATCTCCCCGTCCGTCCGCGCCGTCTGGTGGGCCCGCGCATCGGCTGCTGCACTGCTGCGTCGCGTCCACTGCTGTTGCAACCAGAGCATGCGCGTCGGGGGCACCGACACAATCATCGAGCGCGAGACCTCAAGTTCCCAACATGAACAAGAGAAGATCGCCTACGGACCCAAGGCCAAGCTCGTCTTCCGGAAACCAAGGCCGACGCGAACCACAAGAGCTTCTCCTAGATAACCGCCAAGGTCGTCATCGGAACCACAAGGCCGTTACAGTGAACTCGACAAGATCTGCCACATGAAGACCGTACCGAACCGGTGAACCTCGACGAACCTCCGGCAAGAACTTCGACATGGCCAAGATCTACCGCTGAACCAAGTCCTGCTTCCGGAACGCCAAGACCTACCCCGTTATCCGAGAACGATCCCGTCGAGACCGATCCGTCGAACCCTGGACCCTGAGACCGACCCCGAACCCCGGAACTCCCAAGTTCGTCGAGACCCCCCCTAATGTGTGACCCTTATCCGAGAACCCTATTTTTATAAATGCCATAATATAACTTGTTGCATATTTAATTGTCATCTCGCATGCATATCATGTGGTTTGGGGGCCTTATGCCGATTCACCTAATAATTAAATATGGGGCCCATATGCGGGCAAATCTAGTCTCATATCGGCCTCATCTAAACTTGTGTAGCGAACCGGTGCTATCTTTTGTCTTGATAACACAACATTTAAATTGCGGGGTAGCTAAACAACATGAACCATCTAAATAACTGTCGGGACCCCGGTTCCGCTTAATATGACCTAATTGCGCCGCTTTGCCATGCCATACATCATACATGCATCATGTCGATCTTCTGCCGTTGTATTAAATAGTGCATCCGGTGTTTCTTCTAGTGTTTTGCTTCTTCACGGATAAGGCCGTTGAGTTGATGCGAGTGTCGCCCCGATCTTCGGATGAACCCTTCGACAATGTTTTCAGGCGAGCATCTCCCCCTTTCTACCTATCTTACTTTTATAGTATTTACTCCCTCCTGTTGATCTATTGCTATCTGTGTTGCGATGCTTTAGTTTCCGTACCTGTGATATACCGTGCAGCCCTATATTGCCTTGGACACATCCTATTGCCTGTTGTTTGGTAGATAGTTGGTCTTGCGCGTCGTAGTCGCTTGCTAGATTGCTGTTGCGTGTTTTCAAGTGCCACAGCTGTTGGAGAATTGCCGCCTGTTGATGTTGGAGATGTTCATGGCTTTACTTATCGCTCACTTTAATTCCTGTTTAACAACTAAAATTGAAGTAAGCAGAGGCATCGGTGGGTGATAGAAAATATTTGGTTTCCGAACGCCCACTTGTGTCCCGTAGGACCCCGAGTACTTGATACATGTTCCTTGATTTATCGCTATCCACATCCGGAGGTATATGGGACCCCTGAGCGAGCTTGATTGATCTTATTTCTTGGGGCCACAAACTAGTTTGAGGTTTTATTTACGATCTGTACTTATGCCATGCTACTTATGTATTTAAATTGTGCGAGGAGCACACTGCATGTTAGGATCGGGACACGATTCCGCTGTGTCGACAAGCCCAGCCACACTTCGGGTTCCCGGCGTTCACAGTATACCCAAACCTTGAGTCCGTCTTGAGCTTGCTTACTTCGCGGGTAGACTCCAAGGTGGCCCCTGAAATATTTCTGAATCCTGATTGTTCTCGTGAAAGCCTCGTTGGGTTTTGATTTGGTTTTTCGAGGTTGATCGGCGTGTGTTGCTATTGGTGCACCCGGCCGGTAAAACTTTCAAAGTCGTGTCGCGGATATGGACGACTTGGAGCATGATATCTCGACCATAGACAAGCATAACTAAAGTTTATTGTTATAAATTTGATCAGATAATGACTAGTAATCAGCTTCATTATAATGGAATGGCTAATTAATACTGCCCACAATGCTTGTTTGGAGTGTCGCTTGCACCATTGTACTGACTAGTAAGTATTGCAACTTCAACGGAATGGCTGAATAAAAGTACCAACAACTTTGGGTTTTGGGTTTATATCATGCTATCATGTCGATTAGTAATTGTTGCAACTTCGGAATGGTTAACTAAAAGTGACCATCGCTTATTTTATCGTGACGATTAACTAAACGACTAGTAATTGCTGCAACGATAATCGAATAAGTAAAGCGCCAACTGTGGGTTCCTTGGTTGACTTCCTCGTTTGGTCTCGAGGGGGAAACACCAGGATGGGTTTGTTTGGTGTTAGCTTCAGGTTGGATCCGGATAGGTCACTTCTTACCCCTCTCTATTTGCCGCCAGTTGTATCGAGTCTCTATAGGTTGTTCTGTGCGCGCTGCCGCTGCCGCTTCAGTCCACCATACCTATGTAGGCGAGGACCGCCGAATTCTAGCCTCGCCGTGTCGCCTCAAGATCGACGCTCCTCTTTTTCCTTTGCCCTTTGTCGGCACCCCTTTGTTTAAGCAGGTTTTGAGATCGACGTCGTTAGCAGGGTTACCCTTCCGGCTTGGCCTGGACAGGGTTATGGATGCCATTGGTTATTCTTCAGGGCTCTTAGCCCCATTTGCATCTTGTCCGTAGTCGGACGCTCCATCTTTTCAAGGTGATTGGATCTTGTACCGTATATCTGTATTCTTGACTCATGGAGTCGTGTTGTATATATATCTGTTCTGTGGGTCCCATCGAGGACTGTTGTGTAATGTTATTACTTCGTTTTCCACCCGCACGAAAGTGCCTGGTGGGCACCTTTGAATCGTTTCTATGCGGGTTTGGCGGATTTGGCTCAAACTTGCATAGGTCCGATTCTGAGGGTGTTACATCCCCACTGCCTACACCGTTCTCCACTGGTGGCTAACCTGAAGAGCAGAATCAATCAAACACTCTGACAAGTATCCATGATGAAGACCATGATGGCAGATGAGACGGTAGAAAGAGGAGGGGGGAGGGGAATGGTGAGGGGATCTGCCTGACTTAATTGGACCCCTGTGCAAAGGACTTAGCGAATTTCCTCGTCTCATGTGAGGACGAAGACACCGGATGCTTCCTCGTCCGGAGCAGATCGTCTGCTCCTCGTCGTCTCCAGATGCTAGCCAGCGAGGTCTACCACCCAGGAAGAGGGAGGCGAAGGCGGGCGAATTGGTGCTGGCTGGAGCTTGGGGGTGTGGCGGCGGGGAGGCTGATTTGCAGGCAGGGAACAACACCGAGCGGTGGCGGAGAGAAGCACCGAGCGGTGGCGAGGAGGTTTGGTTGCAGGAGGGGAGCAGCACCGATCGTGCTCGGGAAGCAAGAGGATCGACGCGTAGAAAAGAAACTGACTACTTCCAGGGCCGGGCCGGCAAAATATGAGGCCCTGTGCGAAAATGTAAAATGGGGCCCCATCTCACACAAAAAAATTGAATAAATAAATAATTATAATGTATATGACAGAATATTTTGCGCAACAATTGCATATATTGAGAATCATACCTATATAACTCGAAGTTGCATAACGTTTATTTGAACATCATCATCCTTTTGTTCTTTAAAATAAAATGTTCAATGATATCTCATAATCAACCTTCTCCAACACTTCGCCCTCAAGTAAATCTTGGCCAAATCGAGTTGAGTCTTTGTTGTGTCATTATAGTACGCATATAGGACTTCAATAGCATCAACTTAGAAAAGCTTTGTTCCGCTGATGCAACTGTCACGGGAATGGTCAATAAAACTCTATGTGCAATACTTGTATTCGGAAAACAATCATGCCACTGTATAAACTTCAAAACTTCAACAGGCCTAATATTTTCTTTTGACATGAATTTTTGAAGAAACTTCGGCTCAATAAATAGATCATTGGCATCAATATCAAATTTCTTATCCTTTTTAAGGGCGGCCTCAAGATGATCACAAGAAGACTTCAAACTATCATAATCCAATAAGTGCAATGTTTCTGAGGTAAATAAGAAACCAAAAAAATCCTGGTAACCCTTATATTGATCAAATATTCTTGTGAGTGACCAAATTGCTTGATCCACAAGAGGTATAAATTAGTTGATTCTAAATGATTGTTCCATAGACTGTGTGACAATATTTGTGTCATCTAGATACTCACCAAACTTTCTCTTTCTTTTAATATCTCTCCTTGTACGAAATGCTGTACCAATATTCATCTCAATTGCAATTCCTTTGGCCATCTCCAATGCTTCTAACAAACACTTCTGATGCTTCTTTTCTAATAATCCTATCCAGAGCACCTTTTTGAGATTTAATTAAATTTTGTTTCTTTTCTTTTCTCTTACGCTTCTGGGAATCAGACATGTTTCCCCATGTCGAATCTGTATTATTGAAACAAAAAGTACAAGAGATAAATAAAATACTTCCTCCGACACATATTAGTTGACTCACATTTGTCTGGATTTAAATGAATCTACACACTATTCAGTATATTGGTTCATTCAAATTTTGAAAAATTAAAATCAATTAATATGGGTCAAGGAAATAAAACGATAGAAGTGATCGGAAAATAGAAATATTTGTTTTTTGCGATCAGCCGATGAGAATTCAGGCGACGGAGAGTTGGAGGAAGTGTGGCCAGTCGGTCACGTACCACGGTACCGCTCGTCGTCGAATCGCCGTGGCCTGTGGATGCGATCGATCGGATTCGCCGCGTGTTTTCTATTCGTCGTGTCCGTCGGCAGTGCCAGGGAATCGTAGGTAATTTGAATAAATCAATCGGAATCAGATTGATCACGACTTTGTCCGTCCCCGTCCAGCGTGCCCCCTACAGCCCAGTACTCCAGCAGAATAGCGCCGGCGTAGCAGCCCGCACCAGCCTGGCTTTGTTCCGATTCCTGCCGATGATACCTATACCACCCGGTATACAACACATATATAAAATTCTGGGCCGCAAAAAATGATGGGCCCTATGCTGCTGGTACACTTGGCACCATTATAGACCCGGACCTGACTACTTCAATCGGTACGATCAAGATCGAACGATTGCTATGAGTCCGTCGAGTTTGATCTTTTTCAGACCGGTCTGAGAATAGATTTATCGTATTTTTTTAGCTCGAGCCACGCCTCGATAACTAATTGACCCGACTTGCACGACACAAGGAGCAACGTATGCAGGTAGCTACGCACCAGAACACGTGCATCTAGCTAGCAACAAAGCGGTACACACAACTAAGCTAAGCATGTAACTACTGTAGCTAGGTAGAAGCAGCACACACGAAGGTGAGCTAATAGCAAAATGCCACACAGCTAGCTGAAAAGCAAGTAACACGGACACAGCTAGCTAGAAGAGGCACATACACGAGCAGACTGTTTTTGCGCGCGCACTCGTAATACAGCCTGCGAAGTATACGTTCATAAATAGTCCCATCTTGACAATTAAACAAGCAAAACGCCTGCTTAAATACCTACTTCCGCACAGACCAATCGTGCAAGTTGCAGACTCCTGCGGCAGCCAGAGGAAGCAGCGCTACTGAAGCTAAGGCTGGTCATAGTGGAAGTAACATAGATGGTAACGTACATTTTACCTAGACATAAAGAGTGATGTGACAAATTAACGAGAAGAAAGATAAATGAAGTAACATAATATGTTACCATCATCATGCTTCTCAATACAAAATGAATCTACAAATTAATTGCAGCTTCTATGAGCTCCATACAGAGGACCCTGCTCCGCCGCACAGTAAGCGTTACTGGGCCCTCTACCAGCCTGCTAGGCCCAGCAAGTTGGAGAAGCATCCCTCGCTAGCCGTCATTCACGGAGCAGCAATATGCCAAGACATTCTCACAGCTCATGGGCCGGTCTCTGGCTGGCCATATGGGAAAATATTTTACGATCGCAGTCACAGCTCAACCATCTTTGACACGTGTAAATGCTGACGCCTCTAAATCCATGGACCAGGTCCCATAAAAATATTTTCCGGCCATATGGGCCCAAAGAGGCATTTTTTTTCACAACAGTTTATTGGGGCATTTGTTGAGACCGTTGCCATTATTAGTATTTTTTAAAATTCCTAAAAAGGTTTATTATTAGGGTAATTTTTAAAAACTGTTATTATTAGTACTTTTAGAGACACAAGTAAAATTGACACATTTAAAAATATGGAAAATTTGCTATAGGACACCGTTATTTTCAGACGTTTGCCAAAACACATCGCAAAATTGTGTTTTTGCTAGGTACTATTACAATTTTGTGGCACATTTGCCAGAACACACCGCACGGATAAAAAAAGAAAGTTTGGCATATTTTTTCAAACCTGGTCATAACATGGTCACGCAGGAAAAATTGTCAAAACTTCATGTTTTTGGGCATGTGGTGTGTTCTGGCAAATATGCCACAAAATTGTAATATAAAAATAACGGTGTCCTAAAACAAATGTTCCCTTAAAAATACTCCAAAAAGTAATTGAGGGCACTTTTTAAGCATTTAAGGGCACTTGCCCTTAAAGCTCTACCGTGACATAGTGTGATGAACTTTGCTTTTGTACAGTTTCACCGAAGTTGGCTCATATATTAAACCACATGACCTAAAATTAAGTTGAGAAGTTGAGAGAAAAAGGAAGAAAGAAAGAAAATAGTGAAATCGGAATATATCAAAACCTCAGATAACATAATCCACCTTAAATAAAATACTCTCACCATTTATAATTTTTTTTTGAAACGAGGCAAAAGAGTTGTCTTTTCAATGATATAGTAGAAGAGAAAATGACAGTATATGAGGAAAACTGGCCAAAAACCGATTCAACTCGACACAACACGTCGGCCCCGAAGCCACGCTCCACACAGGTCGACGACCAAGGCGCCCAAGCGAACAAGGTCAGCACCTAAACACAAACACCTCAACGCAACAAGGCGGAGGCAAAGACCGGAACCGCCGCTCCGACATCTACACCGACCCCGGGGCCGCGCTCCTTCTAGCCAAAGACGAAAACGCCAACGCCAAGCACCAACACACTCCACAGGTCCCTCTGGCCGGCGAAACATCCAAAGCGAGGCCTCGAGAGGCAAAATGACGCAAGAGCGCCACACTCGTCCGAACCCGCAAGGAATCAAGGGTTTCCCGCGGAGAACCCGGGCGGAGGAGCGAACACACCGCTCCGACGACGACTTCAAGAAGCACAGGAGCCCAAAGGTGTCGTCGTCGTTGGTCCTAGCCAGCTGCCAGGACAAGGCTTTCGGCTATCAATGAGTCGCAAACCACACGCCTGCCTCGTAAGGACCGGCCAAACCAGCACACCAAACCACGTCACGACGCCGTCGTGGAAGCCTCAGAAAGGAGCAGCCAGATCCAGCATCCCGCATGCTGCCACGCCTAGCTCCCCGTCATCACGACGAAAGCTAAATAAGTGACTTGGATTTGTCTAGATTCGTAGTCATATGAACGAAAGGAATAATGCATGTGAAACCGAATCACTATCGTCTATCTTTGGGCTACTCCCGTGCTTGAGAGACCTGCCTAGGAGCAACTAACGCAGGATGTCCATTTGGTAGTCCATGGGAGATGCATGCCCTAAGGTTGCATCCAACGCGTTGCACACGTTAGACAGGAATAACTTAACCACCCGGAACTAACATGATTTAGAAGAAATTAGCAAAGACCAACTCCGACGTCAGAAAGAATAGTACAGGAGAGAAGCATATCCAATCCAATATATTAACGCCGCAAATGAAGAAAAACCCGTCCGTCCCTGATTGCACCACGCATGTCCCCTTTATATATGCTCCCCGATAGTACTATCGTTCCAAACAAGCGAGCTAGCAAGCAACTGCTCAAGTGTCCAGGCTGCTAGCT
Source organism: Avena longiglumis (assembly GCA_030063025.1). Lineage (NCBI taxonomy): Eukaryota > Viridiplantae > Streptophyta > Magnoliopsida > Poales > Poaceae > Avena > Avena longiglumis. The sequence continues at coordinate 110,354,078 of CP125976.1, read as the reverse complement.
GCGTGAGACACGAGAGAGAAGGATGCTAGGGATGAAGCCCTCCTCGGCCATTGTTCTGGTGCTCGCAGCTATTATTGTAGCACAATATCCCTCCCTTGCGACCGCCGCCGATCCGAAGGTCATCATCGTCGGCGCCGGCATGTCCGGTAAGAGGCTAGCTATTACACTGGACACACGCATGGACATGGACATTGCGTACAGGCCTGCGTGCATACTTAATGCAATACCGATCGATCGAGTTCTTGCAGGTATCTCGGCTGGGAAGAGGCTGTCGGAGGCCGGCATCACTGACTTCATTATCCTTGAGGCGACCGACCGCATCGGCGGGCGCATTCAGATCACCAAGTTCGCCGGCGTGAACGTGGAGATGGGGGCCAACTGGGTGGAGGGCGTGAACGGCGTCGAGATGAACCCCATTTGGACCATGGCCAACGGCCCCGGAGGCCTCAACCTCAGGACCTTCCGTTCCGACTTTGACCACCTTGCCAGCAACACGTACAAGCAAGAGTACGCATGAGACTTACTATACTCCATCTATAAGTACGGAGTCATGTAAAATATATTTTTTAAATGTCTAAATATTCTGAAAACTAATTTCACATGTTCAACTAGACATTCTATGTCTGCACATAAAGTGCCGAAAAAGGAACATATTTCGTGACCTGTGTAAAATTCAAAAATACAAAAATAGTCTCATGAATTGTCATATTGGACAGTAAAAAAAATCTTTTTTACACATTTCATAAAAATATTCTTTTTTTCGCGAAATATTATGCCCAAATACAAAATATTATTCACATGTTCACATAAAAATATTCTACTTTTGCTCCTATATGTGATTTGTTTTTTGGGGAAACTTTTCTATTTTCAAATGTGCTTTTAGTCAATAGGTGCATATACATATAGGAGCAAAAGTAGTTTCCTGGTGTACGTTTTTGTTTCCGTAAAGAATTAATCTATGTTAAAGTTTGATCCGGTATATATATAAAAATATCAACATCTATAACATTATATTAATATTATAGGCTGGCCTGAAACATACTTATTGTATGTATTTGTTATAATAAGTGTCAATTTTTATACTTGATCGAACTTTAGAAGCCTTAACGTTTACATGGAAAAGGTAGTTTCGGTAGTAGGAAAATTACTGTATAAAATTTTGGCGACTTGAAAATCTGGTACGGATTTACCCTAGATGTTGAATAGGCGCCATCTCTTATACTTATGTTCCTTTTGTTTCATCTACATATATCAGTTACTTTTCTTGAAATAACGAATCTTTGTGTATTATGTTACAAGTAAATTCTCTTGGACAATTCCTATATGTATACTTTCTTGTGTGAATCTAGCGGTGGTCTTTACGAGAAGAAATTTGTTGAGAAGATAATCAAGAGAATGGCTGAGGTGGAAGAGAGCGGTAGCAAGCTCGCCAGTACCTTGCACCACAGCGGCCAACAAGACATGTCCGTCATGTCCATGCAGCGCCTCACCAACCAGTACGTATGCACTCACTAATCACACCACCTTGCGCTTTCAGTGTAACGCCTAGTGCAGTGTGCTAGCTTCGAACAATTAGATCCGAGAAATTCTTTTGGGATTTAAACTTGTAGTGACTATGCATTTATCACCTGTACCTTGAGAAATTCTATGAGGACTTTTACCCAGGTTTAGAGCTAACGTGGGTAATAGCTCTATTTTTGTCTTGCAGTTTTTTATACAACAATCATACTTCCTCTATTTGGGATTATAGGTCCTACGCGCATACCTAGGTTGTTAATTTGACCAATAAAATATAACTTATATATCATAAAATTTATATCATTAGAAAATATAACCTCTAAAGTTTCTAATGGTATAATTTTTGTGTTATATTATTTATAATTTATTGTTCAAATTGGCAATCTAGTTATCCGCGCCGGGACTTATAATCCCAAACGAAGGGAGTATATAAGAGATTACAGTTAATGTTGTATAGGGACAAATTCTAATGCATGAACTCGAGGAATCTAATTATGGTCAAAATAAGACGAAGTATCCTGAACCGATAGGATTTCTAGATGATGATGGCGAAGACAATGGCTTAAACTTCTCTTGATTTGAAAACCCTGCCCTATTGGGACGACCTTGGGTCCTCGTTCATACCGGGGTGGAGAGACGGTGGAACTCCAGCATCGATAGATTCGAAACTTACCAGATGCTAGAGAGCTTCTGAGGCGACCCTCATGCATGATGCATAGATCCAACAATGAAACGTTAGATAATCTCTATTTAACATATCCTCCATCAGCTAATCTATGTTTCTAGTCCATCATCTAAGTCCAAATCCAATGCTCCAAAAATTGTTGTGTATGAACCTTTCGCAAACTTGGTCGACACTAGATTTGGATGGTCGACATTTCATTTTCGAGAAAAGAACATGGGCGACCTTTATTAAATTTAAAAAAGGATGATTGGGCGATATAAGATTCCACTCGGTTGCTGGAAATATGTGTAATGGACCAGCACTATTACTAGGAGATAAGGAATAAAAAGCCCTTTATACAGGGCTGGTAACTGAGAAGTTAGCTAATGGTTGATGTTCACCTTTCTATCTCTTACTTATATTTAGAGTTATTTTCGAAGAAAAAAACTTATATTTAGAGCATGTGCACAGTTTAGACATGAGTCTAGCAATAAAGTGTGCGGCCACGACAATAGTGAGCTAGCATGGCAAAAATCACAGGTGGTTAGCCATCTTAGTAGGATCCATAAACCTAGGAAAAGGTGTCTTTTCTGCTCGCAGCCCTATCATTCGTGTTGGGATACTGGGAGACTGACAATGAGCCTTTTCAACCTTTTGTTTTCTTATTATAGTTGATACTAGTACTACACTCGAGTCTAGATTTAGAAAGGTTTTCTTAATTAGTCAATGGTTTTCTCATACACTTCACACGTCCTTATAGTACATCTCTTCACCAAAGCTTTAATTAGACTTGTTGCATATCTTCTCATGATACTTCCTCTTGCTAAAATATACTAGTGCATATTAGTTTTAGCCAAAGTCACAGTCCATAAAGTTTGACTAAATATTTATAGAAACAAATCAACATCTACAATGTTAAATACATATAATGTGAAAGTATATTTTATGATAATTTTAGTAATACAGATATGATGTTGCGAATGTTGATAAGTTTTTATACGTATTTGGTCAAACTTACAAATTTTAACGTACTATATTGTGTCAAAAATAGAAGTATATATATGTTGGAACACATGACACAATTATGCAATTTGCTTCAAACTTGAAGTGTATGTCAGCAAATAAGGACCAGTCGACCACAGCCGTGTTCACGAGCCAATAAGTGCATGGAGGAGAGAGTTTTATATAATATCCCTCCGTCTTAAAATCGCATATTTGTTTAAATTTAGATATATATAGATACTATAGATACATCTAAATTTAGAAAAAATCACAACTTCTAATTTTAGACCGAAGGAGAACAATTTTCCACTTTTTATTTTGAAATCGTTTAGTATTATTTCCCAATGTACATGTGATCACATCACTACCACCTCACCGCAAAAGAAACGGCCTTTGATTAACAAACGCACATGCAATGCATGCCATGCATATAGTTTGTTGCAGCAGTTGATTGAGAGTTCCCAAGCAATCATGTCTCGATCGAATGATCGATGCTACATCATGTTTCGACATCATATGGTTGCGTCATTGCGTGTGACACATTTCTTTTGTCTGCGGGCATCCATACTGCATGTTTTGCTCGTGTTTTATTTGATTTTGCCCGTGCGTGCAATTTGTGCGACCTGCGTACGTGTGACATGTACTGTGTTGCAGTATGCCTACCGGTCCATCCACGCCGGTCACCATGGTGCTCGACTACTGCCAGCACGACTTCGAGTTCGGGGAGCCGCCGCGCGTGACGAGCCTGCAGAACACGCAGCCACTGCCGACGTTCAGAGACTTCGGCCACGACCTCTACTTCGTGGCCGATAAGCGCGGCTACGAGTCCGTCGTGCACCACGTCGCCGGGCAGTACCTCGAGACCGATCTCGAGTCCGGCGCCATCCTCGACCCCAGGCTCAAACTGAACACGGTGGTGCGTGAGATCGCCTACTTCCCCAGCGGCGTCATGGTTAGGACAGAGGATGATATGGTGTATCGGGCAGACTACGTCATCCTCTCGGCTAGCCTCGGCGTCCTGCAGACCGACCTCATACAGTTCAAGCCGAAGCTGCCTTCATGGAAGACCGCGCCAATTTACCAGTTCGACATGGCGGTGTACACCAAGATCTTCCTCAAGTTCCCCAGGAGGTTCTGGCCGGAGGGTCCTGAAACCGAGTTCTTCCTCTATGCCAGCGGCAGGAGAGGGTACTACCCGGTTTGGCAGCAGCTGGAGAAGCAATACCCAGGGTCCAACATTCTGCTGGTGACCGTCACCGACGACGAGTCGAGGAGGATCGAGCAGCAGTCTGATAACCAGACAATGGCGGAGGCGGTAGGGGTGCTGAGGAAGATGTTCCCAGGGAAAGAGGTGCCTGAAGCCACGGAGATACTCGTGCCCAGGTGGTGGTCCAATAGGTTCTTCAAGGGCACCTTCTCAAACTGGCCCATTGGCGTCGGCCGCTATGAATTCGACCTAATCCGGGTACAAACATATACTCCTCTGAGATACCTTTAAATTTAGACAAATCTGAATCCATTAGTTTGGATCAGAGGTAGTAGTACATTTTTCTTGGATTTTAATTAGCTGTCCTCTGAGATCCGTTGACAATATATGTTATTTCCCTGTTTTTCTGGCATGTAATTCAGGCTCCTGTTGGGAGGGTTTACTTCACCGGTGAGCACACGAGTGAAAAGTACAACGGATATGTCCATGGAGCGTATCTTGCAGGTACTAGTAATAAGTAATTAAAGTTCATCTCTCCTGCTTTGCTAAGAGTTTGGTATCTTGGTTTGAACTCCGATCTGAGATATTCCAATGCGACGGTGCTTTCTATTTTTATTTTTTAGGAATTGACTCTGCTGACATCTTGATCAACTGTGCAAAGAAAAAGATGTGCAAGTACAATGTCCAGGGAAAGCATGACCAGAGGTAACTACTAACTAGTCCTACTGTTACCGTTTAGCCCATAAAACATGTACTCCAAAAGGCATGTAATGAAACATTTATCCCATAAAAGTTGTGCCTAACTGTGTTGCTGGCCTGATTCACATTTTTATCCATGTTGCAGATTAGCCACCGTGAGTGAATTACAACACCAAAAGTGACGATTTCCTAAAGAGTCAGGGTGCTTGCAGTTCTTTTGATTTTTCTTATTTATCAAAGTCCTATACAAAAAAAAAACAGTTGTCAAAAGGATGTATATAGCCAACTTAATTCTGGTAAATTTGACAGAAGTGAAATAAACTATGGTGTCCACTTGTTGTACAACCACATTTTCCACAAATATCATGAAATGCAACATCAGCCTTTTATTAAGGATCTTGGCGTTGATAGAGTGATATTCATGCAATATCGTCCGTTTATGTTCCTCGAAAAAAAATCATCATTCTGAGAACCAACATGATATTAGAGAAATATATCTGCAGGGAAGGGATACGTTTATGCCCGTCCTAGGAGTATGATTCATGTTATCAAGTTTGTTTGTAAGGAAACCTTGAAAATGATGCATGGCAAAGTGGAAGATTCTTTGGCGATCCTTCCATAATTCCATGTATTCAGTCCGGGAATCCATCATTGTGAACAGAAAACAAGATTGCTACATGCACCACAGCAACGTGATGTGAGCTTGTTCCATTTTTTTGCTTTATGTTCCCTAGAACCCAGTGATTCCCGGACTTAACCAAACAGATAGACATCGAATATGCACAAACTAGAATTAACGACGAAAGGATTATGCGCACTATGTTGCACTTTCACTGAATGCTTGCTACAATCAACCACTGCCCGATTGACGTAGTAAAAGGATCAGAGTATATATATATATATATATATATATATATATATATATATATATATATATATATATATATATATATATATATATATATATAGTCCTTCCAATGGAAACCAGTTAAAGTGGATTTGGCATATATATCTCTCTGTACGACGATGTCACGTCACACTTTGCTCCGACCTCCACTACATTCTGGTCTGCTAGATGATGATCATCGAATGGAAAAAAAAAGGAAAAGGTAGAGCGAGTGTAGCAGCAGAGAGAACCTGTGTCTGTGGTCTCCTGCCCCGTTGAACAAAATATCTCTGGCTAGCTGATACTTCTATACATGATGTGTGAATGTGAAATCAACATCGACTTCACATGTATACGGCTGCTAGTCTGCTACCAAAGTACTAATCCGGCCATCCACAGCGAGCGGAATGAATAAGTTATCACCCTTAATTCTTAAAATTAACTTTCATTTTTGCAAAAGATGGACGAGACTAGTCTCTTTTTGCTCAGAAATATCACTGCATGCCTTGCGGCCCTAAATCAAAATCAAGAAAGGAGTGAGACGAGACATCAGATCGTACATACCAGATATGACAGATACCCGCAGCTTCGCTAGTGAGGGTCTCGTTAGTGCATGACACACACATGCACCTTAAAAGTCAGAAGAATCTCCAATCATTTTGCTGTATTAGTGTGCACTGGTCCATCGATCAGCCGGATGACATGGAGGTTCCATGTCCCACTTGATCAATATGGTATAAGAGATTGTAAGGCCATTACGAGTCTCCAAAATATTCCCCACTAACAGTCCCACTTGTGTGTCTTTTGCCACTTGTACATGTAGCGAGAATAGACAGGTAGGCATGCTCAGGTGGCCATGATGATGAAACATTGCTCCACTCAAGCTGCATTGCTGCCTATTTTGTGTGTATAAAAGGCGGGGCACGGAGATGATATAGATATTCCTCTCTACCACTAGCTATCTGAATATAATCTGAGTGGTATAATAATACAGTGGTGCAGTGAAGGTGTAGTGATCGAGCATGCTGCCCAGGAGCCGAACTCTTCCAACTAGGATCCACGACAGCGCGGTAAGATCCATCTATTCGATCAAACATTATGCGCTTTCTTTAGAGGAACTTCAGTGAGTTACATGTTGTGTTTATGTAATATATGTGCATAGCTGGACCCGGACCGCGATGCGAGGAGGTACCTCCAGGTCGAGGCCCAGCCCATCACTTCCAAGATCGATGAGGATGCACCGGCGGACAACACCACTACCGGCGGCGGCAAATGTTTCGATGACGATGGACGGTTGAAGCGTACGGGCACTGTGTGGACAGCGTCTTCCCACATCATCACGGCGGTCATTGGCTCAGGGGTGTTGTCGCTCGCGTGGGCAATCGCGCAGCTCGGCTGGCTTGCTGGCCCTGCCGTCATGGCCCTCTTTGCCTTTGTCATCTTCTTCACCTCCAACCTCCTTGCCGACTGTTACCGCACGGGAGATCTCGCCACTGGCAGGCGGAACTACACATACATGGACGCCGTCAGGGCGAACCTGGGCGGCGGCAAGGTCATGGTCTGCGGCGCAATCCAGTACCTCAACCTCTTTGGAGTCGCCGTCGGATACACCATTGCTGCCTCCATTAGCATGATGTGAGCGAGCTCCACTAGAATTTCTTCACTTTGAGTCCAGCAATGTTTTTGCCAGCACCTATGTTGATGGCTAGATGAATGCAACAGGGCAATCAAGCGTTCTAATTGCTTCCACGCGAGCGGCGGGAAGGACCCATGCCACATGTCCAGCAACATGTACATGATCATCTTCGGCATCATTCAGGTCTTCTTCTCGCAGATCCCAGATTTCGACCAGGTCTGGTGGCTCTCCATCGTCGCCGCCATCATGTCTTTCACCTACTCCACCGTCGGCCTCAGCCTTGGTATTGTCCAAGCTGTCCAGAACAAGGCTTTCCAAGGAAGCATCATGGGCATCTCCGTCGGCGCCATCACCAAGGCCGGCACTGTCACTCCCATGCAGAAGATCTGGCGCAACCTGCAGGCGCTTGGGGACATCGCCTTCGCCTACTCCTACTCCATCATCCTCATCGAGATCCAGGACACGCTCCGAAGCCCGCCACCGGAGACGCGCACCATGCGGAAGGCCACCCTCATCAGCATCTCCGTCACCACCGCCTTTTACCTCCTGTGTGGCTGTGCGGGCTATGCAGCTTTTGGCGACGACGCCCCCGGCAACCTCCTCACAGGCTTCGGCTTCTACAACCCCTACTGGCTGCTCGACATCGCCAACCTCGCCATTGTTGTCCACCTCGTCGGGGCCTACCAGGTCTACTCCCAGCCGCTCTTCGCCTTCGTCGAGAAGTGGGCAGCCAGGCGCTGGCCCAAGGTCGAAGAGTACGACATTAGGTTACATGGCCCCAGTGGGCATGCCTGCAGGGTCAACGCGTTCCGGCTGGTGTGGCGGACATGCTTTGTGGTTCTGACCACCGTCGTGTCCATGCTCCTGCCCTTCTTCAACGACGTCGTCGGCATTCTAGGTGCGCTTGGCTTCTGGCCGCTCACTGTCTACTTCCCCGTGGAGATGTATATCGCACACCGCAAGATCAGGCGGTGGAGCACGCCGTGGGTAGGGCTGCAGGCGCTCAGCCTCGCGTGCCTTGTGGTGTCCCTGGCCGCGGCAGTCGGCTCCGTCGCTGGCGTGGTGCTCGACCTCAAGTCCTACCACCCATTCCACTCAACGTACTAATCTGCTGGAACTAACCAGCTACATGTGTTACTGGGAATATTTAGAACTGTGCTTAATTAACTCGTAGCATGCCTTGAGTAAATAAAGATCACTCCTTTCCTAGCAAAAAGAAAAAAAAGTTCTACATGTGTCCTTAGGATCAGACCATGCATACGCAAATCAACAATGATAATACTAAGTGCCAAGTATGTTGTGGGCATGTTCTAAGCTTATATTATATCCAATATGAGATTATGGGATCCAATAAGACCATTGAGGTAGAAATAGTGATATAAGTGTAATTGAGTTATTAGAATACTGCCAGTTTGGAAACCTGACGATTTTGTAAGGTAGATAATTGATTTTGTTTTAAAAAAATTGGACCAACGGTCGGTGACTACTAACTACTGGCTAGCCCTGCTAGATTTCTAGCGTAAGTAAAACTCTCAACGAGACAACCCATGAAAAGCATTCACAAGGTAAATATAACTTCATTCAGGTTCTAATGTTCAATGCTGTAAACAAATCATTCAATTTAGAGGAAAATAAATTGGTAATAGAGATGATATGATTGAAGAGACCTTTCAAGAATTTTGTTTCTCCTGTCAACAAAAACCCGGAAAAATTCTATTGGGCTTGCAAGCAACTCGTCATCAATGCTGAGCTTTGTCTTCGAATCATCTGGTACTTCCTGCACATCATATTGTGAGCTAACACCGCAAAACTACACTATTGTGAACAATGTAGCAAGGTAACATTGTTATCAGTTTATCCATTTGAATTTGTTCAATATATAACCATAACTGGTCCACTATAAACTTTGCATAAATCATATATCTACCTGGCACCTTAATGGAAGGAGCAAGGTAAGAATGTCTACATTTCTTAACAAGTGCAAGGTTACAGAGAAGAACGACTTCAGCAGTCACAGATTTGCACAAAGACGGACCATACTGACAGGTACCGCACAATGAAACAGCCAAAACGATGCTGACCTGTTCAGCTATGTTACTCCAGGTAGTCAATTTCAACAATTTCCTTTCCATCAGAAAATACAAGACTACATGTTCACTCGCAGACGGTAAAAAATGAACAGACCGGTTAGCAGTGAAACCATCAATGTAAAATATCACAGTTTCTTCGAGACACAAATGAGTTTAAATACGTTCAACATATTTAACTCATGCTACTAGTAGAACTGTCCTATGCAGAGATCATAGGTATAAAAATGAACGACCCACCAAATGGGGAAAAGTGCATGAAAGGAGAAGCTCTTATCTTGCAAGAACTCCATCAGAAGCACTGGGATATTGTGATGCCGAACCATAGTACAGAACAGAAGCAAAGCTTTAGAATAGATCCGAAATACTTTTCTTTCAACACATATCAAGGGAGAGAATATAGTCATCAACTTCAGGCATAACAGTTTTATTTGAATGCCTTTCAGATGCAGTACATCGGGTAGACTGCTCATGAACGCTCTCACGTTTACAATAAGCTAGAAGAATGCGACGCTAATTTCTTTAGTAATTCAGCCAGTAAAAACACAATAGTGGTCACTTTAATCAAAATAATTATCAGAAGTATCACCTGTATCTCCTTCTCTGGTACTAGTAGCTTTCTGCCACCTACCCATCTACCCTTCTTGTTAGTACTGAATTATGAGACGAAACATGTTCTGTCTTACTTGCAACATTTTGTCCAATGCAGCATCTATTCTGGAAACAAGATAGGTTCCATGTATCAGAATAATAAGAAATGGAGTGCTCTCCTTCATTTTGTAAACAACAGATATGAAGCATATGGGCTCTATGTAGCCCAATACATAAGCACAGCAGCCGTTTAAAAAGCAATGTGCAGAACCATTTATAATCTGCTAAGGTCCTCGTCCTCAGAAGAGGTCGCAGCAAGGACGCGCGGGGTTAGGAAGAGCGCGGGGGCCTCGGGTGTTGGCCCAGCCCCGATCGCCGAGTGCAGTCCGGCGTGACGACAACGATGATCCGGCGATTTTGCGCACGTACGGTACGATCAGCCTAGCACTTTGAGCTAGCTAGCTGATCAAACTCTCAACTCACACGAATACGTACGGGGAAAAACAATATATGGCTACAACTCCCTCTCGGTCCTGCTGTTTGTATTGAATCTCACGGTTGTCTTACAAGGCTACTACATGGGTGTATATATACCCGGCAAGACGACACAGTGTCAATACGAATAGGTGTTGGACTACTAGTCCTACTCGGTCTGTATACGGAACACACACATGCACACGACACCGTTCCGTGTCCTATCGGGATTATTATTCCTAACAATCACCCCCCTAAGCACGATGTGCCCATCTTCACAGCTTGGACGCCGATCCTTCCTCTCATCTCCGCAAACTTTACTTGTCCCAAAGATTTAGTTAGGATATCCGCAAGCTGATCATTGGTGCAAACATAGTTGACTTTAATCTTGCTCTCCTCTACACACTGTCGTATGTAGTGATACTTCGTATCAATGTGCTTACTCCTGTTATGATGCACCGGATTCTTGCACAATGAAATTGCAGACTTGTTGTCAATATTGAGCACCACTTGTTCCGCCTCTTGATTGGTGAGATCACCAAGTAGACTCCTTAGCCACACACCTTGACACGCCCCAGTTGCAGCCGCAATATACTCAGCTTCACAGGATGACTGTGCCACCACCTTTTGCTTTTGTGATAGCCAACTTACTATGCTTCTTCCCAAGAAATATGCCACGCTCGAGGTACTCTTACGGTCGTCAATATCTCCTGCCATGTCGATATCACTGTAGCCAAGTAGCTTCACCTCCTCCTTCTCTTTCGAGTAGACAATACCAAAGTTTGTTGTCCCTTTGATATACCTGAGTATATGTTTCACGGCTGTCCAATGCTCCATTGTGGGTGCTTCCATGAAGCGACTCACATAGCCAACGGAATAGGCCGAGTCGGGTCTTGTGTTAATGAGATACCTCAAACTTCTGACCACACTCCTATACTCTGTTGCATCAACCGCAGGTGCTTCACTCCTTTTGCTCAGTTTAAGACGAGGTTCCATCGGAACATGAGTTGGATTGCATTCTTCCATGCCACACTTCTCGAGTATCTTCTTTGCATATGCCTCTTGGCATAGCGTGATCTCACCCAGCTTTTGATGTACCTCGATCCCAAGGTAGTAGCTCAACAAGCCTAGATCACTCATCTTGAATAACTCCTTCATTTGTAGCTTGAACTTTGCAATCTCCTTCTCATCCGCTCCAGTTATCAATAGATCATCAACATAGATGCCAACTAGAAGATGATCCCTTCCTTTACCTCGCTTATACATCGCATGCTCGAGTGGGATCTTCTCGAATCCGAGAGAGATCAATGTACGATCAAGCTTGATGTTCCACGCCCGAGGGGCTTGCTGTAGCCCGTACAACGCCTTGTGTAGCTTCAAAACCTTGTGTTCTTCTCCCTCTTTGATGTATCCCGGTGGTTGCTTCACATAAACTTCTTCTTCTAACTCCCCATTCAAAAACGCGGATTTCACATCCATGTGATGCAATTTCCAAGATTCTTGAGCTGCGAGAGCGATAAGTAATCTCACCGATTCCATCCTTGCAACGGGAGCGTACACTTCTTCGAAATTCACACCTTGCTCTTGCACATACCCCTTGGCAACTAGCCGAGCTTTGTGTTTCACCAACTTCCCTTCGGCATCCTTCTTGATCTTGTACACCCACTTGAGCCCTGTGGGCTGTGGCCTTGTGATTGTTGGGTAGATCGATAAGCTCCCATGTATCGTTGTCTTTGATCGATCCCAACTCCTCATCCATAGCACGACGCGAACACTCCTCCGTATTAGCATCCTCGAATTTCGTCGGCTCTTCGGTGAGTAAACACCGACCTTGTCCTCTCCCTCGCGCACGCGCTGTACGAAGGGTCTCCGGCGGATACAATTCCAGTACACTTCGGAATTTTTCTGGAGTAGGCGGCCGTCTCCTTTCTTCCCGTGCACTTGGAGGAGACGTGGAAGCTGATGTAGTACTTGTTTCAGCGTCTACTGAATTTCCTGCAATTTCTGTCGGTGTACTGCATGTTGGCGACGTGCCATCGTCGCCCGCGTCCACTTCTGGACTGCCGCTAGTCCCTCCTGGACGGGAGTGTGCAGCTGATGGGCCACTTGCGCCAGGGATCTCGTCCGCGCGTGGACTGGATGGCGACGCCGAGCCTCCAGGTGCAGCGCGTGAGCTGCTGCTCGTGCCGGGACTCCCACGCGGAGAGACGTCTCCAGGCGTAGCGCTGCTGCTGCTCGCTTCCGTACCTCCATCTTCTGAACCAGCGCCTAAATCCGTAACGCCACGGGACGCTGTTTCTTGATCATCTGCATGCGAATCACTGTAGACTACAGTAAATATTTCATCAGAAGTTGATTGTACCGGTTCCGCAGAGCCCAATTCCATAATTTCTCCTCCTCGAAGACGACGTCGCGTGTCACCACCAACTGTTTTTTCACGGATTGTACGCGCGATACGCCTTCGAACCGTATTCATAGCCGATCATGACCATTGGAGTACTTCGATCCGCCAACTTGCTAGTATGCCCGGTCACCGTCTTCACATGCGCCACGCACCCGAAAGTGCGAGGATGATCAACCGAGGGCTTGCGTCCGTACCATGCTTCGTACGGTGTCATACCAACCACGCTCTTAGTTGGCGCCCTATTCAGCAAATAGACGGCCGTCGTGACCGCCTCACCCCAAAACTTGTCTGGCACGCCTTTGCTTTTCATCATGCTACGTGCCATGGCCACCACGGTTTGGTTCCTTCTTTCATAACACCATTTTGCTGCAGTGAATATGGTGCGGTGAGATACCGCCGGATACCATTAGCTTCGCAAAAGTCCTTGAATTCATTGGAGATGAACTCACCCCCCCTCCCCCGCCCCGATCGGTAGGTAGGGCCTTCAACTTGGCCTCGGCCTCTACTTCGGCCGCCATCTTCATGATCCTGAAGGCTTGCAAAGTTTGATCCTTACTCTTCAGCAACACAACCCACATGTATCTACTGAAGTCGTCGACGATGAGCAAAAAGTACTTGTTCCCGGCGGGGGTCGCCGACGTGATTGGTCCGCATAAGTCTCCATGCACCAACTCAAGAACCTTACTTGCTCGATATTGTCCCTCCCTTGGAAACGGGGCTCGCCTTTGCTTCCCAATGAGACAACCTTCGCACACCTGCTCAACATGATCAATACACGGTAAGCCACGTACCATCTCCTTCTGTCCAAGTTGTCGTAGAGCTTGAAAATTTAGATGTCCGTAGCGTGCATGCCACTTCCACGCCGAGTCTTCCATGCTTGTCATCAAACATATTGGATCCGCCCGATTGAGATTGAGGATGTAGAGACTATTCTTCGACCTCTCCACCTTCATGATGAGCTGCCTTTGGCGGTCATATCCCCACGGGAACTCGTCCTCCAACACGATCTTGCATCCACGCTCCGCGAGCTGACCAAGACTGATGATGTTGGTCTTTAGCTTGGGAATATAGTACACATCAGTGAGTACCTTGTGACCTCCATCCTTCAACTCAAACAGGACTGTGCCTCGCCCTGCAATCTCCACCTTCGACCCATCGCCGAATCGAACGGAGCCTCCAACCGTGAGGTTCAACTCAAAAACCTGAGCCTTGTCGCCGGTCATGTAGTTGCTAGCGCCTATGTCGAGGTACCAAACGTCGTGAGCCGTCTGCATCCTCCGCGGGAAGACCTTCTCTTCCACGAGCGTGACGATCTCCGTAGCGGACTCATAAGGAGTTGATTCCTTGGTGGTCATTAACTCGCAAGCTTCGAGCATGAGCATCATCGATCCATCATCTCCTTCCTTCGCCATGAGAGCCTTCTCCTTTGAACGGTTGGGACACTCCGATTTGAAGTGCCCGAGCTGATTGCACTTATGGCAGCGAAGATTCTTCTTGTCGAATTTCTTCTTTGGCTTCTTGACTTGCGTCCGACTTCTTCGCGGGACCGAACCATCGCCATCGCCAGATGCCTTATCGCTCCTCTCCTTGGCGACCATTGATCGCCATCGGGCACATGTAAGCATGAGGTGCTCATCTTGATTCGTCGCCGTGGGTGATCTTCATCCGCCGTCATGCGCCTTGAACCGTCCAGGTCATCCATCGTGAGGGTGGTGAGATCAACGCATTGCTCAATTGCCGACACCACAGATATGTACCGCGGCGGCGCTGCGCGTAGGAAACGCATTACGACTGAGATATCTTCCAGCTTCTCACCTTGCACGCGAATCCCGTTGACAATTGTGGCTACCCTCGAGGCAAAAGCGCCTAGCGTCTCATCTCCTCCCATCTCCGGTTCGTACTTCCTCTGCAAGGTTTGTAGGGTCGCCCTGCGGACGCGCTCGTGCCCAAGATTCAACGTCTTGAGTGTCTCCCACGCCGCCTTTGCAGAATCCTTCGAGATCAGGTGATGCATCACGTCCGCCGGCACCACGGAGGCGATGGCCGTGAGTGCCTGTCGGTCCTTGCGGTACTTTGACGCGCCCTTCTTGAACTCGTCGCCGTCGGGATCGACAGCCTCCCAGATGTCGTTGCCCTCCATGGCCCACTCCATCCGTTTCGCCCACGTCGTGTAGTTGCCGCGACCATACCGCGGGTACTGCGACGACACCGATGCACCCGCAGCCGCACCGGAGTACTCGCCTTGCTCCTTGCCTGTCATGACCTCCTGTTACTAGGAGATCCTCCGCGAGGCTCTGATACCAATTGTTGGCCTAGCCCCGATCGCCGAGGGCAATCCGGCGTGACGACAACGATGATCCGGCGAGTTCGCGCACGTACGGTACGATTAGCCTAGCACTTTGAGCTAGCTAGCTGATCAAACTCTAAACTCACACGAATACGTACGGGGAAAAACAATATATGGCTACAGGGCCCTCTCGGTCCTGCTGTTTGTATTGAATCTCACGGTTGTCTTACAAGGCTACTATATGGGTGTATATATACCCGGCAAGACGACGCAGCATCAATACGAATACGTGGTGGACTACTAGTCCTACTCGGTCTGTATATGGAACACACACATGCACACGACACCGTTTCGTGTCCTATCGGGATTATTATTCCTAACATCGGGGGAGGTATAGAGCGCGTCGCGGTGGTGGGCGAGGAGGTTCGAGCCCACGTCGTGGACCTGCACAATGCATTTGAGTAGCCGGCGGTTGATTTGGGGTTCGACTGCGTCAGTGGCGGAGAAGATGAGGAGGCAGCCGGGGGCGGAAAAGAAAGAGGGTTGTTGGGGAGACTGAAAAAGGGAGTCCCGAGGAGAGCACCACCATGCCGTCGTTTGGGTCCTGGTCCGCCGCCACCTGCTCTCCGAACGGAAGCATACCGGCGGCGCGACGGCGACTAAGACAACGACGACGACGAGAGTCGGGCTGCGAGTCTGCGACTCTGGGAGTTGGTGGTGAGTGGCCTGTGGTATCCGCGTGCTAGCTGAGGCCCAATGGCCGAGAATTACCACCTCATAAGTAAGTTTTTTTTTTGTTTCTCTAAAAAAAATACAGTACTGTATAATGGAGATTACGCACCAATAATCCCCTTTTATGAAAAGGAAAATTATACTCCTCCTTATCAAAATTAATGGTCTTAAATTTGTTTAAATTTGAATGTATCTAGTCATGTTTTATTACTAGATCTATCCGAATTTAGATAAATTTGAGACCATTAATTTGAATCAGAGAAATTATTTCTAAGTTTCAAAAAAATCTAAAATGCATCCGGGATGTAGACGTTTAAAATATTAATTTTCAAATATACTTTGTATTATGAGTTACAAAAGAAATAGAAAAAATGTGGATCTGAGTATGCATATTTTCAAAGCTCCAAGTTTTACCAGACTTTTTCATTCTTTTTGTAGCCATAATACAAAGAATTTCTGGTTGCAATTTTTTCATGCTCATAGCATACAACATTGACTATACCTAGAATTTAATTTCAGATTTGTTCGAAACTTGTAAATATAACTTTTGAATTTTAAAATGAAAGGAACACTCGAAGATTAATTCAGCGAACCACGATATCTCGTGCAATCGAACACGCACAACCAAACACACCAGTCGAAAAAGAACTCGTTAATTGGGACAAACTTTGCCAAACGCAAACTGACATTTATTCTTCTTTTTTGAAACGGAAAAGTGACAATTTATTCATGGACATGGAAGCAGCCATCATGCACGCAGGCAGGCACTAACAGTGCGTTGTGCAGAAGCATCGGCGGCGGGCGCCGCGGCAGTGACCGCCGGGGAACCCCTCCGTCCTGCAGACGCCGGCGCAGTTGGACTTTCTCAGGCACGGCCCCTTGAACCTGTGGCTCTGCGCCTCGCACGTCCGCGCCTCCGCCACCGCCGCCGGACCGCCCATCTCCTCTGCACGACGACGACGGCAAGAACACGGAACACGGGCCGGCCGCCCCGTCAGATCAGAACCAGATGTTACTTACTACATTACCTAGCCCCAGCCATCAATCAGGAGGATTACACACACCTGTGGCGGCCAGCAGCAGCACGAGGAGGAGGGCGGCCGAGAGAAGCTTGCGTGAAACCTCCATGGTCGATGGATCGATTGCTTGCTTGCTTGCTGCTACCAAAGTCCGTTCTGATGTTTCTTGCGAGCGACCAGTGCCTTATATACACGCGCGCACGGGTTAGTATCGAGCAGATTGCGACGCAAAAACAAGTAGAGAGTGTGAAGCAAAGGCGAACACTGAACATAATCCCACAAGCCATGCCCGCGCGCTTGTAAAGATCGATCGGTCCACCCGCTAGCTTTACCACCGTCCCGGCAACAGCTTGTCTCCAAGCAAGCTAGTAGCCGGCGTGATCTGACTGCCGACTGCGTGGCCGATAATTTCAGACCGAAAAGCAGATAATTTCAGACCGAAAAGCATATTATGAGCAAACCGTGGAGACAAAATCACGGATCAAATGTGGTCTGGTCCTTCGTGTCGGTGCGAGTTGTCAACAGAGAGCGACTCCATTTGATATAAAGAGATTTTGAGGGGAATAAAGTGAAGATCATCCAAAGGGCTAAAAAAATGTCAAAGAGCGAGACAAACTATCCGATTTCAATTGTCCTAAGAAATATGAATATCGACAAGAACCACTTCTCTATCCCGACGCATGGTTTTCTACATTCTTTAATTGCGTGACTTTCACAATTAATATATATTAAAATTTTGACTCACGAAACGATTTTATTTCATATGGATTTATGCTAATTTTACAGACATGTTACAAATGAAAATCCTAGTTAAAGTTGCGTGTTGTTAACTGGAACAAGTCAACTGGACCTTACTCATATGAAATGCAATTACACTGAAACTCATAGTCAAAGTTGTGCTTTGTAGAGTTTTTCCAAGCATGAATGGAAGAGGTCTAATGCTAATGTTGCAGACATATTTTGTAACACAAAAGTGGTAAAATGATAATAAGTTAGTCTTGAACGCTAAACATTACTACCAATATCAAGACTAAGGCCCCGTTTGGTAGCTCTGTTTTTTTTTTAAGTAATCCGGAAATACTTCCAGTTTCTAGAAATAATGAAGTATCGAATACTTTAAAGCGTTCCCTGCAAAAAATAATACTTTAAAGTATTGAAGATATGCTCAAGAGACAGTAATAAAGTAGTTATTATTATATCTTTGTGTTTATGATAAATGTTTACATCTCATGCTATAATTGTGTTAATATGAAACACTAATACTTGGGTGTTTTGTAAACATAAAAGAGTCCATAGTAAGCCTCTTGTTAAACTAGCTTGTTGATTAATAGATGATCATGGTTTTCTAATCATGGACATTGGATGTTATTAATAACAAGATCATATCATTAGGAGAATGATGTGATGGACACACACCCATAAGCATACCATAAGATCAAGTCATTAAGTTCGTTTTGCTACAAGCTTTCAAAATACATAGTAACATAATCCTTCAACCATGAGATCATGTTAATCACCATCACCGGATGAGTGCTTTGATAACATCAAACTCCACTTCGTAACTTGGTGGTTATAAAGGTGGCATTAGGTATTCTGAAAGTATGTGTTAAAGCGCATGGATCAAGAGTAGGATTTGTCCATCCGAATGACAAACAAATATACTTTGTGTCCTCTCGGTGGAATGTCATTCAATTAGCTTGCAAGCATGTGACTAGATCACAAGGGATGTCATTTCATGGTACGAGTAAAGAGTATTTATCGGTAACGAGGTTGAACTTGGTATGGAGATACCGATGATCAAACCTCGGATAAATAAAATATCGCGTGACAAAGGAAATCGGTATCGTATGTTAATGGTTCTTACGATCACGAAGTCATCATTGAATATGTGGGAGTCATTGTGGATCTTCAGGTCCCGCTATTGGTTATTGATCGAAGAGGTGTCTCAATCATGTCTACATAGTTCACGAACTGTAGTTCGGAGTCTCGGATGGGATCGAGGACATCACGAGGAGGTCTGGAATTGTTCGGAGAATAAGATTGATATGATGGAAGTCATTTTCTAGGGTTTGGAAAAGTTTCGGATGTTTTGATTCGGAGCTTCTAGAAGGTTCAGGAAGATTCTTGAGGGATAAGATCGAATCCCTAGAAAATAGGGGACAAGACTTGGGGGAATTCCCCCCTCTCCCTTGCGCCGGCCCTAGAGGAGGTGGGCCAAGGGGGGAACCCTAGCCTCCCCTTGCCCTTCCTCCCAACCCTAGCCGCCACCTCTCCTCCCCTTCTACTTCCTGCTCTGGCTTAGGCGAAGCCCTGCAGGTTTTCTCCTCCTCCACCACCACCACGCCTCGTGCTACTAGGATTTAGAGGGGATCCACTACCTCTACTGATCGCTAGAACGGGGAGAGGAAGGTCTTCATCGACTCCGTACGTGTGACCGGGTGCGAAAGCGCTGCCGGAACACGGCGGCGGAAGGATCGTCATCGTGATCTTGAGATCGGCGAGTGATCGACTACATCAAACACGAGATTAGATCTCGTTAAGGCTTTGGATCTACGAGGGTTAGTTCTCATCAATCTCGTTGCACCTATCTCGTAGATTAGATCTTGGCTTTTCCATAGATTGGATCTTGGTTTTGTTCGTCCTTGCGGTAGAAATTTTTTGTTTTCTATGCTACGAGCCCTACATAAAGCGTGTGGCTCCAAGGAATATGGTGGTTTTGAAAACTGAGGTATGGCAAAAACTATAATAATTTTGGCGTTTTGAAAACTTCAATGTCAACCACTTTTTTCTGCAAAACAAAGAAAAGCGCTCTCTCTTGCCTCTTGCAAAACAGAACTATCCAAAAGTGTTGTAATTTTTGCCAAAACTGAGAAATACTAGAGTATGAAGAAACTAAAGCATTTCTCATCCGTGCCCTCAAATACTTCAATTTAACAAAAACTTTGTTGCCAAACTAGGCCTAAACATTATAACATATTATGTATAAAAGTATACAAATTTTATACAATACAAGTATATAACGGGGCACTCCTAGAAACGGGGACACAGAGACGTTCTTCGAGCATCTCTAGCAGATGTGGGATAATCTGAACCAGAATAAGCCGGATGTGTGTGTGGTTGGGGGGTGATAAGGATATCCAGTATGAGAAATGTCGTTCGTAGAACAAAAACCGGATAATCGAACCGCAAATTCAAAAAAAATCATTCACGCTAGAAATATGAACTAAAGGATCTTGATTTATCAGAGGAAGTTCGTGATTATCCGACCATAGTTCATACAAAAGGATCTAGATACATATCTTGATCTACAAACCCTAACCCTACCCAGGGCTGGCCGCGGCGCTCACCAACGCATCGTGCTCAGAGGCGTTGGGGCATCCTCCTCCTTCGCACCAAAGAACGAATAAAACCCCTTGTCGAAGCCCTTTATGATAAGCTTCCCTGGATATGGGAAGTTTCTCTTTCACGGTATTGAGATCGTTTGATCGATTTTCTTGAATTCTCACAATAACAGGGTCTACTCGATAATCAGTTTGATCTTTTTCCCACCTTCAGAAGCCATTCGCCACTGCTAGGGAGTTGCATATCACCTTCGGACGTCATACTCGTCCTCCGCCCAGTCGACTGCACGGTGCGTGTTAGCGTTGTTAGGGCACCTAGTAGCCTCCTCATGCCGCTCCGAGAGGCGGTCATTAGAGGCGTGCTCCTTTAGGACCGATGGGAGAAGGATCTCCTTAATAACTTTCCACCTGCGGCGCCCCATGCCGCTTTTCGCCACTTGAAGAGAGGATCTACGGTTGCGAGCCTGGAAGAAGTGCTCGTGCTCCATGCTTCTGGAGCTGCGAGCGCTGCCGCGTTCGAAATCCCCACATCCACGTCGAGGTCGTGCCTGTGGGCGCTGGAGCTTTCTCCGCGACCTTCGGTCGCCCCGGAGGAGCACTGAAAGGGCATGTATGTTTTGGTAATTAATGACAATATCTATGGACTAATGTGTAAATTGAGTTTCACTTGTAGGTTTGTCCATTGGCATCGCTTGGGCCATGTGTTGGTTTCAAGGTTGGAAGATGAAGAAATGTCCAAGGGCTTTGTGCCCATTGGAATCATGAAGAAATAAGGAGCTTGAAGGTCGATCAAGGCATGTGCAAAGAGTTGCATCAAGATGGATCAACCTCAAGTAGGGATGAAGAAGGGCGAGCTCAAGATGCGCCATCTCTAGAAGATCTCATGCTTGAAGCTTGCCATCCTCGTGCTCATGGAATGATGAAGACAAGTTCAAAGAAGAGGTTTCCCCATGGAGTATGGAGGAGCAATTTGCAAGTCTTCATCTTCATCAAGCAAGAGCTTCCAAGAAAGGTGTTCCCACTATAGAAGAACAATACGGTCTACATCAAGTTCAAGTGGGATGCTCAAGGCAAAGGTATGTTCTTGATAGGGCTTTTCTTTTGCCGGTCTCGTATTGTTAGTTGGGAGACCGGGTTTAGGATAGATAGTCGTGCTATCAAGAGGGGCTCTCAAGCGGGTGTCTCGTCTGCATCGTTCGGAGAGAGCTCAAACCTTTGCATTCATAGCATCATCTTTCTTGGTTGTTATTTGGTTCTTGTCCATGAGAGGATCTAGAGCTTGTGGTCACCATCATAACAAGCTCTAGCTCATCATCTAAGGATTTCACTTGCATATCTTATTGAGGTTTTTGATCTTGTGATTTTTCTGGCTCCATACCTTGGATTCTATTCGTCGTTATCTTTCCAACAAATTGGTTTCATCCCGTTTGGAGTTCGGATGCAAAAGTTATTGCGTTTCTGGTTTTCTGGTTTCTAGAATTTCCCTGACCGGAAGTTCCGCTAGGGCATCTTTGCCGCCGAAAGTTCCAGTGGAAGTTCCGGGTCTTGTTCCGCTCACGTTCAGTAACCTTCTGTTTTGAATATGTCTATTTGACGGAACTTCTGTCGGAACTTCCACCGGAAGTTTCGCTCCCACCGGAAGTTCCGGTGAACCGCGTAGTTCCAGATTCGCTTTTCAGTTTTCGCTCCGCAGTTTTTGACCGTTGGCTGTGTGCCACCGGAACTTCCGGCCTTCCAACGGAAGTTCCGGCCAGGAGTCGCGAATGCCCATAACGGGCATATCTGGGAGCCCTTTAAAAGGGGCTCCTCTTCCCCTTCGTGGGTACTAGCTTTTCCTCTTAGTTCTTGGCTTTCTCTCTCTCCTCCATTGTCAACCTTTGAAGAAGCTTTCCCTCTCCCTTTCCCCTACTATGATTCTTGCATCTTTTTGAGGGATTTGAGAGAGGAGATCTAGATCTACAATCCCTCCAAGTCAAATCCCTTCTTTGTGAAGGAATCATTGGGATCTAGATCTTGGAGAGTTTTGTATTCTCCTCTTGTGTTCTTCCTCCCTTATTCCCCCAATAGCTTTTGTAGCTTTGTTGGAATTTGGGAGAGAAGGACTTGCCCTTGCATTTGGTGCATGGGTTTGAGTTCTACTCTTGTGTTCTTCCTCCCTTATTCCCCCAATAGCTTTTGTAGCTTTGTTGGAATTTGGGGGAGAAGGACTTGCCCTTGCATTTGGTGCATAGGTTTGAGTTCTCCTCAGAGATTCGGCGAGTTCAAGCTTGTGAGCTTGTTTCTCTTGGGTTCCTTGGAACCCTAGACGGTTGTGTGGTTCGATTGTTGACCTTTTGTGGTCTTGTTGACCTTTTGTGGTCTTGTAGCCTTTTGTGGCGTTGTTGGACTTTTGTGGCATTGTTGGCCTTTTGTGGCTTTGTTGTTGGGAGCCTCCAATTGAGTTGTGGAGTTAGCCCCAATCTTGTACGGGTTCGGTGACCGCCCTCAAGCGTCCCATAGTGGAGCAAGTGCCCGCCTTTCGTGGTGCGCACTTGGGAGAATAGGGTGAGCCTTTTGTGGCGTCGGTGAGTTGCGTGCTTCCGCATCCTGGGTGAGGCCTTATGTGGCGTTGGGTGAGCATCGAGCCACCACACCTCGAGGTGAGCCATTTGTGGCGTTCGGAGAGCATTACGCCATCGCACCTCTCCAACGGAGACGTAGCTTCTTTGGAAGTGAACTTCGGAAAACAAATCTTCGTCTCCGCGTCCATCGGCTATCTCTCATCCGAACCCTTTACTTATGCACTTTACATTGTGATAGCCGTCGTGCTTGAAGTATTTATACCTTACTATCACCTTGTTGCTTATATTGCTTAGCATAGGTTGTTGGTACACCTAGGTGAACTTAGTGGCTAGGTTTTGTGCTCAATAAATTAAACGTTAGTTTTATTCCGTATTTACTTGAGACTAAACCGTAATAATTTTAAAAGCCTATTCACCCCTCTCTAGGCGACTTCCTTTATACTTTCAAGCACCCTTTATGTGTTGCACTAGCCAGCCATGGATTGCTCACCAAATTTTTTTCGGTGGAGCATGCATGTGAGAGATTGCGATGGAAGGGTCGGCAAATGGACCTGGATATCACCCACTGATCCTAGTATATGTGGTGCGGGCTGATATCGGCCACCCTAGATATATTATCCAGGCCGAGCAATTTTTCTGGAATTCTGCTGGTGATGGGGCCAAAACTGGAAAATGACAGAGTTATCTAGTTTTGGCCCGATATTCGGTATGTTCTAGAGATGCTCTCATCCCATCTTATACCATATTAGAGAATCTCTAGTAGATACCGTATGCCGCGATTCCACAAACGCAAAATTCAGTTTACTAAAAATCGCATATGCGGGTTAAAAATTGTGACGCACATTTTTTATTTAAAAAAGCATTGCCGCCACAAGATCAAGAAGCCGTTCATACATAAGCGGGGATCATCACCATTTACATCCAAAATCAAATGCCTATATGAAATCAACATTTTTCAAAACCCTAGATCCACCTAACCCTACCGGCGCTCCCGGGAATCTATCTTACCGGGGCTTCTACGGATGCAAGCGGCCCTGGTGAGCTACTCCGAGGCGATGTAGTCGACGATGACGAAGACGAGATGCTCCACGCTGGAGCGGCGAATCGCCTCGGCCGGTCCTTCTCCTCTTGCTCAGGGGCGATGTGGCGGCGCTTGACCTTCTCTGAGACATCGGTGACCATGCTCTCCCGCAAGTGTTGCACAACCTCGTAGAAGTGGGGGCAGTCGCTGCTGGAGATCTCGTCATCGCTCGAGACCGTGAGCTCGACCATATACAACACGACCTCGACATAGTTCTGTTGTGGCGACGCGACACGTCGAGGCGCAGAAGGCGCAACTAGATGTTGCGTGAGGCCCAACCTAGCCCACACCGGATAAGATGTGTGGCACCGAGAGAGTGCCCCACTCCTACGCGCAGCCACGAAAATGTGCGCGCGACACTCTGACGAGGAGGGCGTGTTGTCGCATGGTGAGCGGGCAGCGACTGCATAGCGGGGGGGATCCCTATAGCCAAATTGACCGATGGTTGTCTCGCCATAGGAAGATCAGAGTTGGAGGAGGCGAATGGTAGGACGAAGTGGGAGGGGTGGCCAGAATCGAGCGGTGCACCGTCTGCGAGCTTCGCTGGTTAGTTTTTTTTTTGCGCGCGGGGGGAGGGGGGATGGAGAAGGGGAAATATCAATGCTGTTTCCCGCAAATCGACCTCTCCAATTTTCATATATAGATGTGGTGGGTGTTTTTTCAAGAATGCGAAAAAAGATGCGGATCAGCTAGTTTGCGGTATCTCCTCCGACCATTTTTGTACTCGAAACCACATATCGGTCTGAATTTTGCTAGTCGGGCCCTTATGTGGTATTTACTAGAGATGTTCTTAGAATCACATGGATCAAATTTTACAGACCGATGTTATAGATGAAATTCTCCACATATTTGCATGGAGCCAGGCTCAGTTGGCATTCCCCGTGGATGGCACGAAGAGCTTTTAGGCCCGCTTTTTTACATGCTTCTCAGGCTTTATCACATTTTTCTGGAAATCCGTTTAAAAATTTTTAAGCTTTGAATTTGTTTAACTATTTTGAAAACCTCGCAAATTTTCAGACCGGCTTCCCAAAAAACTAGGGGAGTGCGGCTTCTTAGATAAGCAAAAAAAAAAAACTGGGCCATAGCGCCATTCGGCCTATTTACGACTGGCGCTTAGATGTACAACTGTGCGTCGGATATGCAAGGGCTGACAAAAAGAGTCTTGCAAATTATTTTGAAAATGATGTCAAAATTAGCTGAAATTGAAATTTTGGGTCAAATTTGTAAGAAACATAAATAAGCCGCATCCGAGGGGAAAAGTGCAACACAGAGATAAAAAATGACGTTCTCGACGGAATTCGATGGAAGCCCCCTTCCAGATCCAGACTTCGTCCAGCTTGGTCCTCCTTCGTCTTCGTCGTTCCCCGTGCGACGCCTGGTCCGTCGGTATCTTTAGAGTAGCTGGGCTGCAAATCATGGTGGCTTGCCGGTACAGAATGTATGATCTGCCCTTTTCCAAGGGGGTTGACTGCAGACGATGCACGGGACTGACGAGGATGTGGGAATGGCTGAGCGGATCTGGGCTTGTTCACACCGCACCTCGGAGAGTGGTGGCAGTACCAGGCAGATCCCTCTCTGCACTTCTACCGCTCGGGGATAGTTTTTGTTCAGGTGTTCATCAGTATGGCGAGAGATTTTACTGCTGTCGGTGCCATTGAGACGTCGGCATTTTTGCCTGCGCCTGCACAGAGAAGCTTGAGGTTTGCAATGGAGCCCACTGGGAGCACTCGCAGAGTGCCCTACCTCAGCAGGTAATCAATCATTTCTCCGTGTTATAAGTTATATAATTGCAGATTGTATCATTTGATAACAATTTGATGAGCTAGAACTTGGTTTGATATAAGCCACTTTCCACTTTATATTTGTATGAGACTAAAAGAAAATTTGTAGAAGATTCTTCAGTCGATTAAGAGTATATTGTTTAATAGTGCAGGCTTTGTGACAAATTAGTCGTTACAGTGTCTTATACTGGATTGCTCTCTTGCTCAAATAGCTCATAGCAGGGTGCGATTTTTAGTGGTTGCTTTGACAACAAATTGAGTATATCTCCTGCTGAGCTAACTTGTTATGTATGTTTCACTTTCTCAAATACTGGGCAGGTTTACAATCTCGAGAGGACAAGGACAAAACTTTAGCTTTAGCTAGGCTGATGCTCTTTTTTGCATCGTTTTCTATGGTGGATAAGAGTCCCCGCGGTTGGGAAATGGGGAAGGGAACGGGACTTCCATTTCAGCCCGCTTATGGACCAGTGCACATGTTAACTAATACAGCAAAAGTAATGGAGATTCTTTGCTTGTGTGTCATCATGCACTAACGACATTCTCTTCTTGTGTGTCATCATGCACTAATGCTTGTCCCCGCAGTAGGTATCTGTCTTGTCTATCTGGTGCGTATTCTTTTGTTCATTGAGGGCAGCAAGACATGAGTGGTCCTGCCCAAATTTCCGAGCAAAAAAGAAGTTTTTTTCAATAATTAATAGCGATATTGCTCCTATACATGTTTAAGTCGCTAGAAGTTCCACATTGCTCCTATATACATGTTCCCTGCTGGTCTGCTCCTCTCGCCCATCACCGCTCTTAGAAAGAGCCGAAATTCCCCTCCCTTGAAGCAAAGTGAGGTGATATTTGGTGGCTCATTTTGTTCCTCTTTTTATGACCCATCTACCTGCTGTTTATGTGCAGCTTAAGTAGACACCATCATTTTCGAGTAGTCTACATATGAATCCATATGTTAATTCGTATGATTAACCAGGAAGCACGAGCTATGGCTGTTGCTCTGGATGCTTTGGCGCCCTATGTCAAGAAGATGATATCGGACATGGCGGAAGAAGAACTGAGCATGCTTCTGGGCGTTGAAGGCGAGATCCGGAAGCTAAACGGCAACTTGATGTACCTCCAGGACTACCTCACCGATGCTGACAGGAAACGCATCACTGACAAGAGCGTGAAGGCGTGGGTGGGGAAGCTCAAGGACGTCATGTATGAGGCCACCGACATCCTTGAGCTCTGCCAGCTCGAGGCCATGGAGCACCCCGCACGGGGCGGTGCTTCCAACAGTTCAAGTTCTATTGGAGGGCACATGAAGAAGAAGCTGCAGGGCTGCTTCCAGCCATTGTTGTTCTGCCTTCGGAACCCCGTGTTCGCCCACGAGACGGGAAGCCGCATCAAGAAACTCAACGAGGAGCTGGACTCCATCCGCAAGGATGCCACCAAGCTCAATTTCATCAACCTCGGCTCCTACCAGGAACGGAGGAAGCTGACAAGTCCAGCATGTCTCAGGAACAAGACGACGTCGGGGTTTAATAAGTCGGAAGCCGTGGGAGAGAACATCGAGGAGGATGCGGAGCAGCTTGTGCAGAAGCTGATTGCCCATGATGGCAGAGACTTTAAGGTGGTGGCCATCGTTGGCCAGGGCGGCATCGGCAAGAGCCTCCTCGCCAAGAAGATCTTCTCAAGCGAGGCCGCCAAGGTAGAGTTCAAAACCAGGATATGGGTGAGCGTTACTCAGCACTTCAACAGAGTGGAGCTGCTAAGGTCCGCCATCACCCACGCCAGGGGGGAACACAGTGAGGAGATGGACGAGTCCATCCTCGAGCGGACCCTCACTGAGGCCCTGTCGGCAAACAAGTTTCTGCTAGTCTTGGATGATGTATGGAGCGACACAGCATGGAAGGACATCTTCCAAGTCCCCGTTGCTAACGCCAGTTGTACGCGACCGGGGAGCCGAGTCCTGCTCACCTCTAGAATGGAAGATGCTGTTCGGAGGATTGGAGCCTCCAGCGGCAACCTACTCCGTGTCAGGAAACTAGAAGATGAAGATGCTTGGTCCTTGCTCAAGAAACAACTGCCGCTGCCAGAGGTCAGTAACTCAGTGCTAATATAGAAACAGTCAAACTATTAAGTTGCTCTCTGGTGCCTATTGATTTGGTGCGTAAGAAAGTATAGGTTTGCTTGGTGCTTTTCTAATTCTGCACTAACCTGTACTCCCGAAATGCAAAATAAGCATCAGTTGCAAAATACTGTTCTTTATAACATTGACAGGGTTTTTATGTGCTGATATTTTCACCAGTAGTTTTGTTAAGTATGCTACTTTAATTAAAAATAAACTTTCTTTAGAAAAATATGTTTCGTGATAGACTTTATTTCATCAATTTTTTTGTTATCGCTCTATCTACTACTCTTTAAAAAATTCTATGTTAATCGGAGAAAACAAAGAGTAATCCATATTTGCGGAAGGGTCTTGTCGGTCCGTCATGTTTGCGGAATGGTCCGAACCTCTCACTGGAAGCCGGGTTAGCGAGTTTCACCTAGAGATGGAACTTTGGAACCTTTAGGGTACCCTCTAGTTTAGCCTAGTTCAAATAAATGAACTAGTTTTCTCAAGAAGTGGTATTTTGCCAAAACTTAGTTCATTTTTTGTACTAAGTAGGGTAAAGGGTACCCACTGCCATCCTTGGTTTCACCTCGTTCCTGTATGACAACCCTCCCTCTCTTTGGGGTTGTTGTCGGGTGGCAACCAGGCAGCCAAGTTCGTAGTGCCTAGGCCTTTCTTGGTCAGATGAAGATGGAAGTCGAGGTCCTCCTCGGTGCTGATTGTGTGGTGCACATCTTTGCTGCATGCTCTGTGTTGTTTGTTGGTGTAGGTTTGATTGTGGTGTTACTGTTGTCATTGCTGTTTGTTTGGTCCTGTTGTCGTTCGTCGTTGTGCTGTGCTAGCTTTGCTAGGTGTTGTATGGTTTTCAGGCCTGGTTTCTCTTATAAACCAAGCTACTTTCTTTCCATGATCAATGAATCGCAGCGCTGACTGCTTTCTGTTTAAAGAAAAACATTGTCATGAACCATGTCCTTGACCATGCGCTCTTCGTGAGGAACACTTCTCCAACTCCTGTCAACAAAAAAAAACACTTCTCCAACTACTTCTACAACCTTCCATTCGCTTGTACTCCTTCTGAAAGACTGAAACAATCATGTTGCGACCAGCCCACCACATCGTCCTGTGGAACCAGTGAACCACTACCATCACCTAATACACAGTGCCACGAACACTGCACGGCAAGGGCATATTGGCAGGCACTGCGTGTATAGGGGTGGATGCACGACAGAGCTGGCGTGTGGAAGAGCTCACTAGATATTTCATGAACGTCATATAAACCTTCGTTTTTGCTGCCAATACCATGGTAGGAGGACAAAGCACTATTCTCTCCTTAGAAGGTGGTCGTGTTGAGTGAGGTCAGGCGGTCGAGGATATGAGAGCAGGTGGAGCCTGAGAGAAAGGATATGTCGATGGGGCGTGGACACCTGGGGTTGACAGTGACGTTGTTTAGGGTAATTAAACAGTTCCTTCAAAAACATAATTATTACATGAAAAGCTAATTAAATGCTCAAAGGGAAAAAATGAAAACAGATTTCACAAGTCTTCAGTGTGATGGATAGTATGAGTTGTCTTTAATTTCAACTCACACGTCATGAAATTTATTTTAAAATAATAAATATTTTATCAAATATTATTTTTAACTATGAAGTTCTATAAATTTTCTTTATGACCCTTTGAATTCATATTTCTGTTCTTTTGTATATTTGTGGTTATCAAAAGTTTTCTCTATTTGGTCATAAGCAGTTTTCACTAAAGTTCAATTTTATTTAGTTTAAAACCACACTGCGTTTTTAAAATTTTCTAATATATTTATGGATACCACTAATAGTATAATATTTATTTTAATTCCATTATTTCAGAAATACTAGATTTTCTCCTGTATTTCATTTGTGAAATCATAGTTCACTACATTAGTAATACAGTGTTAGTTTACCATACTTTTAGTATAAAACAACGTGCATTTGCTAAGTGGGCACTAATGGTGTAAATCTAATCAGATGTGGAATGGCTGGATTTGTATACGTAGCTATACCCATGGGTAGCCCACTGTTTTGCATATATCAAATATGAATATATGCACAGAGAATTACATATATTACTGTAACGAGGTAGTCTTATATTGTTTGCAGGTTGGCGGTGAGAGTGCTTTTGATCATCTAAAACATACTGGGATAAAGATTATTAGGAAATGTGATGGTTTACCACTTGCTATTAAAGTGATGGGAGGACTTTTAAGCACAAGGCGCCCAAGTGAACTTGAGTGGGTGAATGTTCTGAAAAAGAATCTTGAATGGAAAGATAATGGGTTGCATGAGGAACTGAACTTCTCAGTACACTTGAGCTACGATGATTTAAATCCAGAGTTGAAGCAATGTTTCCTGTACTACTCACTTTTTGCGAAGGGTGCAACACCTTCGGTTGACCAAGTTGTTAGCATGTGGATCAGCGAAGGGTTTATTCAAGGTGACAGGAGGTCAGAATCAGATGAACTTGATCTACAAGAAATAGGAGAAGACTATCACCGAGAGTTGGTCGCTCGGAATCTTTTGGAGGCTGAGAATCCAATTTGGAACACATGGTGTTACAGCATGCATGATGTTGTTTGTTCTTTTGCTCAGTTTGTGGCTAGCGAAGAAGCAGTTGTGGTTCGAAAGGAGCAAAATGACATTAGAAATCTTCTTTTTGTTAACCAAAAAGTACGGCGTCTGTCCATAACTCTGAAAGATTCAACACTAGATTGGAGCATCCTAGAAAATCTTGAATCATTGAGAACATTAATGATAGATTGTAGCACTATGCCTAGCAGTTCATTGACTAGTTTTGTGAGTTTACGGGTACTGAGTATAGAATCTGCCGTGTCTGATGGGCTCCTAGATTGTTTGTGTCAATTGAGGCACCTAAGGTACCTGAAACTCGATGGCGGAGATATATCTAGGCTGCCAAAAGACATCCATAAGATGAAGTTTCTTGAGCACATAGCACTCATGAACTGTGTAAGGCTCAACAAGCTTCCCGACAACATTACAAAACTAGAGAGTTTAAGATATTTGGACTTAACTGGGTCCAATGTTGATTCTGTACCAAGGGGGTTTGTTTGCTTCAAAAATTTGAGGTCAATCTTTTGGTTCCCGGCAAAGATGGATGGGGATTGGTGCAGTTTAGAAGAGTTAGGGCCTCTTTGTCATCTTAGGCATCTTGAAATACAATGTCTAGAAAATGTGCCTGACAGTTCAATTGCTGCAAGGGCCGTGATGAGCAACAAGAAGCATCTAGTATTTTTAAGATTGAACTGTTCCAGAAATGAGGAGGTAAAGATGAAAGAAGGGGTGGATCAAATGGAGGAGGAAGAGAAGAAAGATAGAGAGAAGCAAATTGAGGAGAAGGAAGAAGGGGAGGAACAAACTGCAGATGAGGAGCAGCAGCGAATTGAGGAAGTATTCGATGAGCTCTACCCTCCATCTTGCCTGGAGGATCTATCCATGAGAAGATACTTTGGTCGTCGACTACCAAATTGGATGCAAGCTCCAGCAGCAGGGGCCTTTAAGAGCTTGAGGAGTATTACTCTAGGGGAACTGACCTACTGCAACCAACTTCCCAATGGTTTGTGTGGGATGCTAAATTTGGAAGAGTTGGTAATCAACTCCGCTCCAGCCATCGAGCTTATCGGGCCTGGTTTTCAAAGCCTGGAAAGTACAGATGGAGGTGCCACTGTTACTAGCCCATTCCCAAAACTGAGAGCATTAGGCATGCAAGGTTTGCCTCGATGGAAGAAGTGGGACTGGGAGGAGGAGCAGGGCAAAGCCATGGCCATGCCTGCCTTGGAGCATCTCATGATTGTAAACTGCAGGCTTACACATCTTCCCCTAGGACTTGCTAGCCACAACAGGTATAATCTGAGAACCCTGTATCTATGTGATCTCACCGTCCTGGCATCTGTGGAGAATTTTCCTTCGGTTGTGTCTTTCGATGTGCTCTACTGCCCCAAACTAAAGAAGATTGCTGGCTTCTCCAAGTTGCGGAAGATCTCCATCGAGGATTGCCCGAAATTGAAGCTGCTGGAGGGTGTACCCGTGCTCTCTACCATGGTCCTGGATGATGAGCCATGGGAGATTACAGGTACACCTGCAAGGTGTACACCCAAGATATATCAAGTTGGTATGCAGCGCCAGCTTCCTGAAAATTTCACTGTTACCAGATAGTAGTTCTGACCGCTGACTCTGAAGTGGAAGGTCCGACGTACTACAATATACTCCCTCCCGTTTAGAAATATAAGATGTTTTAGGTTCGTGAAGAAAATGTATCTAGACATCTTTTAGTGTATAGGTTCAAATGAATCTAGACACTAAAATGTGTCTAGATACATCTACTTGACAACCTATAACATCTTATATTTCTAAATGAAGGGAGTATGTGCCTAATGGCTGTCGCCGAGCTAAAGAATATAATAAGATGCTACAATATCTACTACATCCTTGTGTAAATCACATTTGAGAATTTGTTCTGCTGGTCAAACAGATCAATAAAAATGGTTCAGGCCTAACTACCTGATGATATATCTCAGGATTGTTTATCCTATTGCCTCCACGCACCATCGTATTTTCTTCTTACTATCCTCCTTCACATACATGCTTTTCAGGTTTCTTCTTGTTCTTGTCACATGTTATGTTCAGATTTGCATCGCTACTTGATCCTAGTTACACAACATGGGTGGGAAATGCCGAGAGAGCATACTAGCATATCACTCGGAGCTTCCATCGCTAGCTAGTTCACCTTGGCGCACTTCACCCGGTCATCTGTCCGAAATACTCCCTTCATTTTAAAATATAAGATGTTTTAGGTTTGTGAAGAAAATAAATCTAGATTTTTTTTAGTGTGTAGATTTATCACAAAGTTTGAACCTATATATTAAAACAAGTCTAGATTCATTTTCTTCATAAACCTAAAATATTTTATATTTTGAAACGGAGGGAATATTTTAAAACGGAGGGAGTAACAATTTTCGGCACATGTGTTGTTCAGGACTTGTGTGGTGAGAGGCCGGCAAGCAAATAATTTCTCGCCGATCATGATGTTGGCCAGCAACACATCCTCGGCCTCTCGGGGCGGAGCAGAGGAGTCGTGCATTTGAGCTGTGAATCAAGCATCTTGTGCGCGATGTGCCTCGTCTACGCCTGGGCATTTTTCAGGCCGGGCCAGGCTTGGACTAGGGCCAGAAAAAGCCCGCCCGCACATATTCCAGGCCTGAGCCCAGCCTGGCCACCAGGCCTCAAATCTTGGATCGAGCCTGGCTCGTGCTGCACAAATTCCATCGGGATACGAGGCGGGTCTTGCCTTAATCCTGCGTTTTCTTCGGCCCTGAGCCTGTCCCGAGCAACCTTCAGGATCTATCCCAGCCCGCAGGCCTAAAAAGACTGCCCTGTAAAGCCTTTTTGGAACCGGGCCGAACTGTCCATGCATAGATATGTCCTCATCGAAGCCACTGTTGAACCTTGGAGTCCAGGGAGTCCAGGGCGCTATTGCGCTGCTGGCTTTGATTAGTTGTGATGCCGAGCAAATAATTACTCGCACATGTAGTGTGTACCCGACCATAGCATGGGCGAGCCTTGAAAACACGATTTTGGCAGCCCTTTCCACAACTATGGGCTCCTTATCCCGCGATACTTAATAAGTACTCTAGAAATTGTGTTTTGAGATCTCGTGCGGGCTCTAGCCAGGTAGACACCGCACATTCGAAATGTAAAATAGAACATCCAAACACGAAATATGATAGTTTCGACTGTTTAAAACCAGATTTTCGACAATTTACATTCAAACACGACAATTAAGCAATGTTTAACATAATTTATTTCAACCACATCGCACATGGTCTACCATGGTTTAGTTTAGTCACTGTCGGACACGGCATCGAGAGACCCACTCTATCATGCTATATTAAAGTAACATCTTCCATCCAATTGGGTGTAGTTCATCATTCTCTTGTGGATGGGACCTTGCGAGGAACTGAACAACCCCTCCTCCACCTCATCCCCGTTGAAATTGTAGTGGACGTCGCCTGGAGGGGGGTGCATAGGTTTTTAAAATTATTACGGTTTAGACTCAAGAAAATGCGGAATAAAACTAACGTTTAATTTATTGAGCACAAAACATAGCCAATAGGTTCACCTAAGTGTACCAACAACCTATGCTAAACATACAAGCAACAAGGTGATAGCAAGATATAAATACTTCAAGCACGATGGCTATCACAATGTAAAGTGTATAAGTAAAGCGCTCGGTTAAGAGATAACCGATGGACGCGGAGACGAAGATTTTTATCCTGAAGTAAAGGGCTCGGTCTTACACTTCATCCTGGCAGAGCCTGTTGCCGCTTCGAGCGCGAGCTGACCGACGGCGACGCCTATGCTAGATCTACGAGAGGGGTGGGGGTCGCCTGCGCGACGCGAGATTGCTAGCGAGTTGCGTTGTCTGCGGAACATCCATGGCTGCCGGAGGGCGCGAAGGCTGGGCCGTCGGGGAGAAATCAGTGGCTTGACAAAGGAGAAGCGGGAAATGATGCCCTCCCGCCTAAACCAACATGCGATAGGGGCACGATCGAGTCAGGCCTCCAAACCCTTGTTTTTGCGGGTTCGGGGAGAGAGCATCTCTAGCAGATCCCGTAAAACAGAAACCACAAACGGCTGAGTACATGGTGTCGAATCCGCGATTCCGATAGTCACGAGAGTCGGCGCCGAGAATTTCCTGTAAACTCAAACCGCAAAACAGAATATTTGCGGTTTGAGTTTATAGGAACTGTTCGGCTGGTTATACTGCAAACAAACCCACAAACAAAGTTTGATAGAGATTAAAGAAAATTCGACAGAAGTTGCGATAGTTTCACAGCGATGTTCGCATCAAATCCACCCAAAAAAGTGACAAACAACATATGAACGTCGAGCTCAAGCCACAACATCGTCGTCCATGGCCTCTTCGGTGGCACCACCACTCGTAGGAGATGAAGAAGCACCTCCACCGGTTGTAGCATTCATTGAAGCGGAAGCTTCCTCCATGACTTGCCTCCTCCTTGCTATGATCTCCATCATTCGCATGTCCACCACTCTCTCGTGTAAGCATCCATTGTTCTTGGATCCATCATCACATTCTGATGGCGCCCAGCACTTGTCGTGGAACACTTCGTTCGAAACCCCAAGAGCAAGGTATGAAGCAGCACAGTAGCAAGTTTCCCTCAGTAAGAAACCGAGGTTATCGAACCAGTAGGAGGAAGGAAACGTCACACAGGTGTTGCAAGCAACGCGCAGACCTGCATAACACAAACTCAAGACTTTGGCCCAACGAATCAATGGTAAAGATTGGACCGGGGTCCATAGTTCACTAGAGGTTCTATCCTTAGATAAACAACATGGCATGAAGGGTAAACAAATTACAACAGGGCAATTGACAGGAACTGAGTAAGGCATAGCAATGCAATTACTAGTCAGAAAGATCCTATGAAATTCGATTAGGCAATACAACAAGATACATAGACCGCCATCCAGCTGCATCTATGACTAGAAGTCCACCTTCAGGTTATCATCCGAACCCCCTCCAGTATTAAGTTGCAAGCAACAGACAACTGCTTTAAGCAAAGTGTGTAAGGTAAACAGTCCACATGTTCCATGAACAAGAGACCATTGTTTTATCCCTAGTAGCAACAACACATCTACAACCAAAGAGATTATTGTCACTTCCCTTGGAAACTAGAGGCATGAACTCACTATCGAGCATAAATACCCCTTCTTGGAGTCACTAGCAACTACTTGGCCAAGATAGCTACTAACAACGGAGAGTATGCAAGATCACAAACAACACAGACATGATAGAATCATAAAGACAAAACCATTAATCAAACCAACATAATAATCTTAATATCCATCGGATCCCCGCAAACACAACGTGCATGATTACAAATAGATTAGATCTTGACCATGAACGGAGCTCATAAGATCTATACATGAAAGCACAAAGGAGGAGATACAACCATCTAGCTACTAAATGGACCCATAGTCCAAGGTGGAACTACTCACGTATCATACCGGAGAGAAGACATCCGGGATGATCTCCCCTCCGGCAGGATGCCAGGAAGAACTTCAGATCCCCCCGATCTAGGGACGACGGTGGCGGCGGCTACAGAAGGTTTCGTGGAGATTTGATTGGGTACTTAGGGTTTCTGCATCGGGGGCTTCTTATAGGCGAAGGGGGAGGCCGAGGAGGCGGCCAGGGGGGTCAAACCCTACCCAGGCGCGGGGCAGGGCCCACCCGCGCCTAGGGGGTTTGGCCGCCCTGGTCCGCTTCTTCGTCTCCCCTCTAGACTTCTTGTTCCCCACGGAAAGTAATTGACTGTGACGTTTGGCTCGTCCAATTCCGATAATATTTCTTTACTAACTTTTCTGGAACCAAAAACAGCAAAAAATAGGCAACTGACACTGTGGCAACTTGTTAATAGGTTAGCACCAGAAAACATGTAAAAAGTACCTCAAAGTGTAGACAAAGCAAATCAAAGTAGATACTAAACAAGCATGAAGCATAAAAAATTATAGATACGTTTCCGACGTATCAAGCATCCCCAAGATTAACTCCTGCTCGTCCTCGAGTAGGTAAGTAATAAAAAGAATAATTTTTTATGTGACATGCACCCTCACAATAAAGATCCAACCATTTGCAAGCATTGAAAGATGGGATCAAAGAACTCTAAACATGTGCATGAAAGATGGAGTTCTAACAATAGTACAAAGTAACTATGCATGCAACATGACAAGCTACAAACAAAGATCATGAATAACATGCATTGAAAAACGTTTGTTTGTTTCACATACATAAAACATAGCATAGTGGCAATCAGCTTGTCCCTCATAGAGTAGCAAATAGATGCATAGGACACCTTCAAAATTCACAAGGGTGACTAGAAACAAATAGCACAAGAACAAGTAATATCACAATATGCATCAATCAATAAGCTTTGGAACACTGCACACAGAATGACAA
The DNA here is from genome assembly GCA_030063025.1 of Avena longiglumis. NCBI lineage: Eukaryota > Viridiplantae > Streptophyta > Magnoliopsida > Poales > Poaceae > Avena > Avena longiglumis. The sequence continues at coordinate 110,316,998 of CP125976.1, read as the reverse complement.
CTATGCTCTCTTAATGGTGCCTAAAGGTAGAAGGTGGAGACTCAAATAATGGTGGAAGAAAAACCTTTTATAAAGGAAGCTGGGATTTCAAGTTTCAAAAAGAGCTTCCAAAAATTATGGTACTTGTTAGCTTTCAGCCCTCATTGCCCCTATCATAAGCATCTTGAAGTGATTAAGGTTAAAGTGACAAAGATGGAGTATATGCTTGATGAAGTATAAGTTGGCAATCTCAAGTCCGTTGAATACGAGGGCCAAACCTCATGCTACTCAACTTTGGTCACCTGCAAGTTCTTGTCATTGTAAGTATTTGCATATCATTGAGAACCGCCAACAGGGTACACCTTGCACATGGTACAGGAGCTTTCCCATAACCAAAATGACAAGGCAAGCAGACAATAAGCATCTCAGCAATCTTCTTATTTACCATGGGAATATGGTGCTTTTTTCTCTCTTTCCTCTTTTCTCAACGTGTCTCTTTTTTTATAAGAAGAATGCTTCATAGATATCACTATGGTGATGCTGCAAGTTTCCACCATGATTAGGCATGGCTAAGGCTAGCGGCCCAGGCGTTTCTCTAACACATGATACAAACTCCATGGAATTACAAGTTCCCTCTTTATTTCACACCGGTGACATCCATAGACAAAAGAGCATGATATTAACTAGGTAGAAAGTACAAGTACAATGTTGAAAATGTTCCTCGTGACAACACGGTTTTGCTAATTCCAACGTATAGGTGCAAGAATATACAACATAGATGACACAATGGTTCAAGTTTATTGGGGGAAAAGAATATAAAGTGTGCCATCAAGTTTGTGAGGGCTTTAATCACTAAGTTTTCACATAACAAAATAGTTTTTAATTGGAAGGTAGCTGAAAACAAGAATATACTTGGAATGGTGTAACACACCATGTATAGGAATTTATAGTGGACACTTTGGAATAACTTGGTTTCTTGGGAGTTGGAAGCATGAGTAGTACTTACTCATACAAGTGGAGGCTAGCAAAAGACTGGGAGCAACCAAATAAGAGAGCAATAATGGCCATAATCATGCAGTGCAACAAAACATTACTAATCAAAGCAAAGAGTGGTACTACAAGTCAAATACTAAATGATCATAGAGGATAATGGTGACTTGTCATAGTCATAACATGGTGTGAGCATGTGCCAAGTCAACCCAAGCAAAACATCAAAGGGGAATACCACAATACTATGCTTTTGCATGCTAAAACAACGCATAATTTCTTCAAGGCACACTAAGCAATCTCAATTGTTTGGAACAAGACATGCTACAACAATAATCACTAAGCATAAGGTCAAAACAACACCTAGTATGTCATGCTAAAGTCTAAGTCATAGTCAATGCAAGCTCCTCTTGTACTTACAAGCAAGGACTTACTACTCCTTTACAACACCAAGCAACTTATTTGCAAAAGAACACAGCGAGAACGGGGGTCCAAACTACTCAAGCAAACTAAGCAAACGAAAACTAAGACGCTCCAAGAACAACACAATTGTGCATGACACTATAAAAACGAAGTGTCTAGATAGACCTGAGCTTTTTATTGATGAAGAAGGGGATGCCTTGGGAATCCCCAAGCTTTGACGCTTGTACCTCTTGGATATTTATTGGGGTGACACCATGGTGGCATCCCCAAGCTTGAGCTTTTGTCCATTCTTCATCTCATTGCATCATTCTCTCTCCACACCTGAATTTTTTTTTTCATACAAAACTTCACACAATCTTCATTAGCAACACTAGGTTATTCAAAAGATATTAGACCTCTGGCAAAGCTTTGGAACGACAAAACTTTTCACTAGAAACACAAGCTACTGTGGAAACTCCTTCAAAAAGCTCAATTCACCTAAATAGAACTCAAAAAGGAATCAATAAGAAGCAAATGCAAATAATGACAGAAATCTGTCAAAACAGACCAGCAGACAGAAACTGATTTTTTCGAACATATTCTGTTGCTCAAATAAAAAAGTGTTGTACTAACAAAAGTTATCTAACATACTGGGGGATTTATTCATAAATTTTCCGATCAATCCGAGTTACAGTGACTCCTCATGATTTTTTTTGGTGGAGGACAGAAATCTGTTTCGGGACAGCAACTCCCCAAATCTTACTTCCCTCTCATTAGAGGTCATTCTTGGCACAAAAGGCAAACAAAAAGGATAAGGAGAGGTCATTACTGAAGTAATAACTTCCAAGACTCAAGGAAACTCTTGGGTTATCTCCCAACAAGTACTTTTCTTTAACGCCTTTAAGTTAGGCACAAGAAGCAAGAAGAATCAAGTATTTTCAAATGAAGAAGCATTAACATCAAATCTTGCTTCCAAAGGAGGAGCAAAAAACAACTTCTCTCTCCTCATAGGGAAGTGTTCAATACCTTTCTTGAATGGAAAATGATATTTAATGGTGCCTTCTTTCATATCAATGATGGCACCAACTGTTCTAAGAAAAGGTTTTCCCAAAGTAATAGGACAAGAAGCATTGTATTCAACATCCAAAACATAGAAATCAACAGGGACATAAGCATTGATAACCATAATGAGAACATCATTAATACTCCCCATGAGTTTCTATTTAGCATTGTCATTGAGTGGGACATCCAAATAACAATCTTCCAAAGGTGGCAAATCAAGCATTTCATAAATCTTCCTAGGCATAATAGAGACACTAGAACCAAGATCACATGAAGCTTTGAGATCAAAGTCATTCACTTGCATATTAATAATGGGTTCCCAACTATCTTCTACTTTTCTAGGAATATAAGCTTTGTGTTTTACCTTCTCTTCCTTAATCTTAACAAGAGCATTTGTAATGTGTTTAGTGAAAGCAACATGCATATCACTAGCATCAGGACTTCTAGCAAGCTTTTGTAGGAACATAATCACTTCAAAAATATTGCAACCATCGATATCAAAGTCAAACTTAGCATCACTAGTAGTAGGCATAGTAGGAGTAGGAATAGGGACTACTTGAGGTTTAGTGGTGATGGTGCACACACTATTGTTTCTATCAATTTCAGCTTCCCTTTCCCACTTAGCATGAAGTTGAGCTAACATCCTAACATTTTCATCAATAGTAACTTGTATGGCATGAGCAGTAGCAAATGTATTTTCTATAGTATCAGGTTTAGCAGCCATTTTATTAACCAAGGAAGTATGAGCTTCAGACAAAGAGGATATATTTTTCTCAACTTTTAAAAGCTTTTCCTCTATAGCCTTATTGAAAGTGGTTTGTTTACTAATAAAGTATTTGAACATGACTTCAAGTTCAGAGGGGGCACTTCTAGCATTGTTGTAGGAGTTTCCATAGGAATTGCCATTATTAGGAGGATAAGGCCTATAATTGTTGTTACTACCAAAATTATTTCTATAGGCATTGTTGTTGAAATTGTTGTTTCTAATGAAGTTCACATCAACTTGCTCTTCTTGAGCAACCAAAGAGGCTAAGGGAACACTATTAGGATCTTAAGGAGCTTTCCCATTAACAAGCATAGCCATAATAACATCAATCTTTTCACTCAAAGAGGAAGTTTCCTCAACAGAATTTACCTTCTTACCATGTGGAGCTCTCTCAACATGCCATTCAGAATAGTTAACCATCATATTATCAAGGAGCCTCGTTGCAGCACCCAAAGTGAGGCCCATAAAGGTACCTCCTACAGCAGAATCCAACAGATTTTTTGAGGAGAAGTTCAAACCTGCATAAAAAGTCTGGATAATCATCCAAGCAGTGAGTCCATGAGTGGGGCAATTCTTAACCAAGGGTTTCATTCTTTCCCAAGAAGGAGCAACATGTTCACTATCAAGTTGTTTAAATTTCATAATGTCACTTCTCATAGATATAATCTTAGCAGGAGGATAGTATTTTCCAATAAAAGCATCTTTGCACTTAGTCCAAGAATCAATACTATTTTTAGGCAAGGATAGCAACCATTCTTTAGCTTTCCCTCTCAAGGATAAAGGGAAAGCTTGAGCTTAATAATATCTCCATCCACATCCTTATACTTTTGTATCTCACAAAGTTCAACAAAGCTATTGAGATGGGCAGCAGGATCATCGAACCGCACTGAAAATTGCTCTCATCACAAGATTCAACAAAGCAGGCTTAATTTCATAAAAGGTAGCATCAGGAGCAGGTGGAGCAATATGTGTGCTAAGGAAATCATTGTTGTTGGTGCTTGTAAAGTCACACAACTTGGTGTTCTCAGCAGAGTTCATTTTGGCAAAGGTGGGCAAGCCAAAAACAACAGCAGCAGCTAGAATAGGAACTAATTTTTGTGTGTTTTTGAATAAGGCAAGCAAACAAAACTAGACTAATTTTTTTGGGTTTTTTTGGAAATAGGCAAACAAAACCAAGCAAAAGAAACAAAGCAAACTAAAAACAAAGTAAAGAGAAAGTAAGTGGAAGACTCTCCTAGTGAAGACGTCCTTATCCTCCCCGGTAACAGCGCCAGAAAATAGCTTGATGGTGCCCAGCACTTGTCGTGGAACGCTTCGTTGGAAACCCCAAGAGCAAGGTATGAAGCAGCACAGTAGCAAATTTCCCTCACTAAGAAACTGAGGTTATCGAACCAGTAGGAGGAAGGAAACGTCACACAGGTGTTGCAAGCAACACTGAGACCTGCACAACACAAACTCAAGACTTTTTCCCGACGAATCAGTGAGGTTGTCAAGCTCATCGGTTTGCTGTAACAAAGGATTAAACGTATGGTGTGGAAGCTAATGGTTTGCAACAAGTAAATAAGTAATAGTGGAAGATGTATCAATGGTAAATATTATACCGGGGTCCATAGTTCACTAGAGGTTCTATCCTTAGATAAACAACATGGCATGAAGGGTAAACAAATTACAGCAGGGCAATTGGCAGGAACTGAGCAAGGCATAACAATGCAATACTAGACAAAAAGATCCTATGAGATTCGATTGGGCAATACAACAAGATACATAGACCGCCATCCAACTGCATCTATGACTAGAAGTCCACCTTCAGGTTATCATCCGAACCCCCTCTAGTATTAAGTTGCAAGCAACATACAAATGCTTTAAGCAAAGTGTGTAAGGTAAACAGTCCACATGTTCCATGAACAAGAGACCATTGTTTTCTCCCTAGTAGCAACAGCACATCTACAACCAAAGATATTATTGTCACTTCCCTTGGAAACTAGAGGCATGAACCCACTATCGAGCATAAATACCCCCTCTTGGAGTCACTAGCAACTACTTGGCCAAGATAGCTACTAAAAACGGAGAGCATGCAAGATCACAAACAACACAAACATGATAGAATCATAAAGACAAAACCACTAATCAAACCAACATAATAATACCAATATCTATCGGATCCCCGCAAACACAACATGCATGATTACAAATAGATTAGATCTTGATCATGAACGGAGCTCATAAGATCTATACATGAAAGCACAAAGGAGGAGATACAACCATCTAGCTACTACATGGACCCATAGTCCAAGGTGGAACTACTCACGCATCATACGGGAGAGAAGGCCTTCGGGATGATCTTCCCTCCGGCAGGGTGCCGGGAAGAACTTCAGATCCCCCCGATCTAGGGACGACGGTGGCGGCGGATACAGAAGGTTTTATGGAGATTTGATCGGGTACTTAGGGTTTCTGCATCGGGGGCTTCTTATAGGCAAAGGGGGAGGCCGAGGAGGCGGCCAGGGGGGTTAAACCCTACCTAGGCGCGGGGCAGGGCCCACCCACGCCTAGGGGGGGTTTGGTCGCTGAAAGGGCATGTATGCCCCATGTGTGGTTTTGGTAATTAATGACAATCTCTATGGACTAATGTGTAAATTGAGTTTCACTTGTAGGTTTGTCCATTGGCATCGCTTGGGCCATGTGTTGGTCTCAAGGTTGGAAGATGAAGAAATGTCCAAGGGCTTTGTGCCCATTGGAATCATGAAGAAAGAAGGAGCTTGAAGGACGATCCAGGCATGTGCAAAGAGTTGCATCAAGATGGATCAACCTCAAGTAGGGATGAAGAAGGGCGAGCTCAAGATGCGCCATATCTAGAAGATCTCATGCTTGAATCTTGCCATCCTCGTGCTCATGGAATGATGAAGACAAGTTCAAAGAAGAGGTTTCCCCATGGAGTATGGGGAGCAATTTGCAAGTCTTCATCTTCATCAAGCAAGAGCATCCAAGAAAGGTGTTCCCACTATAGAAGAACAAGACGGTCTACATCAAATTCAAGTGGGTTGCTCAAGGCAAAGGTATGTTCTTGATAGGGCTTCTCTTTTGCCGGTCTCGTGTTGTTAGTTGGGAGACCAGGTTTAGGATAGATAGCCGTACTATCAAGAGGGGCTCTCAAGCGGGTGTCTCGTTTGCATCGTTCGGAGAGAGCTCAAACCTTTGCATTCATAGCATCATCTTTCTTGGTTATTATTTGGTTCTTGTCCATGAGAGGATCTAGAGCTTGTGGTCATCATCATAACAAGCTCTAGTTCATCATCTAAGGATTTCACTTGCTTATCTTATTGCGGTTTTTGATCTTGCGAGTTTTCTGGCTCCACACCTTGGGGGATACTTCACATATATATTCATAGTATTTTCTTCCAAGGTGATACCCAATATTTCGTCGTTATCTTTCCAATAAAATTGGTTTCATCCCGTTTGGAGTTCGGATGCAAAAGTTATTATGCGTTTACATTTTTACGGTTTTCGAATTTCCTGACCGGAAGTTCCGTGCCATCGGAAGTTCCGCTTAGGAATTTTGCCACGAAGTTCCGGTGGAAGTTCCGGTCTTCTTCGCTCACGCTCAATAACCTTCTATTTTGATGTGATATTTGACTAACTTCGGAATTTCCACGGAAGTTTCGCTCACCGAAGTTCGACGCCATGACCGGAAGTTCCAGCCGAAAGTTCCGGTTGAATTTCTGGCTCTTATTCGCTCACGTTCAAGAACCTTCATTTTCGTTGTGTCTATTTGATAACTTCCGGAACTTTCACCGGAAGTTTTGCTCCCACCGGAAGTTCCGGTGAACCGGCGGAAGTTCCGGCCATGATTCGTTTTTTCAGTTTCTCGCTCTGCAGTTTTCGACCATTGGTTGTGTGCCACCAGAACTTCCGGCCTCCCACCTGCAGTTCCGACCAGGTGTCGCGAATGCCCATAACGGGCAGATCTGGGAGCCCTTTAAAAGGGGCTCCTCTTCCCCTTCGTGGCACACAGCTTTTCTTCTTGGTGCTTGGCTTTCTCTCTCTCCTCCATTGTGAACCTTGAAGAAGCTTTCCCTCTCCCTTTCCCCTCCTATGATTCTTGCATCTTTTTGAGGGATTTGAGAGAGGAGATCTAGATCTACAATCCCCCCAAGCCAAATCCCTTCTTTGTGAAGGAATCATTGGGATCTAGATCTTGGAGAGTTTTGTGTTCTCCTCTTGTGTTCTTCCTCCCTTATTCCCACAATAGCTTTTGTAGCTTTGTTGGAATTTGGGAGAGAAGGACTTGCCCTTGCATTTGGTGCATAGGTTTGAGTTCTCCTCGGAGATTTGGTGAGTTCAAGCTTGTGAGCTTGTTTCTCTTGGGTTCCTTGGAACCCTAGACGGTTGTGTGGTTGGATTGTTGACCTTTTGTGGTCTTGTTGACCTTTCGTGGTATTGTAGCCTTTTGTGGCGTTGTTGGCCTTTTGTGGCATTGTTGGGCTTTTGTGGCTTGGTTGTTGGGGGCCTCCAATTGAGTTGTGGAGTTAGCCCCAATATTGTACGGGTTCGGTGACCGCCCTCAAGCGTCCCATAGTGGAGCAAGTGCCCGCCTTTTGTGGTGCGCACTTGGGAGAATAGGGTGAGCCTTTTGTAGCGTCGGTGAGTTGCGTGCTTCCGCATCCGGTGTGAGGCCTTGTGTGGCGTTGGGTGAGCATCGAGCCATCACACCTCGAGGTGAGCCATTTGTGGTGTTCGGAGAGCATTGCGCCATCGCACCTCTCCAACGGAGACGTAGCTTCTTTGGAAGTGAACTTCGGGAAACAAATCTTCGTCTCCGCGTCCATCGGTTATCTCTCAACCGAACCCTTTACTTATGCACTTTACATTGTGATAGCCATCGTGCTTGAAGTATTTATACCTTGCTATCACCTTGCTGCTTGTATTGCTTAGCATAGGTTGTTGGTGCACCTAGGTGAACTTAGTGGCTAGGTTTTGTGCTCAATAAATTAAACGTTAGTTTTATTCTGCATTTACTTGAGCCTAAACCGTAATATTTTTAAAAGCCTATTCACCCCCTCTAGGCGACTTCCTTTGTACTTTTAGCCGCCCTGGCCTGCTTCTTCGTCTCCCCTCTGGACTTCTTGTTCCCCACGGAAAGTAATTGACTTTGACGTTTGTCCCGTATTATTCCGAGAATATTTCTTTACTAACTTTTCTGGAACCAAAAACAGCAGAAAACAGGCAACTGACACTGTGGCAACTTGTTAATAGGTTAGCACCAAAAAACATGTAAAAAGTACCTCAAAGTGTAGACAAAGCAAAGCAAAGTAGATACTAAACAAGCATGGAGCATCAAAAATTATAGATACGTTTCCGACGTATCATATTCCTATTCTCCTAGACAAGGATCTCAACATTTGCTTTCCTCTCCTCAAGCGCAATATTTCTCACTTCCAAGTCACGAATTGATTGACACCTTGATTGCTTTATCTCATTCTTCTTCTCCTTCATGATCATCTTTGCTTCTAAGGTCTTGATTGTCATTGATTCCGATCCTTGGACTTCACCATCTCATCAATCTTGGATGCCAAGTTGGATGCTTCTTTCTTATCCTCGATCCACTCATGTGCCTTTCTCTTTCCATCTGTCCTTGCATTGTTTCTTCCCCCCTCATCATCACTATCATGCAATTGAACCAAATCCCCCGTTTGCGTTTTGTTTCTTAGTCCCTCAGTTTCCACTTCTCCATATGCTCGAGCAACTTCCAACAATGTTAGAGCATGAATGGCTTTCCTTTGGAGACCGCCATCATCTTGTACTTCTCCATTGCAAGTCCTTTCTACAAACCCAAAAATAATGCATGTTAGATTATGTATATGTTGCAACACATAACAAAAAAGAATGCAAGTTATATGCACTCACATATTCATCAATGTTCACACTGCTTGGCAGTGTCGTCCGGACTTGCTCAAGTGTTGCACTCCACCGACTACAAGAAGCCTTGATCACATCTGACTGGCCTTGTAGTGATCGATAGGAGCGGGTTCCGGGTTTGCAACACGAGAAATGAGTTGGAAGAATTTGTCTTCAATCCTAATCCAATAATGCTTCCCGGTTTGGTCAGTGCCATGGATCGCGTCGAGAGACACTTCCGACCATGATCGCACCAAGAAAGTGTCCTCGATCTCGGTATAGTTCATGGTCCTCCTCTTCTTTGCTTTCACCGCTTCATAGACGACTTGGTCAACCTCTTCTAATGACTCCTCTTCACCATCCTCCACATCCTCCTCATCTCCATCCAAATCGTACGCATAGATTGGTGGCTTGGTGATGCACACATCGGTCTCGTCGAGAAGTTGCATGAATGAGTTGGGGACCGATTCCGCTTCAAACCTTGGGGTATTTGGGAGAACGTGTTGTGGGCGCCAACATCGAAAACTTCCATCCCGCCAGAATGAAAGGGGAGTGTCGGTCATGCTTGGTTCGGCCGCGGAAACCAAAGATGTGGGGTCGGGCGATGATTTTTTACACCCCTCATAAAAAGTTTCGCGGGCTGACCTTTTTTACGGTGACCGATCCATGCACATTTTTAAGGACACGGAGAATGACAATTATTTTTTGCGCGTACTGCTAGAGATGCTCTTATATTAAGAAATCTTCTCTCCTAAAACTAAAAGCGTTTTCCTCTCCTCTCCTAGCTAGCCGCCGCCCGACCTAACACCTCTGCCTCCTCCTTCATAGGTTTCCCCTCCTTCGGCCGCGCCAAATGAGAGGGTAGGGAACATGATCTATGGGTGGAGTTTTTAAGAAAAGTAGTGCTTCCACAAGATTAGATTAGGGTTTTGTTAGACATCTTTTTCTTGACGCCTATGTCAATGAAGATGGTACCATCTGTAATAAGTGATCTTCTTCGATGACGAGATCTTTTGTGCGTCAATTATATAAGATTAAGTTTTATAAGTACGGTTTTTCAGATTTTAATTCGCCATGGCAATGCCCACCTCTCCTGGCCAACGGAACAGAACCTCGGCGGCCCCAAACCTCTCCACTCCCAAGATTCGGGTTCCTCCGCGCCGATTCCTCGTCCCGAGGCGCTCTGCCGCTGATGAGGCGCTCCTGTGGGAGGTGATCGGGGAAGCTGCCATGGATTGGAGCAGGGATAAAGTCCCATGCGCGCCAGTTCCGCCACCGCGAGCACACTTTTGTTCGGTCGCCAGCGCCGCACTAGTAGAAAACAGGCCTTTCGTCTAGGCCATTAGTCCCGGCTGTGGCTGGGGCCGGGACTAATGGCCTTCGCCGGACGGCCTGAGCCACCCAGAACCATAGGTCCCGGCCCGTTAGACCCCATTAGTCCCGATCTGAGACACAAACCGGGATTAAAGGGCCCTGGCCCTGCCGCTCGCTGGGGGCACCCCCTTTAGTCCCGGTTTGTATCTCCAACCGGGACTAGTGGTCTGGCCCTATATATATGCATAGCCCCCTCCTCCTCTCAACTGTTTTTTTCCTGGTGGGAGAGAGTTGTTGTGATATTTTTTTCTTGTTCATACATATGCACTAGAGGTGTTCGGTGAAATGTTCATTAGAGCGATGCGAGTTTAGGTCACACAAGACATACATGATATGAGGTGCCCGAGCCACACTTAAGTTTTCTCATCTTTGTTTCCAAGTGTAATAAAAGGTTAGCAACTATTTTCTCATTTAGATCGTGCGGTACTAATTTTAGCATAGTGATTGCGTTTGATATGTATTTGTATGATACAGATGAGCCATCCATGGATGTACGGTGATCGACGCTCTACCGCTTTCAGAGAAGGCGTGCGTTCTTTTCGAGTTGTGTCCGAGGAGATCAAGTGGTGGGATGGTTTTATGTGTGTCCATGTGTTGACTGTAGGAATGAGAAGGCTCACATTTCCGCAAGAGTCATTCAGAGCCACCTGCTTCGGTCTAGTTTTATGTCCGGCTATAATGTTTGGACCAAACACGGAGAAAGAGGGGTTGTGATGGAAGACGACGATGAAGAAGAGAACGATGATGACAACTACTGATCTATGTTCCCTGAATACGATGATACCACAATGGAAGACAATGAAGAAGAAGGAGGTGAAGAACGGGAACCAGACCGGCCCGCTGATGATATCGGTCGGGTCATTTCTTATGCAAAGCGAGACTGCGATACAGAAAAGGAGAGGTTGCAGTTTGAGCAGATGCCACAGGACCACAACAAATTGTTGTACCCAACTTGTGAAGATGGACAGAAGAAGCTAGGTAGCACACTGGAATTGCTGAAGTGGAAGGCAGAGACTAGTGTGACTGACTCGGGATTTGAGAAGTTGCTGGTACTCATGAAGAGGTTGCTTTCAAAAAATAACGAATTGCCCGCCAATACATACGAAGCAAAGAAGCTTGTCTGCCCTCTATGATTAGATGTGCAGAAGATACATGCGTGCCCTAATGACTGCATCCTCTACCGCGGTGAGAAGTATGAGAATTTGGATAAATGCATGGTATGCAATACATTGTGGTATAAGATCAGAAAAGATGACCCTAGTGATGTTGATGGTGAGCCACCCAGGAAGAGGGTTCCTGCCAAGGTGATGTGGTATGCTCCTATAATACCACGATTGAAACGTTTGTTCAGAAACAAAGAGCAAGAAAAGTTGTTGCGATGTCACATGGAAGAACATAAGAAAGACGGGATGTCGAGGCACCCCACTGATGGTCGACACTGGAGAAAAATCAAGAGAGACTTCCCAGACTTTGCCGGTGACGCAAGAAACTTATGGTTTGGTCTAAGTACAGATGGCATCAATCCTTTTGGGGAGCAGAGCTATAGTCATTGTACCTGACCCGTCACTCTATGTATCTACAACCTTCCTCCTTGGTTGTGCATGAAGCGAAAGTTCATTATGATGCCAATGCTCATCCAAGGACCGAAGCAACCCGACAACGACATTGATGTGTACCTAAGGCCATTAGTTGATGAACTTTTATAGTTGTGGGCTGATACATTGGAAACATATCTATAATTTTTGATGCTCCATGCTTGTTTTGTATCTACTTTGCTTTGCTTGTCTACACTTTGAGGTGCTTTTTACATGTTTTATGGTACTAACATATTAACAAGTCGCAACAGTTCCAGATGCCTGTTTTCTGCCATTTTTGGTTTCAGAAAAGTTAGTAAAGAAATATTCTTGAAATTTCACGAGACAAACGTCAAAGTCAATTACTTTCCGTGGGAAACAAGAAGTCCAGAGAGGAGCCGGGGGCTGACCCACCCTGGCATGGGTGGGCTGACCTGCCTGCTAGGGTTTGCCTACCTGGCCGCCTCCGGTCTCCCTTCGCCTATAAGAAGCCCCGATGAAACCCTAAGCACCGATCAAATATCCACGAAACAAATGTAGCCACCGCCACCACCGTCCCTAGATCGGGATCTGAGTTCTTCTAACCACGCCAGGGGAGATCATCCCGGAGGCCTTCTCTCCGGTATGATGCGTGAGTAGTTCCACCTTGGACTATGGGTTCATGTAGTAGCTAGATGGCTGTATCTCCCCCTTTTTGCTTTCATGTATATATCTTGTGAGCTTCGTTCATGGTCAAGATCTAATCTATTTGTAATGATGCATGTTGTGGTTGCGGGGATCCGATGGATATTGAGATTATTATGTTGGTTTGATTAATGGTTTTGTCTTTATGATTCTATCATGTGTGTGTTGTTTGTGATCTTGCATGCTCTCTGTTGTTAGTAGCTATCTTGGCCAAGTAGTTGCTAGTGACTCCAAGAGGGGGTATTTATGCTCGATAGTGGGTTCATGTCTCTAGTTTCCAAGGGCAGTGACATTAATCTCTTCGGTTGTAGATGTGTTGTTGCTACTAGGGAGAAAACAACGGCCTCTTGTTCATGGAACATGTGGACTGTTTACCTTACGCACTTTGCTTAAAGCAGTTGTATGTTGCTTGCAACTTAATACTGGAGGGGGTTCGGATGATAACCCGAAGGTGGACTTCTAGTCATAGATGCAGTTGGATGGCGGTCTATGTATCTTGTTGTATTGCCCAATCGAATCTCATAGGATCTTTTTGTCTAGTATTGCATTGTTATGCCTTGCTCGCCTCACAATTGCCCCATTGTAATTTGTTTACCCTTCATGCCATGTTGTTTATCTAAGGATAGCACCTCTAGTGAACTATGGACCCCGATCCAATCTTTACCATTGATACATCTTCCACTGTTATTTGTTTACTTGCTACAAACCATTACCTTCCACACCATACGTTTAATCCTTTGTTACAGCAAACCGGTGAGCTTGACAACCTCATTGTTTGTTGGGGCAAAGTCTTGAGTTTGTGTTGTGTAGGTCTCCGCGTTGCTTGCAACACCTGTGTGACGTTTCCTTCCTCCTTCTGGTTCGATAACCTCGATCTCAACTGAGGGAAAACTTGCTGCTTGCTGCTTCACACCTTGCTCTTGGGGTTCCCAATAGGCTTTGCTTAGATAGCCGTCAAGCTTTTCTGGCGCCGTTGCCGGGGAGGCTAAGGACGTCTTCACTAGTGGAGTCCTTCATTTCCTTTCTCTTTACTTTGTTTTTAGTTTCCTTTGTTTCTTTTGCTTGGTTTTGTTTGCCTCTTTTCAAAAAACCCAAAAAAATTAGTCTAGTTTGGTTTGCTTGCTTTATTCAAAAACACACAAAAAATTAGTTCCTGCTCTAATTGCTGGTCTGTCTTTTCCTTGCTTTGCCATGCTTTCTATCAATGGATGGTTTCTTTGAAACTAGTTCTTATTGGCAAGGTGGGTTCACGGAAGAACAAAAGTATTATTATAAGGAAAACCGTTTGTCACAAAAAGGGAAACACTTATGGGAACAAATTGATAAGTTGAATACTATTTCTAGAGATGTGTGCTCTACTTATAATGTTACTTATTGCTTTGATAAATCATGTTGCTGCAGGAGGTATAAACACCTTCCTTTTCAATGTGAGTATAATGATAATGTTACCATATCCTCTTATGTTAAAGGAAATTATGACTTTTATGATGTGGAACAAATTGAAGAATTTATTGCCTTCAAGGGTGCATTTGAACTTGCTAGTTTTCTTGAAAATACTGATGATGCACCTTATGAACATGAGGTTTATGAGATACTTAAATTTTTCTTTGACAATTACAAGGAAGAAAATGGCTATATTCTTAAATATTTTAATAGGTGATTTCCACAACCGGAAGAGACTAAGGCCTTGCAGGAGCCTATGGAGGAAGAAATTGTTGAAACTGGAAGCTCATTAGATGAAAAAGAGGAGGAGAGTGATGAACAAAAGGAGGAAGAATGGATCTACCCATGTCTACCTTCTAATGAGAGTATCTCTTTACCTCTTATATTATTTGATTGTCCCCCATGCTTACCAAAGGAGGATGAATGTTATGTTCCTGTGGATCCTTTTGAAATATCTACTTTGGATAAAACCTGTGGAGGTTTTAATCCCAGTGTTTTTGAGCTTGATAGAAATTATGTGTTTGTAGATCATGAAAAGCATGCTTTATGCGATAGCTATATTATTGAGTTTATTCATTATGCTACTGAAAATTATTATGAGAGAGTAAAGTATGGTTGTAGAAGTTTTCATGGTACCGAAACACCTCTCTATGTGCTGAAAGTTTTGAAGTTTCTCTTGTTTCATCTTCCTATGCCTGTCACTTTGTTCTTTGTGAATTTATTTTCATACAAGATTCCTATGCATAGGAAGTGGGTTAGACTTAAATGTGTTTTGAATTTGCTTCTTGATGCTCTCTTTGACTTCAATTCATAATTCTTATGTGAGCATCTTCTCAAGCTTTCAAGCCTAACTTAAAGGCGTTAAATAAAAGTACTTGTTGGAAGATAACCCAAGAGTTTCCTTGAGTCTTGGAAGTTATTACTTCAGTAATGACCTCTCCTTATCCCTTTTGTTTGCTTTTTGTGCCAAGAATGACCTCTAATGAGAGGGAAGTAAGATTTGGAGAGTTGCTGTCCCGAAACAGATTTCTGTCCTCCACCAAAAAAATTGTGAGGAGGCTCTGTAACTCGGATTGAGCTGAAAAATTACGAATAAATCCCCCAGTATGTTAGCTAACTTTCGTTAGATCAACACTTTTTGATTTGAGCAACATAAGATGTTCGAAAAAATCGGTTTCTACCTGATGGTCTGTTTTGACAGATTTCTGCCATTATTTGCATTTGCTTCTTATTGATTCCTTTTTGAGTTCTATTTAGGTGAATTGAGCTTTTTGAAGGAGTTTCCACAGTAGCTTGTGTTTTTAGTGAAAAGTTTTGTTGTTCCAAAGCTTTGCCAGAGGTCTAATATCTTTTGAATAAGCTAATGTTGCTAATGAAGATTGTGTGAAGTTTTGTGTGAAGGAAAAATTTCAGGTGTCGAGAGAGAATGATGCAATGAGATGAAGAATGGACAAAAGCTCAAGCTTGGGGATGCCACCATGGTGTCACCCCAATAAATAT
Organism: Avena longiglumis; assembly: GCA_030063025.1. Taxonomy (NCBI): domain Eukaryota; kingdom Viridiplantae; phylum Streptophyta; class Magnoliopsida; order Poales; family Poaceae; genus Avena; species Avena longiglumis. The sequence goes on along the minus strand of CP125976.1, from coordinate 110,301,335 downwards.
CCAAGAGGTACAAGCGTCAAAGCTTGGGGATGCCCAAGGAATCCCCTTCTTCATCAATAAAAAGCTCAGGTCTGTCTCGACACTTCGTTTTTATTGTTTCATGCACAGTTGTGTTGTTCTTGGAGCGTCTTAGTTTTTGTTTGCTTTGCTTAGTTTGTCTAGTTTTCTTGAGTAGTTTGGACCCCCCCGTTCTCGTTGTGTTGTTTTGCAAATAAGTTTGCTTGGTGTTGGAAAAGAGTGGTAAGTTCTTGCTTGAAGTGCAAGAGGAGCTTGCATTGACTGTGACTTAGGCTTTAGCATGACATGCTAGGTGTTGTTTTGACTTTATGCTTTGTGATTATTGATGTAGCATGTCTTGTTCCAAACAATTGGGATTGCTTAGTGTCACATCCCAAAATTTTCCAAATTTTGTAATGTGAAAAATAAACAAACAAAATAAATAATTGTTGGAATTTAGGGTGAAAAGAAACTTTTGTTTCTAAATAGAAACTTAAAATCCCATCTTGAACAAACTTTGAATAAAGTTTGAATCCAACTAAATTCAAATCAAGTGAAATGCATTCTTCATAAATGCATCTAGAAATTTAAACACTTGGAAAATAAACCAAAACCCTAAAACCCTAATGGAAGAAAATCATTTCAAAAGATATCTCTAAGGCCATGGATTTGATCCAAATAAAAATTTGTCAACAAACATTTATAAATGATCAAGAATGACAAATAGAAATATTATAAAACCATATAAATTGATTTCAATCAATTTGGAACCAAAGATAAAATCTTATGAACTTAGTAAGATAAAGAAATTGAATTTCCAAATCTAATAAAGCACCTATCTAAAAATCCATACCCAATGGTGAGCAAATAATCCTAAAGAGATGTAAAAGGATAAACAAGCCTGCAGTGGAACATTTCCTGCCTATTGTTCAGAGAGTTGAGAGAAGGTTATGTGGGATTGCTGATTTTCTTAATTATGGGGGGAAACTACAGTTAGTTAAATCTGTTTTATCTTCCCTTCCCATATATTACATGAGCAGTTTTGATCTTCCTGTCACTATTAAAGATCAGCTGATTAAGTATATGAGACAATGCCTGTGGAGAAAGAAAACATCTGATGTTCAAGCTAGGGGTCAAGCTCTTATTGCATGGAAGAAAGTTTGTCGACCTAAGAACCATGGAGGATTGGGGGTGCTTGACCTTAATGTACAAAACTCTGCACTTCTTTTGAATAATTTGGATAAATTTTACAATCACAAGGATATCCCATGGGTTCACCTTATCTGGAACACTTATTACTGTAATGGTAAACTACGTGGAAGAAGTCTGGAGGGATCCTTTTGGTGGAAAGCTCATCTGAAATTGGTTGACATATTTAAAGGAATTGCAAAGTGCTCGGTGGGTGATGGAAAATCCACACTTCTCTGGTCTGATACGTGGAATGATGGATGTCTGCAGCATAAACTTCCTCATCTACTTTACAATGCAAAAAACCCACATATCTCTGTCAATGAGTTTCTGCAGACAGATAATATTCAAGATCATTTTTTCTCCCTCTGTCACAGCAAGCTTACCAGGAATATCAAAACCTTGAGAAAATACTCAGTGTTGGCATGCAGAGGGCAGCTGACAACTGGAGTTACATTTGGGGCAGTAATTTTTCAGTCCAAAAGGCTTATTATTCTTTATCTAGTTACCAACCTGTTCAGCCACATTTCTCCTGGTTGTGGAAATCCTCCTGTCAACAAAAGCATAAATTCTTCTTCTGGCTCTTGCTTCTTGATAGGCTTAACACACGAAACCTTCTGAAAAGGAAATGTTTTACTCTGGCTTCTTATGAATGTGTGTTTCATGGTCGCATGCATCGGTGGAAACCATGCTACACTTATTTTGGGATCCTTTTGCAAGAGCTTGCTGGGCTGAAATTTCCCATGTCCAAGTGTCTGATCAAAATCTTTTTGAAGCTTTAGCCAGTATTAAAAAAGATCTTAAAGTCCCTTTTGCAATGGAAATTATTATGTTAGGAGCTTGGGGCATATGGATGTGCAGAAACAATGAAATCTTCAACAACAAGCATGCTTTGATTGAGGAATGGAGGGCTATTGTCGCCCAGGAATTAAGATGGGCCCTGTATAGAATTAAGAAAAGAATTATCAGGGCCTCAAAGATTGGATTGAGAATAATTTAGACAGGAGATAGCTGCTTAGACTGTTATCCCTCTTTTGAGGTGGCCTAAACCTGTAAATACTTTTTTTGTAACTCTTTATGATATATAAAAATTGCAGTGGGGTGCTTTACCCTACTGTTTTACCCTCAAAAAAGGATAAACAAATATTAAATAAGATTTTACCAATTGGAATCACCAAGTTTGGATCTTTAAATAAAAAGATATGGATTTTATAAGATAAAGAAAGAAATATTAAATGAGGAATATTTAAAGACCAAATTAAATCTTGGCCTAATCCATAAGCAAATGGAATGAATATAATCCAAATCCAAATAAAATAAAAGGATAAAGATTTTTCCAAATAAAATAAAATGGCATTAACCAAATTCTATTTGAAAAAAGACAAATCTCTAATAAGAATGATTAATTAAATCATGGGAAAATAGTATTTGGATTTTACCCAAGTGGATTAAAAGTCATTTAATTAACTTAAATGGAATCAAGGAAATCACCTAAATAAAATTGATGGAATTAAAACTACAATTGATTTCATTGGAATAAAAACAAATACCCAATTTAAATGATTTGTAAATCATATTAAAATTATTCCAAATAATTCAAGGTGAATTATTTGACACCCAAATAAATAAATAAAACCTACTGAATAGGTTTGGTAAAAATATGGATTTCAAATAAAGTTTTAAAACACATTAAAACCTATTTGAAATAAAGACAAATGTCCATTTATAAAATAAATAAAAGACCGTAAAAAGAATAAAAGAATTATTCTAAATTTGACCTTAGAATGAACTATTAATCAGTAATTGAATATACACAAAGTTTGATAGAGGTTTGATTTCAAATAGTGTTTGAATTGATTAAACAAAATCAAAACAGATAAATAGAAAAATAAAAAGGAAAAACAATCTGTACAAAAAAATGAAACAAAGCTGCCAGCCCAGCAAACCAGCCCACTGGCCCAGCAAGCCCATATTCCTCTTCCCCACAGAAAATGATTCGTACTCAGAAACTCACCGCGCAGTCGCTGACTAGCGGGCCCCACACCCACCCACTCTCTCTCCCTCGCTGACGAAACGACCCCACTACCAGATCACCTTCGTTCCCACCCACGTGCGAAGACCACGCCCTCTAGCCGTTTCTCAGGCATTGAATGCCAGCGTTTAATTCCATCAATCCCGTACTTAATCGCCATGCTCCCCTCTTCCTTTACCCCCAATCATCGCCCCACCGGAGCCCCTAGGCTGTCCCAATTCATCCTCACATCGCCACTGCTCCGACGACCCTCCCCGACAAATTCTGGCCATCCTCCATCGTGCCTTGCCCCCTCGACCACACAAGCTTGTTCCCCATCAACCACTGCATCTCCCAGTAGTCTCGGCTTGCTCGCGCTTGACCCACAGCGTCGGCAACAACGACAACTGAGCATCGCCGCCATCTGCCTCGACTCCGGCGAATCCTCCTAGTAAGTTCAGACCACCCCTGACCCTCTAGTCGATACTCCTGTAACCGCCACACTCGCCCGCATCTAATTGTACCCTCCTATTACCTTCTGGTGTCCTACAAGCTCGCCCCCGATGACGACAGACCGCACCCGAGCCAGGCACCTCTCTGGCGAGCAATTACGATCGTCCTCGTGCACCCCCCTGCCTCCTCGCGAACACTTTGAGCATCAGCAGCATGCGACGAACTCGGTGTAGCATCCCATTTGTCTAACAATTGCAATGCTACTTGGTCTAGTAATATAATGGCTACTTCATATATATAATTGTTGCATCATCATTATATCATGCTCATGTCATCATGCCACCTTGCATTTGAGCATCATATAAAACCCTTTTTGGTTTGGTTCTTCTCTCATATGCATTGTAAATTGTATTTGCCTCTTGATATTGTATTTGGTTCTTGATATATTGTTTAAATGCCCAAGTTGAGTTGGGGGCATATCTTTATTCAACTCCATCACCTTTCTCACACCACCTTTCTTTGGCTTCATCTAATTCCACCATCCAACTAGATATGAGCATTGCAACTTATTTGGTTTTACCTCTAGCTCATGTGGGTTGGGATGGATCCAATTCTATCTCCACATGCTCTCATATATGCACCATAGTGTTTCCACATTATTGGTTTATGAGAGTCACATGGCCATGCATGCCTTGTGAGTGGAACCTTTCCCTAGCTTCCATATGGATTGTTTTGGGGTTATTATCATGTGGGAATATTTTTGGGACTATTAAACATCTAGTGGAATATACACACTAGCAAGTCCCAATTATAATCAAATGTGGTCATCTCCACCTCCTCCACATGGGGCATCCTTTTAATTATTTTGCTTGGCTTTTATTCCAATTTTGGGAATGCCTAATAATAATGCCATGTTAATATTATTGTTCTCATAAAAATAAGCATGGCAGCAATTATTGGCATGGGTCATGCAACCTTCTCCATCTTTGGTCCTCCTTTGGTTTTAATTGTTTTGAGTGGATCATCTTCTCATCTCTCTCCTTCTCTCAATCTTTTCCATCTTGCTATGCTTCCTTGCCATGTGCATCAGGAACCTCACCCTCTCTCCTTCACTCATGCATGATCATGTGAGGTCATATCCTTAAAACCCCATCTTATCTCTCCTTATCCATCACCATGTGTCCAAAAACACTCCCTCTCCATCTCTTTTCACCATCATGCTTGATCTTGTAGGTCATCTAAAACCCTAAGCCTCATCTCTCTCCTCTCCCTAACCCGAGCCACCACCTCATGATCTACCCTCTCTTCTAAACCCTAGCATCCCATCTAACCCTAACCCGAGCCCCTCTAGCTAACCCTAGTTCCCACCCTCTCTCTCGGCCTCTCTCCTCTCTACCATGCATGCCCCACATGGCTACCCTCCTGGCCCCACACCCCATCTACTCCCTCTCTCCACCCAACCCTAAGACAAACCCTAGCCCGAGCCTAGCTCCAACCCTAACCCGAGCCTCCTCCCTCTCTCCCTGTGACCCCACCACCAGCCTGCCTTGCCTCCCCTGGCCCACCTGCATGCTCCCGTGCTTGCCCCTGCCCTGGCCCCAGCTCGATCACGTGAAGGAGGAGGAGGGAAAAGGTGGACAAAGCCACCTTTATCTCCAACCCACCTCCCCACGGCACCTCTTCCGTCCCTATCTACTCCCTCACACGCCCGGCCTCTCCCAGATCCGCCTGTGGCCTTGCCCTCCTCCCTCTCCACCGCCACCATCTACCCCATCACGGCCACCGCCAAGAGCTCACGCCTTGCCGATCCAAGAGGCGCAGGCGAGCAGGAGGTGGTCGAGGAGGACAAGGACGCTCCCCTGCATCGCCCTGTACACGCCGTCGCGGAGGATAAGGACCAGAGCCCAGGGACCGCCCGAGCAAACCCTAGCTCACTTGCCTGCGCCTCGACGGCGATCGTCTCCTTCTGCCGATCCGTCCACACCGACCTAACCGCGGTGAGCTAACCTCCCTCCTAGACATCCTTGCAGTCACCATCGCTTCCTGGTCGCGGCGTATGTTCCGTCGAGCACCCTCTGTGCACCGGCGAGCGCGCGCGTCTGCTCGCTCCCACGTCGTGCAAAGCCCTATCTAGCCGCCCATCCCCTCCCTAGCAACCTCCCCTCACCTACAAGATCGCTCGCGCCAGCGCACGCCAGTCCCTGCCTGAGCCCAGCGCCTGCCATTGCCGCGCACTCTGTCGTCGAGAAGTTCAGAGGAGATCTACAGGGGCTTGTGGTAACTTTGCATATAGCCCCCCCTTTTTATTTTCGCCTCAACCCGCGCTCCTAGAGGACCCACTAGTCAGCCTCCGTGGCCACCTTCCAGAAAACCCCTGGATCTTTTAATCTCAACCCGCAGTCCCCCGCTGAGCCGCGTGGCAGCCTCGCACCCGCCCACTGGCGTGTGGGTCCGCAGAGCATAGGAGCCCACCTGCCATCCTCTGCGGCTGGGCATGCTCAAGTGATGTAACCTTTTTTATCGCGTTGCTTCCACCTGAGCCGAAGTCATAAGGCCCACCCGTCAGTGTCTGTGGCTAGATTTGCCTGAGTAATAAAAGGTTTTCTGCATTCCTGTTTTTAATTCAAACTTTTCCAAATTAATTCAAATTCAAATTTCAAATCAGTAATTAAATAACTTTTAAAATACAAATCCGAATTAAACAAATAATATATGTTTTGAGATCAGAAAAATGTGAGGATTTCAAATATGCCACCAAAATATATTTTGAACACTTTAAATTTCAAGTTGATTAAAATTACAATAAAATGCCCTTTTCTTAATTAATTAATAACTTTTGATTTATAACTCCAAATTTAACAAATGATAGGTCTAAAATGATTAGCTCGACGAGACCTTTCTGTTTATGCATTCCATGATATGAATTGAGGCATGCATCATATAAGTATTGAATAATCAGAACTGTTTATGGGAGTAAAACATGCCTAAATACTTTAACCAAGTGTTTTATTATTGTTTTCTCACCTCACCCATGCCATGCTACTTTAATGCCATGCAAATTGTGCATCATTCATCATGGCATGATTGTTTTCTTGTCGATTTAATTCATATGCTTGTGCACTTATTTATGTTGGCCCTTGTTTGTTTGGTTCTTCTTGAATGACGCCGAGGGGATATATCAAGAAACCCGTGAGCACTACCTGATCCTTCTCTCGCTCAACTGAGTGCGTGCAAGCACTACCACATGCTTGCATACATATAGTACCTATTGCCTCTATCTTATTCTTGTATCATTGAGTCGATTGCATTAAATTGAATCCCAAGTATTGCATAGCCTTTACTTTTAAACCCCAAGCTTGTTCCTCCATCCCATGAGCCATTACTACAGAGTTGTTTGAGCCATGCGAGTCGTAGAACAACATGTGTAGGGTATGTGAGTGTCGATGGATAACGAGGTACCTAAACAACTTAACTTTGAGTAGTATGGGATAACTAATGAAAGTGGCACCGTGAGCAATATACGCTATTTGGTTTTCATGCTCACTTGTCCCGTGGGACCCCGAGTACTTGATTCCTGTTCTTGAATATTCGCGCTATCCACATCCGGAGGATTATGGGACCCCCGAGCGAGCTTGATTCATTCTTATTTCTTGGGGCACAAACTAGTTTGAGGTTTTATTTACTCTGTACTTATGCCATGCTTTCTGTTTTATTTAAATTGTGCAGGTACCGCACTGTTTAGGAAGCGGGTGTTTTCCGGTATCGACAAGCCCACCACATTTTCGGTTCCCATTCGTTTACGACCATTGACGCAAACCTTGAGTCCGTCTCAAGTCGGCTAACCGTTCTATGGTAGCTTAATGGGGTGGCCCCTAAATATTTCTCAATCGTGATTGCTTTGTCGTGAATGCCTCGTTGGGTTTTGATTTGGTTTTTCGAGGTTGATCGAGTGTGTGTTGCTATTTGTGCACCCCTCAGGGTAAAACTTTCTGCCGTGCTCATGGTTATGGACGACTTGGAGCACGGTTCTCGATCATAGACAATCATAACTAAAGTACCGCTTTAATTTGACTAATCGACTAGTAAATAGTGCAACACTCATGGAATGGTTAATAAAACTGCCAACGGATGGGGGTTGTTCGTCCGCTTCCTCGTTGGTAAGCGAGGAGGAGGATGGATCTGTTAATATTACCGTTATAACTGTTGTCATAAATTCCCGGACATCCGTCTATCTTTGGTTAGGCGGATGGTTAGCGAGTATCTATAGAATTTCTAGGTATTATCTTTTGCTGCAATTGCGTCACCCGTGTTATGTCCCTTTAGAGGCATAAAGACTTCTTGAAACCCTAGGGTCTCACACGATAAATTATTTGATTCGATGCAGTACACTCACAAGATGGATACTAGGTGGAGGAGACAGACGATGTGGGCAACGATCATTCGGTGTAGAGATTCCGGAACGGGATCCGTGAGATCTGGGCGGGATGTGTTTATTTATGGGGCATCTTATGCCAATTTGCTTCTTATCCATACTCGGATCTTGTTTGCCGCTCACCGATACTCGGATGTTTGATGTATGAGGAGATATCCAACTATTATATCTATCTAGGACATTTGGATCTTGCAGGTATGCTGCAATATTTCTATTTCTTTTAGATGGAATGGCTCTAATGTACTGTTGTATGGTGGCTTGCATACATACCCATTTATGTATGTAGTTGATCCCTTTGCCGACACGCCCGCCTTCTTGTCCCGATGTTTGGAAATGGTTGGGACGGTAAAGGTCTACCTGTGAGTGGCATTTGGGCCCCACCGTACTATTTCAACCATTTCCGCTTATCCAGCTTGTAACTAGGAGCGTAATTCACGAGGTAGTTACAATTGGTATCGAGCCATCGCCTTTTAGGGTCTCAACCAAATGGTCGTTGTCATCTAGCAAATATTTTTGGTAGTTATGTATACTAGGAAAAACAAAACGTGAGAGTAGGACTGCCACTTTTCTTCTTACCCACCCACCCACCCTTTTCTGGTAAGGAAGTGTAACGTTTTCAATCCTCTTCTTAAAATTCAAACTAGGATTCACGTGTTCTGGGTTTCCGTAGTACCATAGGTTGTGTGTGTGTGTGTGTGTGTATTCCTTGTCTATGTTGCATCCAACATGTTATCTTTATCGGCCTTTGGTTATCAACTGTTGGTACATTCCATACCGACAAGGCTTTTTGCGAACCGACGCGATCTATCGATTCGTTGTATACCGCCTGATCTGTCTTACTCTTTGTTATCCGACGTTATCTTGTTTGGGGTGTTCGTTCCGTAGTTACCAATCTTTAGGTTCATCGTGAGAAGAAGGGGTTAGGATATGTGTTCTACTTATTCATGTGCGGAGTAATGATTTGAGTGCGGGATGGAGTCGCGACCATACCACTACTCTTATCATTCGCTTTTGTTTATTGAATTGGTAAAGTCACTAATCTTGATTCGTTAAGTGATTTTGCGCATCTACTGGTATTTTAATGCCAAAATTTGCGGAAAATTTTTCTTTGATATATCTGTGTACCACACTCCTTTTCAGTCGTGTGCGATATGCCTAATATATTCTAGGTGCTTTGAACTTTGTTGATATTTTAATATCATCTTAGTAAATTGTATCCTTTAATATTGGTTAATTCCATCTTGGTACTATTTTGGATTATTATTATTCTCCATTATAGTACTGACTTGTGTTTTATATCAATCACAGGATGGCATGTAACTACCTCGGTGAATTACGCTCCTAGATACAAGCCTGGATGAGCGGAAATGGTTGAAATAGTACGGTGGGGCCCAAAAGCCACTCACGGGTAGACCTTTCGGCCGTCCCAACCATTTCCAGTCATCGGGACAAGTACGGGCGGCGTAATCGGCAGGCGAAGGGATCAACTACATACACAAATGAGTATGTATGCAAGCCACCATACAATAGTACATCAGAGCCATACCATCTAAAAAGAAAGGAAATATAGCAACGCCATACGGCAAGATTCAAATGACCTAGATAGATATAATAGTTTAGGATATTTCCTCATACATCACACATCAGAGTATCAGGCGGAAGCGGCAAACAAGGTCCGAGTACGGATAAGAAGCAAATCGGCATAAGATGCCCAGAAATAAGCACATCCCGCCCACAGATCTCACGGATCCCCGTTCCCGGAATCTCTACACCGAACGATCGTTGCCCACATCATCAGCCTCCTCCACCCAAAGATCCATCCCGCGAGTGTACGCTCATCGAACCAATAATTTATCGTGTGAGACCCTAGGGTACTCAAGAAGTCTTTATGCCTCTAAAGGGGACACAACCTGGGGTGACGAATTGCAGAAAAGATAAACCCTAGCTTCTATAGATACCGCTAACCATCCGCCTAACCAAAGATGGACGGATGTCCGTGAATTAATGACAGCTTATAACAAGAATATCCAGATCCATCCTCCTCCTCGCTACCAACGAGGAAGCGGCTAACAACCCCCATCCGCTGGCAATTTTATTAACCATTCCATGAGTGTTGCACTATTTACTAGTCAATTACTTAGTCAAATTAAAAGCGGTACTTTAGTTATGCTTGTCTATGATCGAGAAACTGCTCCAAGTCATCCATAATCATGACACGGCTTTGAAAGTTTTACCTGCAGGGTGCACAAATAGCAACACACACTCGATCAACCTCTAAAACCAAATCAAAACCCAACGAGGCCTTCACGACAAAGCAATCACATGATTCGAAATATTTCGAGGGCCACCCTTGAGTACACCAACGGTTAGCGACTCGAGACGGACCCGAGGTTTGGGTGGACGGTTGTGAACGACTGGGAACCCAAAACTGGGCTTGTCGACACCGCGAAAACGTGTCCCGATCCTAAACAGTACATGTGCTCCTCGCACAATCGTAATAAAGCATAAAAACATGGCATAAGTACAGGATAGTAAATAAAACCTCAAACTAGTTTGTGGCCCCAAGAATTAAGACTGAATCAAGCTCTGGATCAAGGGGGTCCCATAAGCCTCCCGGATGTGGATAGCGCAAATAATCAAGGAACAGGAATCAAGTACTCGGGGTCCTACGGGACACAAGTGAGCAGGAAAAACCAAATAGCAGATATTGCCCACCGGTGCCACTTTCATAAGTTATCCCATTACTACTCAGATTAAGTTGTTTAGGTACCTCGTTATCCATCAGACTCTCACATACCCTACACATGTTGTTCTACGACTCGCATGGCTCAAACAACTCCTGTAGTAAAGGCTCATGGGATGGAGGAACAAGCTTGGTGGGGTTTAAAAGTAAAGGCTATGCAATACTTGGGATTCAGTTTAATGCAATCACGACTCAATGATGCAAGAATAAGATGGAGGCAATAGGTACTGTATGTATGGAAGCATGTGGTAGTGCTTGCCTGGCAACTCAGTTGAAGCGAGAGACGGATCAGGTAGTGCTCGGTTCTCTTGATATATCCCCGCCAAAGGTCTATTCAAGAAGAACCAAACAAACAAGGGCCAACATAAATAAAGTGCACAAGCATAGGAATAAAATGCGTCAAGCAAACAATCATGCCATGATGAATGATGCACAAGTTGCATGGCAATAGTGTAGCATGGCATGGGTGAGGTGTAGAATACAAGAAATAACATTTTTATTGGGTTTTGGTCAAATTTTATTGTCATATTAGTTGCTGTATACTATATATTTATATGATGAATGCTGCAATTGAAGTCATGGATAGCATAAACAGAAAGGTCTCGTCGAGCTGATCATTTTAGACATATCATTTGTTAAATTTGGAGTTATAGAACTAAAGTTATTAAATAAATAAGGAAAAGGGCATTTTAGGTAATTATATTCAACTTGGAAAAATAAAGTGCTCAAATGAAATTGTGGATAGCATATTTGAATTCCTGACATTTTTCTGATTCAAATTCATATATCATTTGTTGAATTTGGATTTGTATTTTAAAAGTTATTAAAATCTGATTTGAATTTGAATTTGAATTGGATTTTAAAAGATTTAAACTAATCAGATATTCAGAAAAGGGTTTTGTTACACCCACAGAACCCAGCCATAGTCAATGACCAGCGGGCCCATGCTGACTGGGTGTCCACGCGCGCTAAAAACGCTAAACACCGCAGCTCTGCCTAGCCCGCGAGGCTGACAAACGGGCCCAGAGGCCATGCGGGTCCATCTAACAATGCCTTGATGCGGGTTCGCCACGCAATGGGACCACGGGTTGAGGCTGGAAATCTCTGGGAGCCTTTTTACAAAAAGCATCCGACGCCGATCGGCAGGGGACCGCGGTCTAGGAATAAAATAGGCGGGGTTAAGTGCAAAAGTTGCTCATGATCGCTTTTTATTCCGCGGCGCAACGAGCGCTGCGCGGCAGAGGACGGCAGCGTCGCTGGGGCTCGATCCAATGACTGGCTTGCGCTGGCGGGCCGCCGCGGGGCGGGGTTGTTGTTTGGTAAGGGAGGCGCGGCTAGATAGGGTCTCACGCGAGCGCGGCGTGACGCAGCCGAAGCGCTGCGCCGCAGCTGCCGACGAAACTACCGGCGCGAACGGGAAGCAGCGCAGGATCTGGGCATGTCTAGGGAGTTCGTGTGCTCACCGTGAGGGCATCGGTGCAGGAGGATCGGCTCGAGGCGGTCACGATCGTCAGGCGAAGCACCGAGCCAGGGTTTTCAAGGGTGGTAGCGGTGACCTTCGGTTCCAGGGCTCCTCCTCCTCGCTAGAGCGTGCAGGGCGAAGCAGGGGGACGCTGCGGCCTTCCTCGGCAACCCTAGATCCTCGCCCGCCTCCTGGATTGATGTGTACGAGAGTGAGCCGATGGTGGTGGCCGACGTTGGAGTATGGCGGCGGTGGAGAAAGAGGGAGAAGAGGGGAGGCGAGGCAGGGCCTCTGGGGAGATCTGGGAGATGCCAGAGGTAGGGAGGGAGGTAGATAAGGACGGGGTGAGGTGCGGAGGGGAAGGTGGCTTCGGCCACCTTTTTCCTTTTCACCCTCACGTGCTCGGCATGGGCCAGGGGAGGGGTAGCTAGGCAGGTCTGGGGGGAAGGGCTGCCAGGTGGGCCAGGTGAGAGGGAGATCGGGTGTGGGCAGAGAGAGAGAGAGCAAGAGAGAGGAGAGGGGTAGGCTCGGCTAGGGTTAGATGGGTTTGGGGTGGAGAGAGAGAAGAGAGAAGGTGTCGTGTGGGGCCAGGGAGAGGGTGCAAGGACGGTGGGGTCATGCATGGTGAGAGGGAGAGAGAGAGGCCGATAGAGAGGGGGGTTAGGGCTAAGCATGCCCACATGATCACACATGGATGGGGATGGTTTAGAGAGGGGGTAGGGTTTAGGATTAGATGGGGGTATGGTATGGTGATAGCTAGAGAGATAGAAAGATGAGGGATAGATGGAGTGGCTCATGTGTCTAGATCAAGCATGATCACACAACTCAAACAAGAAAGCAAAAGGGAGAAATAAGCAAAGGTGGTGATGGGGTAAAAATAGAGATGACAAACCCAAGAATTCAAATAAACCAAACGATGACCAAAAATGGTGGTAGTGCATGGGACATGCATTGCATTTAATGCACTCCCTAAGAGATTGGTGCAAACTTGCATGGGCCATGCATAAGCATTATATGCCATGTTTCAATCTTGTGAAAACAAAACAATGATTCAGGGCATTCATACATATGCATTCCAGAAATATGGAACAAGCCAAGCAAAGGATTTAGAATTGGATCCATCCAACCCACATGAGCTAGAAATAAAACCCAAAGAAAAATGACAAGCTCATAGGTTATGGTATGGTGGAAGTGTAAGGTGGTGACAAAGAAAAGGTGGTGGAAAAGAATAAGAGATATGCCCCCAACTCAACTTGGGCATTTCAACAATATATTAAGAACCAAATACAATATCAAGAGGCAAATACAATTAATAATGCATATGAGATAAGAACCAAAACACCAAAGGTTTTATATGATGCTCAAATGCAAGGTGGCATGATGACATGAACATGATATGATGATGATGCAACAATTATATGTAGGAAGTGGCCATTATATTACTAGATCAAGTAGCATTAGTTGTTAGACAAATGGGATGCTACAACTCTCCCCACTAAACAGGAATCTCCCAGATTCTAGGAAGAAGAAGAAGACACAAAGAGGGTAGGATAGTTGGCACGAAGTTCATCTTCATGCTCCCAAGTGGCTTCATCAATGAATGGTGCGACCATCGCACCTTGCGTAACTTGATGGACTTGTTGCAGTCCTTCTTCTCACGGTCTCAAGGATTTTGTGGGGTGTTCTTGATAAGACAGGTCTTCTTGAGATCGATAAGTTCATGATCCACGGTCCTGTGGATCTTTGAAGCACTTCTTGAGTTGAGAGATGTGGAAAACATCATGGACTTTGAGTTTCTCCGGAGCTCAAGAGCATAAGCAACTTCTCCTCTTCCACGAATTTTGAATGGACCGATGTATCTAGGAGCCAGCTTTCCTTTGATACCAAGCGGTGCGTGCCTCTCATGGGAGTGACACGAAGGTAAACGAGATCACCAGGCATACACCATGTCCGTGTGCTTCGTCATAATTGCTCTTCCGGCGACTTTGAGCAATCTTGATTTTCAAGAATGATATGCACCTTCTCCTCCGCTTGAGTCACAATGTCGGGCCAAACCAAATTCTTTCTCACCGACCAACCAATCGGAGTTCTGCATTTGCGACCATAGAGAGCCTCAAATGGTGCCATCTTCAGACTTTTCTGGAAGCTGTTGTTGTAAGAGAATTCGGCATAAGGAAGACATTCCTCCCACTTCATGCCAAAAGAGATGACGCAAGCACGAAGCATATCCTCTAGAATCTGATTGATCCTTTCAACTTGTCCTTGTGACTGAGGGTGGTAAGCTGTGCTGAAGTTCAACTTTGTTCCCAAAGCATTCTGGAAACTTTCTCAGAACTTGGAAGTGAAGATGCTTCCACGGTCTGAACTGATCTCAAGCGGAACCCCATACAGAGAGACAATTCTGTTGATATAGAGCTCAGCCAACTGAATTCCAGAAATTGTTTCCTTGACGGGGAAGAAGTGAGCCACTTTAGAGAGCCTGTCAATGACAACAAAGATTGCATTGTTGCCCTTCTGCGACCTTGGAAAACCAGTGATGAAGTCCATCTCTACTCTCTCCCATTTCCATTCCGGGGGTTTCAATGGCTGTAGAAGACCGAAAGGTTTCTGATGGACAGCTTTCACTCTGCGGCAGACATCACATTCCGAGACATACTTGGCACAATATCGTTTCAAACCAGGCCACCAATATTGTGTTTTCAAGTCCATGTACATCTTTGTGCTGCCAGGGTGGATAGATAGAACGGAATCATGCGCCTCCTTGAGAACTTGCTCTCTCAAACCCGGGTAGTTCGGAACAAACATCCGGTGTTCAAAGAAAAGCGTGCCTTGATCGTCGACGTGGAAGGACTCATACTTCGGAAGCTGAAGTTTGGAGATGATCTTTTTGGTGTGCGGATCACCAAGCTGACGAGAGCGAATCTTTTCTTCCAAGAGAGGAGTAGCCAGAAGGTTCAGGAGATGCCCTTGTTCCACAATTTCCAGGTTGAGCTGACGGAATTCCTCGCACAAGAGAGGTTGTTGTTCTTCCATCATGAGGTTTTTGACATAAGCTTTGCGGCTGAGAGCATCGGCCATGACATTAGCTTTGCCCGGAGTGTAGTTGATGGTCAAATCAAAATCATTGATTGCTTCAATCCATCTCCTCTGCCGAAGGTTGAGATCAGGCTGAGTGAAGATATACTTCAAACTCTTGTGGTCAGAAAAGATCTCACAACGGTTGCCAAGCAAGTAGTGCATCCAAAGCTTCAAAGCGAAGACAACTGCTGCGAGCTCGAGGTCATGTGTGGGATAGTTGATCTCATGCGTCTTCAACTGTCGAGAGGCATAAGCAACCACTTGTTTTTCTTGCATAAGGACCGCACCCAATCCTTGCAAAGAGGCGTCACAAAATATCTGGAAAGGCTTAGATGTATCCGGAGGAACCAAGACTGGTGTGGAAGTGAGCTTCTCTTTGAGTGTCTCAAAGCTTGCTTGACATGCAGGAGTCCAAAGGTATTTCTTGCCTTTCTTGAGGAGATCGGTAAGAGGCTTCGCTATCTTGAGAAGTTCGAACGGGCGGCGACAATAACTAGCCAAACCAAGGAAACTCCGCACTTCTTTGACATTTACAGGAGGAAGCCATTCAACAATTGTCTTCACAGTTTCCGGGTTGACTGCAATGCCCTTGGCAGAGATGACGTGACCAAGATAGGTTACTTGAGGCAGCCAAAACTCACACTTGGAAAACTTTGCATACAAGCGGTTCTCACGAAGCTTGTTTAGGACACACCGAAGGTGTTCTTCATGCTCTTCCTTTGACTTTGAATAGACTAGGATGTCATCCAGATAGACCACAACGAACTTATCAAGGTACTCCATGAAAACCGAGTTCATAAGCCTCGAGAAGGTAGCAGGTGCGTTGGTGAGACCGAAAGACATGGCCGTGTACTCATACAGGCCATAGCGGGTGGTGAAAGCTGTTTTAGGAACATCTTCCTTGCGAATCTTGATTTGGTGATAACCACTTCTCAAGTCCAGCTTAGAGAACACCACAGCTCCAAATAGCGATCAAGAGATCATTAATCCGCGGAAGGGGATATTTGTTCTTGATGGTTTTAGCATTGAGAGCCCGATAGTCAACACAAAGTCTATCAGTCCTGTCCCGCTTCTTCACAAAGATTGTTGGGCTACCCCAAGAGGAAGTATTGTGTTGAATGAAACCCAACTTCTCTTGTTCATCAAGTTGACGTTTGAGTTCAGCCAACTCAGCAGGACCCATTTTATAAGGCCGCTTGGAGATAGGAGCCGTTCCAGGTTCAAGCTCAATTACAAACTCAACCTCATGATTCGGAGGCATACCCGGCAACTCTTCAGGAAAAACATCTGGGAACTCACAGACCACCGGTACACTCTGAATAGCTTCCATAGCATCATCATTCAGAGCCGCCAAAGAGAAAAGCTGGACAGCAGGAGTCAAACTTGGAGAAAAGACTATATGGCCTTCAGGAATCTTCAGAGAAACCGAGCGTTCAGCACAATCAATCACAGCTGCATTTGCTGTCAACCAATCCATGCCCAAGATGACATCAATGTCAGAATTGCCCAGAACAATTAAGGATGCCGAGAATGAAGAGCCACCAATCTCAATTTGATCGCCATGGCTGATATGAACAGCCCTCATGTTTGAACCAGGAGATTGTACCACCAACCGCTTAAGGAGCGGAACCAAGACTAACTCATTCTCATTTGCAAACTTATGAGAAACAAATGAATGCGATGCACCAGAATCAAACAAAACTCGTGCAGGGACTGAGTTAACGGAAAGCATACCCATCACAACTCCAGGTGCATGCTCAGCTTGAGCGGCGTTGACACAGTTGGCACGAGCAACAGTAGACCCAGGCTTAGTGTTGATGTTGAGAGCCCGAGGTGGTGGTGCACGAACCAAAGGAGATCTTGCCGCAGATCTTGGAGGGGGTGGAGGAAGAGCTTTGTTTTTCAACGGACAGTTCCAGTTGAGATGCACAGGGTCTCCACATGTGAAACAAGCACCAGGTGGACGTGGAGCAACATAGCCAGGGACTCCGCCAGGCGCTCCAGGGTAGTGGTGGTTGTAGCCCCTGGGAGCAGCAGTGATGAAGTTTGGTGGCCTTGACGCGTAGCTTGCAGGTCTTGGTGAAGCCAGGAGCGACGGTGGGGTGTTAGGAACCCAGACACGCCGCTTAGAAGGAGCTGACATAGCTGAAGAGCTTGGTGCATCACGGTTGTGTTTCTTTGACTCCTCAAACACTTGCCTACTTGCTTCCTCTTGCAGAGCTGTGTGCTGAAGTTCCAGAAAAGACGCCGGCCTTGCATGTGTGATTGCATATTTGATCGATGCATTGAGCCCTTGCCTGAACCTCTTTTGCTTCTTCTTGTCATCAGATATCTCATCACCACCATAACGAGAAAGATTCATGAAGTTCCTGATGTAGGTGTTGACATTATCATTTCCCTGCTTAAGGTTGAGAAAAGCTTCCTTCATCCTCTCCATGACAATTTCTGACAGATACTGCTCTTTGAACGCTCCCGTGAACCGTTCCCAAGTAGGCTGAAAACCAGTGCATCTTGCCTTCAGGTAATTCTCCCACCAGAGAGCTGCATCTCCCTTCATAAGGTGAGTAGCACACTTTACCTACTCTTGCTCAGGAACATCGCTAGCCTCAAGAGCCTTGACATCTCACGCAACCAATCATCGCATCAAGTGGTTGATCGGACACATCAAATTGGCGTGGGTTGAACTTGAGGAAGCTTTTGATGTCTTCTCTTGGGAGGTGGAGGTAGCGAGCAAACTCATTCCTCCGAACACTCTTCAAAACGCCGCTGGTTTCTTTGCATTGTCGCCAAGACATTGGCGATGTTTGACAACGCGACCCAGTTCAGTGGTATGTCCTCATCGAGCAGCGTGGTGGTGCCATCCGTGATTGATATAAAATACAACTCAAGACTATAATGGAGAATAATAATAATCCAAAATAGTACCAAGATGGAATTAACCAAGATTAAAGGATACAATTTACTAAGATGATATTAAAATATCAACAAAGTTCAAAGCACCTAGAAGATATTAAGCATATCGCACACGACTGAAAAGGAGTGTGGTACACAAATATATCAAAGAAAAATTTTCCACAAATTTCGGCATTAAAATACCAATAGATGCGCAAAATCGCTTAACGAATCAAGATTAGTGACTCTACCAATTCAATATACAAAGGCGAATGATAAGAGTAGTGGTATGGTCGCGACTCCATCCCGCACTAAAATCATTACTCCGCACATGAATAAGTGGAACACATATCCTAACCCCTTCTTCTCACGTTGAACCTAAAGATTGGTAACTACGGAAACGAACACCCCAAACAAGATAACGTCGGGTAACAAAGAGTAAGACAGATCGCGGCGGTTTGCAAAAGCCTGTCGGTATGGAATGTACCCATAGTTGATAACCAAAGGCTGATTAGATAACAACTTGGACGCAACAGATAGACAAGGAATTACACGCACACACACACACAAAAACACACAACCTATGGTACTACGGAAACCCAGAACACGTGAATCCTAGTTTGAACTTTAAGAAGAGGATTGAAAACGTTGCACTTCCTTACCAGAAAAGGGTGGGTGGGTGGGTAAGAAGAAAAGTGGAAGCAGTCCTACTCTCGCTTTTGTTTTTCCTAGTATACATAACTACCAAAATATTTGCTAGATCGACAACGACCATTTGGTTGAGACCACGAAGGCGGGATGGCTCGATACCAATTGTAACTACCTCGGTGAATTACGCTCCTAGATACAATCCGGATGAGCGGAAATGGTTGAAATAATGCGGTGGGGCCCAAAGCCACTCACGGGTAGACCTTTCGGCCGTCCCAACCATTTCAATCATCGGGACATGTACGCAAGCGTGAATCGGCGAAGAGATCAACTACATACACAAATGAGTATGTATGCAAGCCACCATACAATAGTACATCAGAGCCATACCATCTAAAAAGAAAGGAAATATAGCAACGCCATACGACAAGATTCAAATGACCTAGATAGATATAATAGTTTAGGATATTTCCTCATACATCACACATCGGTATCAAAGTGAGCGGCAAACAAGGTCCGAGTATGGATAAGAAGCAAATCGGCATAAGATTCCCAGAAATAAGCACATCCCGCCCACAAATCTCACGGATCCCCGTTCCCGGAATCTCTACACCGAACGATCGTTGCCCACATCATCAGCCTCCTCCACCCAAAGATCCGTCTGCGAGTGTACCGCTCATCGAACTAATAATTTATCGTGTGAGACCCTAGGGTAATTTTCGGCAAGTCTTTATGCCTCTAAAGGGGACACAACCTGGGGTGACGCAATTGCAACAAAAGATAAACCCTAACAGTTCTATAGATACTCGCTAACCATCCGCCTAACCAAAGATAGACGGATGTCCGTGAATTAATGACAACAGTTATAACAGTAATATCCACAGATCCATCCTTTTCTCGCTAAACACGAGGAAGCGGACGAACAACCTTCCCCATCCGTTGGCAATTTTATTAACCATTCCATGAGTGTTGCACTATTTACTAGTCAATTACTTAGTCAAATTAAAAGCGGTACTTTAGTTATGCTTGTCTATGATCGAGAAACTATGCTCCAAGTCGTCCATAACCGCGGACACGGCTTTCAGAAAGTTTTACCCTGCAGGGGTGCACAAATAGCAACACACACTCGATCAACCTCGGAAAAACCAAATCAAAACCCAACGAGGCCTTCACGACAAAGCAATCACAGGATTTAGAAATATTTGGGGCCACCCTTGAGTACACCAAGCGGTTAGCTGACTCCGAGACGGACCCGAGGTTTGGGTGGATGACTGTGAACGACTGGGAACCCAAAACTGGGCTTGTCAACACCGCGAAAACGTGTCCCGATCCTAAACAGTACAGGTGCTCCTCGCACAATCGTAATAAATCAGTAAAACATGGCATAAGTACAGGATAGTAAATAAAACCTCAAACTAGTTTATGGCCCCAAGAATTAAGACTGAATCAAGCTCTGGCTCAAGGGGGTCCCATAAGCCTCCCGGATGTGGATAGCGCGAATAATCAAGGAACAGGAATCAAGTACTCGGGGTCCTACGGGACACAAGTGAGCAGGAAAAACCAAATAGCAGATATTGCCCACCGGTGCCACTTTCATTAGTTATCCCATTACTACTCAGATTAAGTTGTTTAGGTACCTCGTTATCCATCAGACTCTCACATACCCTACACATGTTGTTCTACGACTCACATGGCTCAAACAACTCCTGTAGTAAAGGCTCATGGGATGGAGGAACAAGCTTGGTGGGGTTTAAAAGTAAAGGCTATGCAATACTTGGGATTCAGTTTAATGCAATCGCGACTCAATGATGCAAGAATAAGATAGAGGCAATAGGTACTGTATGTATGCAAGCATGTGGTAGTGCTTGCCTGGCAACTCAGTTGAAGCGAGACGGATCAGGTAGTGCTCCTGGTTCTCTTGATATATCCCCTGCTCAGTGTCTATTCGAAGAAGAACCAAACAAACAAGGGCCAACATAAATAAAGTGCACAAGTATAGGAATAAAATGCGTCAAGCAAACAATCATGCCATGATGAATGATGCACAAGTTGCATGGCAATAGTGTAGCATGGCATGGGTGAGGTGTAGAATACAAGAAATAACATTTTTATTGGGTTTTGGCCACATTTTATTGTCATATTAGTTGCTGTATACTATATATTTATATGATTCATGCTGCAATTGAAGTCATGGATAGCATAAACAGAAAGGTCTCGTCGAGTGATCATTTTAGACATATCATTTGTTAAATTTGGAGTTATAGAACTAAAGTTATTAAATAAATAAGGAAAAGGGCATTTTAGGTAATTATATTCAACTTAGAAAAATAAAGTGCTCAAATGAAATTGTGGATAGCATATTTTAATTCCTAACATTTTTCAGATTCAAATTCATATATCATTTGTTGAATTTGGATTTGTATTTTAAAAGTTATTAAAATCTGATTTGAATTTGAATTTGAATTGGATTTTAAAAGATTTAAACTAATCAGATATTCAGAAAAGGGTTTTGTTACACCCACAGAACCCAGCCATAGTCAATGACCAGCGGGCCCATGCTGACTGGGTGTCCACGCGCGCTGAAAACGCTAAACACCGCAGCTCTGCCTAGCCCGCGAGGCTGATAAACGGGCCCAGAGGCCATGCGGGTCCATCCGACAATGGCAAGATGCGGGTTCTTGCCACTTGACGCAAGCGGGACCGGGTTGAGGCTGGAAATCTCTGGGAGCCTTTTTACAAAAAGCATCCGACGCTGACTGTGGGGCCAGGGGGACTGCGGGTCTAGGAATAAAAATAGGCAGGGGGTTAAGTGCAAAAGTTGCTCATGATCTTGCTTTTTCTTCCGCTGCATGCCAGCGAACGTTACAGCAGAGGGCGGCCGCGTCGGCTGGGGTCGATCCCACACTGGGCTTGGCGGGCCGCTGCGGTGGGTGGGGTTGTTGTTTGGTAAGGAGGCGGCTAGATAGGGTCTGCGGAGGCGTCGTCGAGACGCCAGCGGTAGCGGCGCTTCGACGAAACTACCGGCGCGAACGGGAAGCGGCGCAGGATCTGGGCATGTCTAGGAAGTTCGTGGGCTCACCGTGAGGGCGTCGGTGCAGGAGGATTGGCTCGAGGCGGTCACGATCGGCAGCGAGGCTGGCGCACCGGCGGCTAGGGTTTGCGTTGGGTGGTAGCGGTGTCCTTGTTCAGGGCTCTACTCCTCTGGGCGTGCGAGGCGGCGAGGGGACGCTGCGGCCTTCTCGGCAACCCTAGCTCGCCCGCCTCTGGATCGATGTGCAGTGAGCCGATGGTGGTGGCCGGCGTCGGAGTATGGCGGCGGTGGAGAAAGAGGGAGAAGAGGGGAGGCGAGGCAGGGCCTCTGGGGAGATCTGGGAGAGGCCAGAGGTAGGGAGGGAGGTAGATAAGGACGGGGTGAGGTGGGGATGGCGTGGGGGAGGGGAAGGTGGCTTCGGACACCTTTTTCCTTTTCACCCTCACGTGCTCGGCATGGGCCATGGGAGGGGTAGCTAGGCAGGTCTGGGGGAAAGGGCTGCCAGGTGGGCCAGGTGAGAGGGAGCTCGGGGTGGGGCAGGCCAGACAGAGAGAGAGAGAGCAAGAGAGAGGAGAGGGGTAGGCTCGGCTAGGGTTAGATGGGTTTGGGGTGGAGAGAGAGAAGAGAGAAGGTGTCGTGTGGGGCCATGGAGAGGGTGCAAGGACGGTGGGGTCATGCATGGTGAGAGGGAGAGAGGCCGAGAGAGAGGGGGGTTAGGGCTAAGCATGCCCACATGATCACACATGGATGGGGATGGTTTAGAGAGGGGGTAGGGTTTAGGATTAGATGGGGGTATGGTATGGTGATAGCTAGAGAGATAGAAAGATGAGGGATAGATGGAGTGGCTCATGTGTCTAGATCAAGCATGATCACACAACTCAAACAAGAAAGCAAAAGGGAGAAAGAAGCAAAGGTGGTGATGGGGTAAAAATAGAGATGACAAACCCAAGAATTCAAATAAACCAAAAGATGACCAAAAATGGTGGTAGTGCATGGGACATGCATTGCATTTAATGCACTCCCTAAGAGATTGGTGCAAACTTGCATGGGCCATGCATAAGCATTATATGCCATGTTTCAATCTTGTGAAAACAAAACAATGATTCAGGGCATTCATACATATGCATTCCAGAAATATGGAACAAGCCAAGCAAAGGATTTAGAATTGGATCCATCCAACCCACATGAGCTAGAAATAAAACCCAAAGAAAAATGACAAGCTCATAGGTTATGGTATGGTGGAAGTGTAAGGTGGTGACAAAGGAAAGGTGGTGGAAAATAATAAGAGATATGCCCCCAACTCAACTTGGGCATTTCAACAATATATTAAGAACCAAATACAATATCAAGAGGCAAATACAATTAATAATGCATATGAGATAAGAACCAAAACACCAAAGGTTTTATATGATGCTCAAATGCAAGGTGGCATGATGACATGAACATGATATGATGATGATGCAACAATTATATGTAGGAAGTGGCCATTATATTACTAGATCAAGTAGCATTACAGTTGTTAGACAAATGGGATGCTACATGGCACCACCACGCCGTTCTGATGAGTACATTCCACCTGAACTGGGGTCCGCGTTGTCAAACATCGCCAATGCCTTGGCAGCAATGCAGCAGAACCAGCAGCGTTTTGAAGAGAGTGTTCGGAGGAATGAGTTTGCTCCGCTACCTCCACCTCCCAAGCGAGGAGACATCAAAGCTTCACGAAGTTCAACCCACGCCAATTTGATGTGTCCGATCAACCACTTGATGTTGATGATTGGTTGCGTGAGATGTCAAGGCTCGACGGCCGCAGATGTTCCTGAGCAAGAATGGGTAAAGTGTGCCACTCACCTTCTGAAGGGAGATGCAGCTCTCTGGTGGGAGAATTACCTTAAGGCAAACTGCATTGGTTTTCAGCCTACTTGGGAACAGTTCCTTTGGGCGTTCAAAGAGCGATTCTGTGAAATTGTCATGGAGAGGATGAAGGAAGTGTTTCTCAACCTCAAGCGAGAAATGATAATGTCAATACCTACATCAGGAACTTCATGAACCTTTCTCGTTATGGTGGCGATGAGATCTCTGATGACAAGAAGAAGCAAAAGAGGTTCTGGCAAGGGCTCAATGCATCGATTAAATATGCAATCACACATGCAAGGCCGACGTCTTTTCTAGAACTTCAGCATACAGCTCTGCAGGAAGAAGCAAGTAAGCAAGTGTTTGAGGAGTCAAAGAAACACAACCGTGATGCAGCAAGCTCTTCAGCTATGTTAACTCCTTCTAAGCGTCGTGTCTGGGTTCCTAACACCCCACCGTCGCTCCCGGCTCCACCAAGACCTGCAAGCTACGCGGCAAGGCCACCAAACTTCCTCACTGCTGCTCCCTGTGGGCTACAACCACCACTACCTCGAGCGCTGGCGTGAGTCCCAGCTACGTTGCTCCACGTCCACACGGTGCTTGTTTCACTTATGGAGACACTGGCATCGCATTAGAACTGTCCGTTGAAAAACAAAGCTCTTCCTCCACCCCCTCCAAGATCTGCGGCAAGCTCTCCTTTGGTTCGTGCACCACCACCTCGGGCTCTCAACATCAACACCAAGCCGGGTCTACTGTTGCTCGTGCCAACTGTGTCAACGCTCAAGTGAGCATACACACACAGGTTGTGATGGGTATGCTATCCGTTAACTCGGTCCACGAGTTACATTTGATTCGGTGCATCGCATTCATTTGTTTCTCACAAGTTTGCAAATGAAAATGAGTTAGCTATGGATCCTCTCCTTAAGCGGTTCATGGTCCTTTCTCCTTGAGCAACAATGGCAGCTGCTAAAATCAGCCATGGCAATCAAATTGAGATTGGTGGCTCTTCGTTCTCGGCGTCCTTAATTGTTCAGGCAATTCGACATTGATGTCATCTTGGGCATGGATTGGTTGACAACAAATGCAGCTGTGATTGATTGTCTTTGACGCCGGTTTCTCTAAAGATTCGAAGGCCATATAGTCTATTCTCCAAGTCGACTCGCTATCCAGCTTTTCTCTTTGGCGGCTCAATGATGATGCCATGGAAGCTATTCAGAGTGTTCCGTGGTCTGAGTCCCGAGATGTCTTTCCGAAGAGTTGTCGGGTAT
The DNA here is from genome assembly GCA_030063025.1 of Avena longiglumis. NCBI lineage: Eukaryota > Viridiplantae > Streptophyta > Magnoliopsida > Poales > Poaceae > Avena > Avena longiglumis. The sequence continues at coordinate 110,276,281 of CP125976.1, read as the reverse complement.
GCCTCGGATCGTGAGGTTGAGTTTGTAATTGAGCTTGAACTCGAACGACTCCTATCTCCAAGCGGCCTTATAAAATGGGTCTCCTTGAGTTGGTGAACTCAAACGTCACTTGATGAACAAGAGAAGTTGGGTTTCATTCAACACAAGACCTCTTCTTGGGTTAGCCCAACAATCTTTGTGAAGAAGCGAGACAAGACCGATAGACTTTGTGTTGACTATCGTGCTCTCAATGCTAAAACCATCAAGAATAAATATCCCTTCCGGATTAATGATCTCTTCGATCAGCTAGTGGAGTCGTGGTATTCTCTAATCTTGACTTGAGAAGTGGTTATCACCAAATCAAAATTGCAAGGAAGATGTTCCTAAAACAGCTTTCACCACCCGCTATGGCTGTATGAGTACACGGTCATGTCCTTCGGTCTCACCAACGCTTTTGCTACCTTCTCGAGGCTTATGAACTCGGTTTTCATGGAGTATCTTGATAAGTTCGTTAGGTCTATCTGGATGACATCCTAGTCTATTCTAAGTCAAAGGAAGAACATGAAGAACACCTTCTGTGTCCTAAACAAGCTTCGTGAGAACCGCTTGTATGCAAAGTTCTCAAAGTGTGAGTTTTGCTGCCTCAAGTAACCTATCTTGGTCACGTCATCTCTGCCAAGGGCATTGCGATCAACCGAAACTGTGAAGACAATTGTTGAATGGCTTCCTCCTGTTAATGTCAAAGAAGTGCGGAGTTTCCTTGGTTTGGCTAGTTATTGCCGTCGCTTCGTTCAGAACTTTTCAAAGATAGCAAAGCCTCTTACCGATCTCCTCAAGAAAGGCAAGAAATACCTTTGGACTCCTGCATGTCAAGCAAGCTTTGAGACACTCAAAGAGAAGCTCACTTCCACACCAGTCTTGGTTCCTCCGGATACATCTAAGCCTTTCCGGATATTCATGACGCCTCTTTGCAAGGAATGGGTGCGGTCCTTATGCAAGAAAACAAGTTGTTGCTTATGCCTCTCGACAGTTGAAGACGCATGAGATCAACTATCCTACACATGACCTCGAGCTCATGAGTTGTCTTTGCTTTGAAACTATGGAGGCATTACTTGCTGGGCAACCGTTGTGAAATCTTTTCGATCACAAGAGTCTCAAGTATATCTTCACTCGGCGATCTCAACCTTGGCGGAGGAGGTGGATTGAAGCAATCAATGATTTTGATTTGACCATCAACTACACTCCGGCAAAGCTAATTTCATGGCCGATGCTCTCAGCCAAAGCTTATGTCAATAACCTCATGATGGAAGAACAACACTCTCTTGTGCGAGGAATTCGTCGACTCAACCTTGAAATTGTGGAACAAGGGTATCTCCTGAACCTTCTGGCTACTCCTCTCTTGGAAGAAAAGGTTCGCTCCTTTCAGCGTGGTGATCCGCACACCAAAAAGATCATCTCAAAACTTCAGCTTCTGAAGTATGAGTCCTTCCACGTTGATGATCAAGGCACGCTTTTCTTTGAACACCGGATGTTTGTTCCAAACTACCCGGGTTTGAGAGAGCAAGTTCTCAAGGAGGCGCATGATTCTGTTCTTTCTATCCACCCTGGCAGCACAAAGATGTACATGGACTTGAAAACACAATATTGGTGGCCAGGATTGAAACGATATTGTGCCAAGTATGTCTCGGAGTGTGATGTCTGCCGCAGAGTGAAAGCTGTCCATCAGAAACCTTACGGTCTTCTGCAGCCATTGAAACCCCCGGAATGGAAATGGGAGAAAGTAGATATGGACTTCATCACTGGTTTTCCAAGGTCGCAGAAGGGCAACAATGCAATCTTTGTTGTCATTGACAGGCTTTCTAAAGTGGCTCACTTATTCCCCGTCAAGGAAACAATTTCTGGAATTCAGTTGGCTGAGCTCTATATCAACAGAATTGTCTCTCTGTATGGGGTTCCGCTTGAGATCAGTTCAGACCGTGGGAGCATCTTCACTTCCAAGTTCGGGAAAGTTTCCAAAATGCTTTGGGAACAAATTGAACTTCAGACAACTTACCACCCTCGATGAAGGACAAGTTGAAAGTATCAATCAGTTACGGAGGATATGCTTCGTGCTTGCGTCATCTCTTTTGGCATGAAGTGGGAAGAATGTCTTCCTTATGCTGAATTCTCTTACAACAACAGCTTCCAGAAAAGTCTAAAGATGGCACCATTTGAGGCTCTCTATGGCCGCAAATGTAGAACTCTGATTGGTTGGTCAGGTGCAGGAGAAAGAATTTGGTTTGGCCCTGACATTGTAACTCAAGCGGAGGAGAAGGTGCACATCATTCTTGAAAATCTGAAGATTGCTCAAAGTAGCCAGAAGAGCAATTATGGCAGAAAGCACACGGACATGGAGTATGTCCCTGGTGATCTCGTTTACCTTCGTGTCACTCCCATGAAAGGCACACACCGCTTTGGTATCAAAGGAAAGCTGGCTCCTAGATACATCGGTCCTTTCAAAATTCGTGGAAGAAGAGGAGAAGTTGCTTATGCTCTTGAGCTCCCGGAAAAACTCAAGGTCCATCATGTTTTCCACATCTCTCAACTCAAGAAGTGCTTCAAGGATCCCGGCAGGACCATGGATCATGAGCTAATCAATCTCCAAGAAGACCTGTCTTATCAAGAACACCCCACAAAAATCCTTGAGACCGCAAAAAGAAGGACTCGCAACAAGTCCATCAAGTTCTGCAAGGTGTAGTGGTCGCACCATTCTGTTGATGAATCCACTTGGGAGCGTGAAGATGAGCTCCGTGCCAACTATCCTACCCTCTTTGAGTCTTCTTCTTCTTCCTAGAATCTCGGGGCGAGATTCCTGTTTAGTGGGGGAGAGTTGTAGCATCACATTTGTCTAACAATTGTAATGCTACTTGGTCTAGTAATATAATGGCTACTTCATATATATAATTGTTGCATCATCATTATATCATGATCATGTCATCATGCCACCTTGCATTTGAGCATCATATAAAACCCTTTTTGGTTTGGTTCTTCTCTCATATGCATTGTAAATTGTATTTGCCTCTTGATATTGTATTTGGTTCTTGATATATTGTTTAAATGCCCAAGTTGAGTTGGGGCATATCTTTTATTCAACTCCATCACCTTTCTCTGTCACCACCTTTCTTTGGCTTCATCTAATTCCACCATCCAACTAGATATGAGCATTGCAACTTATTTGGTTTTACCTCTAGCTCATGTGGGTTGGGATGGATCCAATTCTATCTCCACATGCTCTCATATATGCACCATAGTGTTTCCACATTATTGGTTTATGAGAGTCACATGGCCATGCATGCCTTGTGAGTGGAACCTTTCCCTAGCTTCCATATAGATTGTTTTGGGGTTATTATCATGTGGGAATATTTTTGGGACTATTAAACATCTAGTGGAATATACACACTAGCAAGTCCCAATTATAATCAAATGTGGTCATCTCCACCTCCTCCACATGGGGCATCCTTTTAATTATTTTGCTTGGCTTTTATTCCAATTTTGGGAATGCCTAATAATAATGCCATGTTAATATTATTGTTCTCATAAAAATAAGCATGGCAGAAATTATTGGCATGGGTCATGCAACCTTCTCCATCTTTGGTCCTCCTTTGGTTTTAATTGTTTTGAGTGGATCATCTTCTCATCTCTCTCCTTCTCTCAATCTTTTCCATCTTGCTATGCTTCCTTGCCATGTGCATCAGGAACCTCACCCTCTCTCCTTCACTCATGCATGATCATGTGAGGTCATATCCTTAAAAACCCCATCTTATCTCTCCTTATCCATCACCATGTGTCCAACAAACACTCCCCTCTCCATCTCTTTTCACCATCATGCTTGATCTTGTAGGTCATCTAAAACCCTAAGCCTCATCTCTCCTCTCCCTAACCCGAGCCACCACCTCATGATCTACCCCTCTCTTCTAAACCCTAGCACCCCATCTAACCCTAACCCGAGCCCCCTCTAGCTAACCCTAGTTCCCACCCTCTCTCTCTCTCGGCCTCTCTCCTCTCTCTACCATGCATGCCCCACATGGCTACCCTCTCCCTGGCCCCACACCCCATCTACTCCCTCTCTCTCTCCACCCAACCCTAAGACAAACCCTAGCCCGAGCCTCCCTCTCCCTCTCTCCCTGTCGTGCGACCCCACCAGTGAGCCCGCTTGCCTTGCCCTCCCACTGCATGCTCCCGCTTGCCCGGCTCGATCACGTGAAGGAGGAGGAGGGAAAGGTGGCAGCCACCGAGGCAAACCCTAGCTCAGGCCTCGCCTCGGCCCGATCTGCTCCTCTTTCGATCCACCGCCACCGACCTAACGCGGTGAGCCAACCTCCTCCTAGACATCCTTGCAGTCACCGGCTGCCTCAGTCGCCACAGATGTTCCGTCGAGCACCCTCTGTACTGCCGGGCGAGCGTCTGCTCGCTCCCACGTCGTGCAAAGCCCTCTCTAGCCGCCATCCTCCTAGCAACCTCCTCACCTACTGCTTATGCTCGCGCCACGCCAGTCCTGGTCGATCCCCGCGCTCAGCGCTCTGTCGCGCACTTGTCGTCGTCAAGAAGTTCAGAGGAGATCTACAGGGCCTGTGGTAACTTTGCATATAGCCCCCTTTTTATTTCCGCCTCAAGGCGCTCCTAGAGGACCCACTAGTCCTCCGTGGCCACCTTCCGAAAACCCTGGATCTTTTAATCTCAACCCGCAGCCCCGAGCAGCGTGGCAGACCTCGCACCACCTGGCGTGTGGGTCCGCAGCATCTGAGCCCACCTGTCATCCTCTGTTTGGGCATGCTCATGATGTAGAACCTTTATCTTTGCACCCCACTGCTTTGAGTCAGCGCAAGGCCCACCCGTCAGTGTCTGTGGCTAGATTTTCCTGAGTAATAAAAGGTTTTACGCATTCCTGTTTTAATTCAAACTTTTCCAAATTAATTCAAATTCAAATTTCAAATCAAGAATTAAATAACTTTTAAAATACAAATCCAATTAAACAAATAATATATGTTTTGAGATCAGAAAAATGTGAGGATTTCAAATATGCCATCAAAATATATTTTGAACACTTTAAATTTCAAGTTGATTAAAATTACAATAAAATGCCCTTTTCTTAATTAATTAATAACTTTTGATTTATAACTCCAAATTTAACAAATGATAGGTCTAAAATGATTAGCTCGACGAGACCTTTCTGTTTATGCATTCCATGATATGAATTGAGGCATGCATCATATAAGTATTGAATAATCAGAACTGTTTATGGGAGTAAAACATGCCTAAATACTTTAACCAAGTGTTTTATTATTGTTTTCTCACCTCACCCATGCCATGCTACTTTAATGCCATGCAAATTGTGCATCATTCATCATGGCATGATTGTTTGCTTGTCGCATTTAATTCATATGCTTGTGCACTTTATTTATGTTGGCCCTTGTTTGTTTGGTTCTTCTTCGAATAGACGCTGAGCAGGGGATATATCAAGAAACCCAGGAGCACTACCCAGATCCTTCTCTCGCTTCAATCGCTGCCAGCAAGCACTACCACATGCTTGCACACATATAGTACCTATTGCCTCTATCTTATTCTTGCATCATTGAGTCGCGATTACATTAAATTGAATCCCAAGTATTGCATAGCCTTTACTTTTAAACCCCACCGAAGCTTGTTCCTCCATCCCATGAGCCATTACTACAGAGTTGTTTGAGCCATGCGGTCGTAGAACACATGTGTAGGGTATGTGAGTGTCGATGGATAACGAGGTACCTAAACAACTTAACCCGAGTAGTATGGGATAACTAATGAAAGTGGCACCGTGAGCAATATCTCGCTATTTGGTTTTCATGCTCACTTGTGTCCGTGGGACCCCGAGTACTTGATTCCTGTTCCTTGAATATTCGCTATCCACATCCGGAGGATTATGGGACCCCCCGAGCCGAGCTTGATTCATTCTTATTTCTTGGGGCCACAAACTAGTTTGAGGTTTTATTTACTATCCTGTACTTATGCCATGCTTTCTTGTTTTATTTAAATTGTCGAGGTAACTTTGTCTTTGCTTAGGGAAGCGGGGTGTTTTCGCCAGTATCGACAAGCCCAGTCACATTTGGGTTCCCATTCGTTTCTGACCATTGACGCAAACCTTGAGTCCGTCTCAAGTCGGCTAACTTCGTTGCGGGTAGCTTAATGGGGTGGCCCCTTGAAATATTTCTGAATCCTGTGATTGCTTTGTCGTGAATGCCTCGTTGGGTTTTTATTTGGTTTTTCTGAGGTTGATCGAGTGTGTGTTGCTATTTGTGCACCCCTGCAGGGTAAAACTTTCTGAAAGCCGTGTCCGCGGTTATGGACGACTTGGAGCACAGTTTCTCGATCATAGACAAGCATAACTAAAGTACCGCTTTAATTTGACTAAGTAACTGACTAGTAAATAGTGCGACACTCATGGAATGGTTAATAAAACTGCCAACAAATGGGGGGTTGTTCGTCCGCTTCCTTGTTGGTAAGCGAGGAGGAGGATGGATCTATTAATATTACCGTTATAACTGTTGTCATTAATTCCCGGACATCCGTCTATCTTTGGTTAGGCGGATGGTTAGCGAGTATCTATAGAATTGCTAGGTATTATCTTTTGCTGCAATTGCGTCACCCCAGGTTGTGTCCCCTTTAGAGGCATAAAGACTTGCTGAGTACCCCTAGGGTCTCACACGATAAATTATTTGATTCAGATGAACAGGTACACTCACAAGATGGATCTTGGGTGGAGGCGGATGATGTGGGCAACGATCATTCGGTGTAGAGATTCCGGAACGGGATCCGTGAGATCTGTAGGCGGGATGTGTTTATTTATGGGGCATCTTATGCCAATTTGCTTCTTATCCATACTCGGATCTTGTTTGCCTTCGCTTTGATACTCGGATGTTTGATGTATGAGGAGATATCCTAAACTATTATATCTATCTAGGACATTTGGATCTTGTCGTATGGCGTTGCAATATTTCTATTTCTTTTAGATGGAATGGCTCTGATGTACTGTTGTATGGTGGCTTGCATACATACCCATTTGTGTATGTAGTTGATCCCTTCGCCTGCCGATTACGCCGCCCGTTCTTGTCCCGATGTTTGGAAATGGTTGGTACGGCCGAAAGGTCTACCTGTGAGTGGCATTTGGGCCCCACCGTACTATTTCAACCATTTCCGCTCATCCAGGCTTGTAACTAGGAGTGTAATTCACCGAGGTAGTTACACTCGGTGAGCCCCCTCTCTCTCTTTCTCGCTTCCTGCATCGCCGAAAACGCCACTGCCAGGACGTCGCCGTCGCGCGTCAGACTGTTGGAGATATGCCCTAGAGGCAATAATAAATATAGTTATTATTATATCTTTGTGTTTATGATAAATGTTTACATTCATGCTATAATAGTATTAACAAGGAAACATTAATACTTGTGTGATTTGTAAACTTAATTTGAAGTCCCTAGTAAAGCCTCTATATAATACTAGCTTGTTGGTTAATAGATGATTGTGGTTTCCCTATCATGAACATTGAGATGTTATTAACAACAAGATCATATCGTTAGGAGAATGATATGATGGACATACTCCTATAGATAAGCGTAGCATAAAGATCAAGTCATTTCAATAAGTTCAATTGTTATATGCTTTCTGATACATAGTAACCTAATTCCTTCGACCATGAGATCATGCATATCACCTTTACCGGATGGATGCTTTGATGACATCAAACACCACACCGTAACTGGGTGGCTATAAAGGTGGCATTGAGTGTTCGAAAAGTATTGGTTGAGACACATGGATCAAGAGTGGGATTTGTCCATCCATATGACGGATAGATATACTGGGCCTCTCGGTGGAATGTCATCCAATTAGCTTGCAAGCATGTGACTGGCTCACAAGGGATCACATATCACGGGAACGAGAAAAGAGTACTTATCGGTAACAAGGTTGAACTAGGTATGTAGAGATACCGACGATCATAACCTCGGATAAGTAAACTATCGTGATACAAAGGGAAATTGGTATCGTATGTAAGTGGTTCATTCGATCGCAAAGTAATCGTAGAAATATGTGGGAGCCATATGAATTTCCATATTCCTCTATTTGTTATTGTTCGGAGAAGTGTCTCGATCATGTCCGCATAATTCACGAACCGTAGGGAGACACACTTAAGGATTCGACGTTGTTTGAGTAGTTATGGTATGATGAGAAAGAGACTGAATGTTGTTCGGAGTCTCGGATGGGATCCGGGATATCACGAGGATATCCGGAATGGTCCGGAGAATAAGATTCATATAAGGAAAGTCTCGTTTCGGAGTTGGGGAATGTTTCCGGTGTTTTCATCGGGAATGTTCCAGAATGTCCGGCACTCCGGAGGGGAAGGGTACATGGATGTGTTGTATCAAGTTGGTATGATTGCATCATGTACTAAGTGTCATCACTGTTCCAAATAAAGGATTAATTCAAATCCTAGTTTGAAAAGTCAAATAGCTAAATTGAAAAGTCAAACGCTAAATTTGGAAAGAGGAAAAGAGGAGGAAGGGGAAACCGAGTTGGGGAGGGAGTCCCTCCTCCCCAAGCTGGCGCACCACCCAAGCCGAGTTGGGGAGGGACTCCACTCCCTTCCCTTGGCCGTCCGGCCCCTCCACCTATATAAGGAGGGGCAGGGCTCCCTCCTAGGATACACAAGTACCTCTCCTCCAAAACCCTAGCTTGGTGCCACCACCTCCTACAGCTGCCGCCGCCTCCTAGGGTTGCCCTAGCCGCCGACTTGGGGTGCCCCAAACCCTAGCCGCCGGCTCTAGCACCTCCTCCTTGGTGTGTCTAAAACCTAGATCGCCGAGGAGCTCTCTCATAGTCCACCATACTCGCTCCGGCTTAAGGCGAAGCCCTGCGAAATCTCCCCTCTACTTAGGTACCATGCCGTTGTCTTTGCGGAATCGCGAGGAGTTCTACAACCTCCATTTTCTTTGGAACAAGGGAGAGGAAGGTATTCGTCGAGTACCGAACGTGTGACCGACTGCGGGAGCGCTGCCGGAACGCAGAGAAGGAAGGATCGTCTACGCGATCTTGAGATCGGGAAGAGTACGACTACATCACCCACGAGAATCCGCTCTCGTTAAACACTTTGGAATCTTCGAGGGTAAGTTATTCCATCGACTCGTTGCTACAATCTAGTAGATAGATCTTGGATTGTTTGTTTGTATGCGGTAGAAATTTTTTGTTTTCCATGCTACGAAACCCTACAGTGGTATCAGAGCCGTGTCTATATGTAGATCTGTTGCACGAGTAGAACACAATGGTCATTGTGGGCGTTGATGCTTTTATTGTCGATTGCTTCTTGTGTACTTTGCATCTTGCGGTATGTTGGGATGAAGCGGCCCGGGCTAACCGTACATGACATCGTTCATGAGACTTGCTCCACGCTTGACATGCAACTTGTATTGCATAAGTGGCTTTGCGGGTGCCTGTTTCTCCTAGCATAGTTAAGATACAATTTACAACGGGTGATTAAAAATACTACTATCAATGTTATGGTTCTTGTTCATAAGTTAGAACGACACTTATTGAAAGCCCCAAACCACGTAAAACATGCAAAGAAAGTAGAGGCGTCTAACTTTGTTTTGCAGGGGTGTGCTGTGATGTGATATGGCCATGATTGTGATTATATTTGATGTATGCAATGTTCCTTATTGTAAGTTGGCAACCGGCAGGAACCATATGGTTGTCTTTAATTTATGTTAAGACCCGCGTGTCTATTCAAAGTAGTTGTAATGGTTGAAGCCGGTGGATGACAACCATGGAGAAGCGTCATTGACCTTGATGCAATGCCGGTGATGATGGAGATCATGTTCGTGCTAGAAGATGGAGATCGGAAGCACAAAGAAGAAAGGACATATCATATCACATATTATGAATTGCATGTGATGTTAATCCTTTATGCATCTTGTATTGCTTAGTAGACGACGATAGCATTATAAGATGATCCCTCATGCACATGAATTTCAAGTCATAAAGTGTTCACCCTCAGTTAGCACCGTTGCTAAAGCTTGTTGTTTCGAAGCACCACGTGATGATCGGGTGTGTTAGATTCCGCAAGTGTATACAACGTGAGCAAGCCAGATTTGCTCATGCCGAAACTAAGGTTTGATCTTGACGAGCCTAGCATGTACAGACATGGTCTCGGAACACGGATCACCGAAAGGTAAAGCATGAATCATATAGTAGATATGATGAACATGTCGATTGTTCGCCATTGAAACTATATCAACTCTCGTGATGATCGGTGTTGATGTGGTGGATTTGGTTCATGTGATCACTAAAACAATGTGAGGGACATTGTTTTGTGTGGGAGTTCACCTAGATTAATTCTAATATTAATTGGAACTCAATTTGTCATAAACTTAGTCTAAACTATTGCAAATATGCTGTAGATCAATGGCAGCCCCTACCATCAATTTTAATGCGTTCCTAGAGAAAGAAAAGTTGAAAAACAATGGAAGCAACTTCGCGGATTGGTTCCGCAATTTGAGGATTATCCTCACAGCTGGTAATTTGACCTATGTCTTTGGATGCCATTGGGTGACCCACACGGTGATGCTCCCGATGAAGTAAAGAATGTTTACCTCACTCGGAAGACTCGGTACTCCACAGTTCAGTGTGCTATCTTGTATGGTTTAGAATCGGAGCTTCGGAAAAGGTTTGAGAATTCAGACCCATATGATATTGTTGAGGATCTCAAATTGATCTTTGAGACTCATACGGCAATTAAAAGCTATGAGACTTCTGAAAAGTTCTTTAACTGCAAGATGGAAGAGGGCAGCTCCGTCAGTGAGCACGTGCTTAAGATGTCTGGGCACGCAAACAAACTTCAAAGCTTGGGCATTGTGATTCCTAATGGTTTGGGGATTTACCGTGTCCTCCAATCACTACCACCAAGTTACAAGAACTTTGTGATGAACTACAACATGCAAAACATGAACAAGACGTTGCCAGAACTCTTTGCCATGTTGAAATCTGCAGAAGTGGAGATCAAGAAAGAGCACCAAGTGTTGTTGGTCAATAAGACCACCAAATTCAAGAAAGGCAAGTCTAAGCGAAGGGACACTTCAAGAAGGGTGGTAAGAAAGTTACCACGACGAAGAAGACCAAGGCTGGACCTAAGCCCGATCTTGAGTGCTTTCTTGCAAGGGAGAAGGTCATTGGGCGGAATTGCCCAAAGTACTTGGCGGATTTGAAGAACGGCAACATCAAGAAGAAAGGTATATCGATATACATGTTATTGATGTGTATCTCACTAGTACTCGTAGTAGTGCAGGTATTTAATCTTGGTTCGGTTGCTCATATTTGTAACTCGAAGCAGTGTTGCGTAATAAACGGAAGCTAGCGAAGAACGAGGTGACGATGCGCGTGGGAAACGGATCAAAGGTTGATGTGATCGCGGTCGGCACGCTACCCCTTCATCTACCATCGGGATTAGTTTTATACTTAAATAATTGTTATTTGGTGCCTGCGTTGAGCATGAACATTATATCGGGATCTTGTTTATTGCGAGACGGTTACTTGTTTAAGTCCGATAATAATGGTTGTTCGATTTATATGAGTAATATGTTTTATGCACATGCACCTTTGGTAGATGGTCTATTCTTATTGAATCTCGATAGTGGAAATACACATATTAATAACATTGAGGCTAAACGGTTGAAATCAAGCGATAACTCGACCTATATGTGGCACTGTCGTCTTGGTCATATTGGAGTGAAACGTATGAAGAAAATCCATTCCGATGGACTTCTTGAATCACTTGAAAGATGCGAAGCATGTCTGATGGGTAAAATGACTAAGAATCCATACTCTGGTATGATGGAGCGAGCTACGGACTTATTGGAAATCATACATACCGATGTGTGTGGTCCAATGAGTGTAACATCGCGCGGTGGTTATCGTTATGTTCTTACCTTCACGGATGACTTGAGTAGATATGGGTATATCTATTTCATGAAACATAAGTCCGAAACTTTCGAGAAGTTTAAGGAATTTCAAAGTGAGGTAGAGAATCAACGTAACAAGAAGATTAAATTTCGTTACGATCGTGGAGGTGAATATCTAAGTTACGAGTTTGGCGAGCATTTGAAGAAATGCGGAATACTTTCACAGTTGACACCGCCGGGAACACCACAGCGTAATGGTGTGTCCGAATGTCGTAATCGAACTCTCTTATATATGGTTCGTTCTATCATGTCACTTACAGATTTACCGCTATCATTTTGGGGTTATGCATTAGAAACAGCCGCATTCACTTTAAATAGGGAACCGTCTAAATCCGTTGAAACGACACCGTATGAATTATGGTTTGGGAAGAAACCTAGATTGTCCTTCCTTAAAGTTTGGGGTTGCGAAGCCTATGTAAAGAAGTTACAGCCGGACAAGCTTGAACCCAAAACGGAAAAATGCGTCTTCATAGGATACCCAAAGGAAACTATTGGGTATACCTTCTATCATAGATCCGAAGGAAAAATCTTCGTTGCCAAGAATGGATCCTTTCTAGAGAAGGAATTTCTCTCGAAAGAAGTGATTGGAAGGAAAGTAGAACTCGACGAGGTTGTCGAACCTTCTCTCGAAATTGCGAGTAGCGCAGCGCCGGAAGAAGTTCCTGTGGTGCCTGCACCAATTAGAGAGGAAGCTAATGATGGTGATCATGAAACTTCGGTTGAAGTTGCTATAGAGCCTCGAAGGTCAACGAGAACTCGTACTACTCCAGATTGGTATGATCCCATTATGAGTGTCATGTTGGTGGACAACACCGATGACCCTGAGACATATGAGGAAGCGATGATGAGCCCAGATTCCAATAAATGGCAAGAAGCCATGAAATCCGAGATTGGATCCATGTACGAAAACCAAGTATGGACTTTGGTGGACTTACCGGATGGCCGAAAGGCTGTCGAGAACAAATGGATTTTCAAGAAGAAAACAGATGTTGATGGTAATGTTCGTCTATAAAGCTCGACTTGTCGCAAAAGGGTTTCGACAAATTCAAGGAGTTGACTACGATGAGACTTTCTCACCAGATGGCGAGCTAAAGTCTGTGAGGATTATGTTAGCAATCGCTGCATATTATGATTATGAGATATGGCAGATGGATGTCAAAACAACATTCCTCAATGGAAATTGATGAAGAGTTGTATATGATGCAACCCAAAGGTTTTGTCGATCCTAAAGATGCTAACAAGGTTTGCAAACTTCAACGGTCCATTTATGGATTGAAGCAAGCATCCCGAAGTTGGAATCAACGTTTTGATAAGGTGATCAAAAGTTTTGGTTTTATACAAACTTATGGAGAAGCTTGTATTTACAAGAAATTGAGTGGGAGCTCTGTAGCATTCTTAATACTATATGTAGATGACATATTGTTGATTGGGAATGATGTAGACCTTCTTAATAGTGTCAAGGAATATTTGAATAATAGTTTTTCAATGAAGGATCTTGGCGAAGCAGCTTACATATTAGGCAAAAAGATTTATAGAGATAGATCAAAACGCCAAATATCATTGTCACAAAGTACATATTTGGACAAAGTTCTAAAGAGGTTTGGAATGGAAGAAAGCAAGAAAGGGTTCTTGCCCATGTTGCCCAATACGACCTTGAGTAAAACTCAAAGTCCGACATCGGTTGAAGATAGAGAAAGGATGAGTAAGACTCCCTATGCCTCAGCCATAGGATCTCTAATGTATGCCATGCTATGTACTAGACCCGACATTGCATATGTTGTTAGTTTAACTAGCAGATATCAAAGTGATCCGAGTGGATCATTGGACAATGATCAAAAACATCCTTAAGTACTTGAGAAGAACTAAGGATATGGTTCTTTCTTATGGAGGTGATGAGCATTTCGTTGTTAATGGTTACACCGATGCTAGTTGGAACACCGATCCGGATGATTCTAAATCACAATCTGGATACGTATTTATTTTGAATGGTGCAGCGATTAGCTGGAGGTGCAAAGCAAAGCGTTGTGGCGAGATCTTCAACTGAGTATGAATACATGGCTGCCGGAGGCTTCACAAGAAGCGATATGGATGAAAGAGTTCATTACAGAGCTGGGTGTGGTTCCTAGTGCGCTGGACCCAATGTCTATCTTTGTGATAACATGGGCGCCATAGCCAATGCGCAAGAACCAAGGTCACACAAGAAGTCAAGCATATCAAGCTACGTTTTCACGCTATTCGAGAACATATCCAAGATGGGGATATAAAGATTTGCAAAGTACACACAGATCTGAATGTGGCGGATCCGTTGACTAAACCTCTCCCGAGGGCAAAACATGACCAACACCAAACTGCCATGGGTGTTCGGTATATTACCATGTAATCTAGATTAGATGACTCTAGTGCAAGTGGGAGACTGTTCGAGATATGCCCTAGAGGCAATAATAAATATAGTTATTATTATATCTTTGTGTTTATGATAAATGTTTACATACATGCTATAATAGTATTAACAAGGAAACATTAATACTTGTGTGATTTGTAAACTTAATTTGAAGTCCCTAGTAAAGCCTCTATATAATACTAGCTTGTTGGTTAATAGATGATTGTGGTTTCCCTATCATGAACATTGAGATGTTATTAACAACAAGATCATACCGACGATCATAACCTCGGATAAGTAGACTATCGTGAGACAAAGGGAAATTGGTGTCGTATGTAAGTGGTTCATTCGATCGCAAAGTAATCGTAGAAATATGTGGGAGCCATATGAATTTCCAGATTCCTCTATTGGTTATTGTTCGGAGAAGTGTCTCGATCATGTCCGCATAATTCAAGAACCGTAGGGAGACACACTTAAGGATTCGACGTTGTTTGAGTAGTTATGGTATGATGAGAAAGAGACTGAATGTTGTTCGGAGTCTCGGATGGGATCCGGGATATCACGAGGAGATCCGGAATGGTCCGAAGAATAAGATTCATATAAGGAAAGTCTCGTTTCGGAGTTGGGGAATGTTTCCGGTGTTTTCATCAGGAATGTTCTAGAATGTTCCGGAATGTCCGGCACTCCGGAGGGGAAGGGTACATGGATGTGTTGTAGCAAGTTGGTATGATTGCATCATGTACTAAGTGTCATCGTTGTTCCAAATAAAGGATTAATTCAAATCCTAGTTTGAAAAGTCAAATAGCTAAATTGAAAAGTCAAACGGCTAAATTTGGAAAGAGGAAAAGAGGAGGAAGGGGAAACCGAGTTGGGGAGGGAGTCCCTCCTCCCCAAGCCGGCGCACCACCCAAGCCAAGTTGGGGAGGGACTCCACTCCCTCCCCTTGGCCGGCCGGCCCCTCCACCTATATAAGGAGGGGCAGGGCTCCCTCCTAGGATACACAAGTACCTCTCCTCCAAAACCCTAGCTTGGCGCCACCACCTCCTGCACTGCCGCCTCCTAGGGTTGCCCTAGCCGACTTGGGGTGCCCCAAACCCTAGCCGGCTCTAGCACCTCCTCCTTGGTGTGTCTAAAACCTAGATCACCGAGGAGCTCTCATACTCCACCATACTCGCTCGGCTTAAGTCGAAGCCTGAGATCTCCCGTCTACTTCCGGTACCACGCCGTTGTGCTGCCGGAATTGCGAGAAGAGTGCTACAACCTCCGCTGCCTGCTGGAACAACGGAGAGGAAGGTCTTCGTAGAGTACCGAACGTGTGACCGACTGCGAGAGCGCTTCCGGAACGCAGCGCCGGAAGGATCGTCTACGCGATCTTGAGATCGGGAAGAGTACGACTACATCACCCACGAGAATCCGCTCTCGTTAAACACTTTGGAATCTTCGAGGGTAAGTTATTCCATCGACTCGTTGCTACAATCTAGTAGATAGATCTTGGCTTGTTTGTTTGTATGCGGTAGAAATTTTTTGTTTTCCATGCTACGAAACCCTACACAGACTCCAGCGCCGCCAGTTCTAGGTCAATGCACTGAGGACCGTTGGATCTTGATCCTGTGGCGTAGATAGAGTCATTTAAACGAAAGGGTATGAGCTTATCTGCACTGTTCAGTCTCACTTAGATCCAACGCACCTCGTAGCGCAATCCAACCGAAATGGTACCGACCAATAATATTGAGCCACGTGGCCAGAGTCTGTTTAAAACAGAAAATTTTGTTCTATTGGATATGCAAACTTGCAAAATTCATAACTCTTAATCTACACGTCCAAATTTTGCAAATTTTATATCAATGGAATCAGAAAGAAAAGTACTTTTCAACCATGCACTTTCTTTAATGTTTTGCTTCTGGAAAATTGGTTGAATTTTCAGAAACTTGTGTAGGCATATTTTGAATATAAAATTCATTCTAAAATTATTTTTGTGATAAAATCTTTGGCAAATGGTTTGTTTTGAACCTACTGACCATATAAACCAACTTGGGGATTCAAAAACATAATTTGTGAAGCAAAAGAATAAATCTTTGATTTAGTACATTTCTAGTCAAATAAAAATATTGTTTATATGTTAAAAATGCTTTTTGGAGAAAAACCTTTTGGGAAATGTTTTGATTTAAACTCTCTGACCCGAAACACAAAGTTTAGGATTTAAAAATATATTTTGTGAACCCTATGAAAATTATTGCTTTGCTAAAGGCATTTTTAACCACATAAAATATTGATTTGGTTTAGAAATGATTTATAAGTAAAATCTTTTGCAAATGATTTTACCACTTATATAAAATGAACAATAGGTGTTTTAGAATGTTTATAACCTATTATAAACCACTTTTTCAAATAAAACAACCTTTGGCATGTTTGCATGCATTGCCTTGTTTCTATTATTTTATGTGATGTTGCTTGAATGGTAGATTGAATATTGCTTGCTTCGTTGAATTGTAGTGGAAATTGAAGAGTGTGAATATTGCAATATCAAGGAGTGAACCTATAATTCTCTACCAAAAGGCAAGTGATGTCATACTTTTGTCCCATTATTTACACTATGCATTAGTGATATTTCTAAGTAGGACTTGCATGAAATTTTTGCTAAGTATAAACTATGCCATGGGAAATCCTAGTAGATGAAACCTTAGTATAATTTTCCTAAGTTAAGATTCCTACTACCATCATGCTTAGCTTAGCTAGTAGAAAACAAGGGTGGATTATATTCATGCTATGGAATATTTCTAAGTCAAGGACTTGTGTTTTGTTTAATAAAACAACTAAGTGAATGAAAAACCTGGGTGGAATGGAAAGAATGGTTTGTGTTGAGTGGTTATGCAAGTCCAGTATGCTGGGGAAAACTTGGGCATCACCAAGTTCTGTATGCTGGGGAAAACTTGGTATACTTGTGGAATGCCACCCAGGAACAAAGAGATTTGAGATGTCAAATGTTGAGAAGCTTCAAGTGCAGCCACATGGCATTATGGGCTCTGCCTGGATCATATAGGTTGCAATAACTTAGCCAAATGGACAGTTGGTGTAGGGGATGATAGGTTGGAACGAGTCCATTCTGGTCTAAGGGAAGGCTTCTGAAAGATCTTGTCTTGGTGAAACCAAGTCTAGTGGGGAAAGTGAACCACCTCTGCAGAGTGTAAAATCTAAGTACTTAGCCATGTCCATGGTAAAGGACAATTTGAGCATCAAGACATGGAAGCTATCAAGAATCTCCTCATCCCAATTTCTAAGTTAAAAACTTGTGGTTGAACAAGGGTTAAAGGATCACCAATTTCTATTGGGAGATGCCTTGGGTGATTTTTGACAAACAAAAACTTAGTGTTTTTTAAAAGATAAGGAAAATCTATTTTGAGCAAAGCAAGCCTAAGATCCACTTATCCAAATGCATATAGATGATAGACTCCACTATACTACCATAGTATCACTTGCCAATACAATTCAAATGTATTGACCCTTGTGGCTGTAACTTATTATGTTGCAGGTTTGTTTGATGTTAGTAAAGTGTGTTGATTAGGATTACAAGTCTACAACCAACATGTTTGCCTGTGGCACTTTGAAGATGAAGGACTCCATGCTAAAGTTATTTCTACTGCATTGTAATGAGATAGCAAAATGAGTTATGTAAGATGTAATGAATTATTTTATTCCTGGTTATAAAGTTGTAATATGACCTTTGTTTCTTGATATTACATCTTAACTGTGGATGCTAGCTATTGATCCAGGGACTAGCATTATAAACACATGGATCTCTACCTTATTAAAGGTTGGGACCTCTACACTTAGTGTGCCTTGAAGAAATTATGCGTTGTTTTAGCATGCAAAAGGATAGTATTGTGGTATTCTCCTTTGATGTTTTGCTTGGGTTGACTTGGCACATGCTCACACCATGTTATGACTATGACAAGTCACCATTAGCCTCTATGATCATTTAGTACTTGAGTTGTAGTACCACTCTTTGTTTTGATTAGTATGCTTTGTTGCACTACATGATTATGGCCATTATTGTTCTCCTAGTTGGTTGCTCCCAGTCTTTTGCTAGCCTCCACTTATCTGAGTAAGTTCTAGTCATGCTTCCAAATCCCAAGAAACCAAGTTATTCCAAAGTGTCCATTATAAACTCCTATGCATGGTGTGTTACACCATTCCAAGTATATTCTTGTTTTCAACTATATTCCAATTAAAAAACTATTTTGTTACGTGAAAACTTAGTGATTGAAGCCCTCACGAACTTGATGGCATACTTTATTATTTGCCCTTAATAAACTTGAACCATTGTGACAACTTTGTTGTATATGCTTGAACTTATAAGTTGGAATTAGCAGAATCATGCTGTCACGGGGAACGTTTTCAACATTGCACTTGCACTTTGTACTCAGTTGATATCATGTTCTTTTATCTATGGATGTCACCGGTGTGAAATAAAGAGGGAACTTGTAAGTCCATGGAGTTTGTATCCTGTGTTAGAGAAACGCCTGGGCTGCTAGCCTAAGCCATGCCTAATCATGGTGGAAACTTGCAGCATCGCCATAATGAGCTATCTATGAAGCATCCTCAATAAAAAGCTATGCATATGGTAAATAAAAAGATTGCTGAGATGCTCATTGTCTGCTTGCCTTGTCATTTTGGTTATGGGAAAGCTCTTGTACCATGTGCAAGGGGTACCCCGTTGGCGGTTCTCAATGATATGCAAATACTTACAATGACAAGAACTTACCTGGACCGAAAGTTGAGTATGCATGAGGTGTGGCCCTCGTATTCAACAGACTTGAGATTGCCAACTTATACTTCGTCAAGCATATACTCCAGCTTTGCCACTTTAACCTTAACCACTTCAAGATTCTTATGATAGGGGCAATTGGGGCTGAAAGCTAACAAGTACCATAATTTTTGGAAGCTCTTTTTGAAACTTGTAATCACTGCTTCCTTTACAAAAAAGGGTTTTTCTTCCACCATTATTGAGTCTCCATCTTCTACCTTTAGGCACCATTAAGAGAGCATAGTTGTTATTCTGTGTGCAGTGTTCCAAAGCTTATTAATTGATGCATATTGTGATATTACTTGTTCTTGTGCTACTTGTTTCTAGTCACCCTTATGAACTTTGCATGTGTACTATGCATCTATTTGCTACTCTATGAGGGACAAGTTGATTGCCACTATGCTATGTTTTATGTATGTGAAACAAACAAACGTTTTTCAATGCATGTTATTCATGATCTTTGTTGGTATCTTGTCATGTTGCATGTATAGTTACTATGTCCTATTGTTAGAACTCCATCTTTCATGCACATGTTTAGAGTTCTTTGATCCCAGCTTTTAATGCTTGCAAATGGTTGGATCTTTATTGTGAGGGTGCATGTCACCTCAAAAATTATTCTTTTATCACTTACCTACTCGAGGACGAGCAGGAGTTAAGCTTGGGGATGTTGATACGTTGGAAACGTATCTATAATTTTTGATGCTCCATGCTTGTTTTGTATCTACTTTGCTTTGCTTGTCTACACTTTGAGGTGCTTTTTACATGTTTTCTGGTACTAACCTATTAACAAGTTGCAACAGTGCCAGATGCTTGTTTTCTGCTATTTTTGGTTTCAGAAAAGTTAGTAAAGAAATATTCTCGGAATTGGACGGGACAAATGTCAAAGTCAATTACTTTTTGTGGGGAACAAGAAGTCCAGAGGAGAGCTGGAGGGGCCAGCCAGGGGGCCAAACGCACCCCAGGCGTGGGTGGGCCCAACCCCGTGCCTGTCTAGGGTTTGGCTACCCTGGCCGCCTCCTCGGTCTCCCCCTTCGCCTATAAGAAGCCCCCGATGAAGAAACCCTAAGCACCCGATCAAATATCCACGAAACCGTCTGTATCCGCCGCCACCATCGTCCCTAGATCGGAGGGATCTGAAGTTCTTCCCGGCACCCTGCCGGTGGGGAGATCATCCCAGAGGCCTTCTCTCCGGTATGATGCGTGAGTAGTTCCACCTTGGACTATGGGTCCATGTAGTAGCTAGATGGTTGTACCTCCTCCTTTGTGCTCTCATGTATAGATCTTGTGAGCTCCGTTCATGATCAAGATCTAATCTATTTGTAATCATGCATGTTGTGTTTTCGGGGATCCGATGGATATTGAGATTATTATGTGGGTTTGATTAATGGTTTTGTCTTTATGATTCTATCATGTCTGTGTTGTTTGTGATCTTGCATGCTCTCCGTTGTTATAGCTATCTTGGCCAAGTAGTTGCTAGTGACTCCAAGAGGGGGTATTTATGCTCAATAGTGGGTTCATGCCTCTAGTTTCCAAGGGAAGTGACAATAATCTCTTCGGTTGTAGATGTGTTGTTGCTACTAGGGAGAAAACAACGGTCTCTTGTTCATGGAACATGTGGATTGTTTATCTTACACACTTTGCTTAAAGAAGTTGTCTATTGCTTGCAACTTAATACTGGAGGGGGGTTGGATGATAACCTGAAGGTGGACTTCTAGTCATAGATGAAGTTGGATGGCGGTCTATGTATCTTGTTGTATTGCCCTATCGAATCTCATAGGATCTTTCTGACTAGTAATTGCATTGTTATGCCTTGCTCAGTTCCTGTCAGTTGCCTCGCTGTAATTTGGTTACCCTTCATGCCATGTTGTTTATCTAAGGAGAGCACCTCTAGTGAACTATGGACCCCGGTCCAATCTTTACCATTGATACATCTTCCATTATTACTTGTTTACTTGTTGTAGACCATTACCTTCCACACCATATGTTTAATCTTTTGTTACAGCAAACCGGTGAGCTTGACAACCTCACTCTTCGTTGGGGCAAAGTATTGAGTTTGTGTTGTGCAGGTCTCCGTGTTGCTTGCAACACCTGTGTGACGTTTCCTTCATCCTTCTAGTTTGATAACCTCAGTCTCAACTAAGGGAAAACTTGATACTTGCTGCTTCACACCTTGCTCTTGGGGTTCCCAACAGTCTATGCGTAGACAGTCGTCATGGGCCGAACCAGGTTTACGTGTGTGGGATGAGCACAAACAGGAGCCATTCGACCTACGAGCGTTGATGTTCATAACCATCAATGATTAGCCTGATCTTAGTAACATCTCAGGACAGACGAACAAGGGATATAATGCATGCACACACTATTTATATGAGACTAAAAGTATATATCTAGATAAATCTAGGAAGAATGTGTACCCATACAATCGTTGTTTTCTTCCGCCCAGACACCCCTTAAGGAAAAAAGGCAAGCATTTCAATGGCGAGGCAGATCACCTGAAGAATCCTGCCCCCGTACTGGTGCTGATGTATTTGGTATGGTCAATGATTTAAATGTAATATTTGGAAAGGGTCCCGGAGGACAACCTGTTCCGAAAGACGCCGACAGACACGCACCCATGGGGAAGAAGAAATCTATATTTTGGGAGCTACCCTATTGGGAAGTCCATGAGGTTCGCTCTGCAATCGACGTGATGCACCTGACGAAGAATCTTTGCGTGAATATTATAGGCTTCTTAGGCTTGTATGGGAAGTCAAAAGATACACCGGAAGAACGGGAGGACCAGCAATGTCATAAAGGACGAGACGGCAAGCATCCAGGGCAGTTTCAAGGGCCTGCCAGTTACGCTCTTACAAAGGAAGAGAAGGAAATATTTTTTGAAGTCCATTTCAGTATCAAGGTCCCGTCTGGCTTCTCGTCTAACATAAAGGGAATCGTAAATATGAAAGAGAAAAATTCCAAAACCTAAAGTCCCATGACTGCCACGTGCTTATGACGCAATTGCTTCCGGTTGCATTGAGGGGGATTCTACCGGAAAATGTTTGGCTGGCCATTGTGAAGGTATGTGCATTCCTCAATGCAATTTCTCAGAAGGTAATCGATCCAGAAAGTTTATCAGGGTTACAGATTGATGTGGTCCAATGTCTGGTCAGCTTCGAGTAGTTGTATCCTCCATCTTTCTTCAATATTATGATGCACCTCCTAGTTCACCTAGTCGAAGAGATTAGAATTCTCGGTCCTGTGTTTCTACACAATATGTTCCCCTTCGAAAGGTTCATGGGAGTCTTAAAGAAATATGTTCATAACCGTGTTAGGCCAGAAGGAAGCATCTCCAAGGGCTATGGAACAGAGGAGGTCATTGAGTTTTGTGTTGACTTTCTTCCTGACCTTAAGCCAATTGGTGTTCCTGAATCTCGGTATGAGGGGAGGCTGACTGGAAAAGGCACACTAGAAAGGAAACCAATGGTATGTATGGACAAGGATTCTTTCAATAAAGCACACTACACAGTTCTACACAATTCCACCTTGGTGGCTCTGTATATCGAGAAACACAAGATTATTGTATCCTCGGAAAACCCGGGAAGCCTGACTCCTCGATTAAAGTGGAACACGAGGACACTTTCGGCAGTTGGTCATAGAGGCACTCCCTAATATGTGAAACTAGGTTAGATCCCAGGCATATTGATCTAGTTAGAGAAGTTACAAGCTGCAAGATGGTCTTCGAGAGCAGGGACACCACTACGGCCAGTTTCAGGGAGATGCCACCGGAGCCTAGTCCTCCGGCATCTCCAAGAAACTAGTCATAGAGGCACTCCCTAATATGTGACCGCACGTGTTTGGAGATCATATCTTCATGGTAAGTACGAATCGGGACAACATCTTCATAGTTTGGGAAAGTCGTAGTACGAATCGGAACTAAAGGCCCCCCTTAAGTCCCGGTCCAACCATGAAACGGGACTAACAGTCAAGACATTTATTAATATTTAAAAACTGAGACTACGGAATCGGGACTAAAGGGCGTTTAGTCCCGGTCCAGCCACAAACCTGGACTAACACTCAATACATTTATGAATATTAAAAACCGGGACAAACCGGGACTAGCTAACACTCAGGACTAAAGCCGCCCCCTTTAGTCATAAGCATGCCTAGTCCTATAGTACACAGCTTCAGGGTCGTCTTCATCATCGTCATCATCACCTACCACTCCAAGGATCCTCAGCCCAGCCATGGCATATACTGTTGGAGACATGCCCAAGAGGCAATAATAAAGTGGTTATTATCATATCTTCACACTTATGATAAATGTTTACATACCATGCTATAATTGTATTAACCGGAAACATTAATACTTGTGTGATTTGTAAACTAAAATAAGAGTCCCTAGTAAAGCCTCTTGTTAAACTAGCTTGTTGGTTAATATATGATCATGGTTTCCTGATCATGAACATAGAGATGTTATTAACAACAAGGTCATATCGTTAGGAGAATGATGTGATGGACATACTCCTATAGATAAGCGTAGCATAAAGATCAAGTCATTTCATTAGTTCAATTGCTATATGCTTTCTGATACATAGTAACCTAATTCCTTCGACCATGAGATCATGCATATCACCTTTACGGATGGATGCTTTGATGTCATCAAACACCACACCGTAAATAGGTGGCTATAAAGGTGGCATTGAGTGTTCGGAAAGTATTGGTTGAAACACATGGATCAAGAGTGGGATTTGTCCATCCATATGACGGATAGATATACTCTGGGCCCTCTCGGTGAAATGTCATCCAATTAGCTTGCAAGCATGTGACTGGCTCACAAGGTATCACATATCACGGGAACGAGAAAAGAGTACTTATCAGTAACGAGGTTGAACTAGGTATGCAGAGATACCGACGATCATAACCTCGGATAAGTAAACTATCGTGAGACAAAGGGAAATTGGTATCGTATGTAAGTGGTTCATTCGATCGCAAAGTAATCGTATAAATATGTGGGAGCCATATGAATTTCCAGATTCCTCTATTGGTTATTGATCGGAGAAATGTCTCGATCATGTCCGCATAATTCACGAACCGTAGGGAGACACACTTAAGGATTCGACGTTGTTTGAGTAGTTATGGTATTATGAGAAAGAGACCGAATGTTGTTCGGAGTCTCGTATGGGATCCGGGATATCACGAGGTGATCCGGAATGGTCCGGAGAATAAGATTCATATAAGAAAAGTCCTGCTTTGAGTTCGGGAATGATTCCGTGTTTTCATCGAATGTTCTAGAAGGTTCCGGAATGTCCAGACTCGGGGGAAGGGTACATGAATGTGTCATTACATATTGGAATGATTGCATCATGTACTAAGTGTTCTCATTGTTCCAAATAAAGGATTAAATTGAATCCTAAAACTGAAAAGTCAAATGGCGGTTTGAAAGTCAAACGGCTAAAACAGAACCGAGGGAAACAAGCAAGAGGAGGTTGAAACCGACTTGGGAGGAGTTCCTCCTCTCCAAGCCGGGCCACCAAGGCCGAATTGGGAGGGACTCCTCCTTGGCCGCCCCTCCCACCTATAAAAGGAGGGGCAGGGCCTCCTCCTCTAGACACACAAGTTCCTATCCTCTAATCTAAATCCTAGCCCTAAACTCCGGTTTAGAGCCGCTTTGGTTTAGAGCTTCTAATTGCCCTAGCCTTCGGATCAGAGCCTTCTAATTGGTGTGTCTAAACCCTATACCACTAATAGCTCTCTCTCATTCTCCACAATACTCGCTCCGGCTTAAGGCGAAGCCCTGCGGGATCTCCCCTCTACTTCCGGTACCACACCGTTGTGCTGCCGGAATCGCGAGGAGAGTGCTACAACCTCCGCCTTTCACGGAACAAGGAGAGGAAGGTCTTCGTCGAGTACCGAACGTGTGAACGATCATGCGGGCTGCCGAACCTTGGCGGAAGGATCGTCTACGATCTTGAGATCGGAAAGAGTACGACTACATCACCCGAGAATCGCTCTCATTAACCACTTTGGAATCTTCGAGGGTAAGTTATTCCATCGACTCGTTGCTACAATCTAGTAGATAGATCTTGGCTTGTTTGTTTGTATGCGATAGAAAATTTTGTTTTCCATGCTACGAACCCCTACAGTGGTATCAGAGCCGTGTCTATATGTAGATCTGTTGCACGAGTAGAACACAATGGTCATTGTGGGCGTTGATGCTTTTATTGTCGATTGCTTATTGTGTACTTTGCATCTTGCGGTATGTTGGGATGAAGCGGCCCGGGCTAACCTTACATGACATCGTTCATGAGACTTGCTCCACGCTTGACATGCAACTTGTATTGCATAAGTGGCTTTGCGGGTGCCTGTTTCTCCTAGCATAGTTAAGATCCAATTTACAACGGGTGATTGACAATACTAGTATCAATGTTGTGGTTCTTATTCGTAAGTTAGAACGACACTTATTGAAAGCCCCAAACCACGTAAAACATGCAAAGAAAATTAGAGGCGTCTAACTTTGTTTTGCAGGGTGTCTTGATGTGATATGGCCATGATTGTGATTATATATGATGTATGCAATGTTCCTTATTGTAAGTTGGCAACCGCGTGAGCCATATGGTTGTCTTTAAATTCTGTTAAGACCCGCGTGTCTATTCAAAGTAGTTGTAATAGTTGAAGCGGTGGATGACAACCATGGAGCAAGTCATTGACCTTGATGCAATCGGTGATGATGGAGATCATGTTCGTGCTTGAATATGGAGATCGGAAGCACAAAGAAGAAAGGCCATATCATATCACTTATTATGAATTGCATGTGATGTTAATCCTTTATGCATCTTGTATTGCTTAGTAGACGGTAGCATTATAAGATGATCCTCATGCACATGAATTTCAAGTCATAAAGTGTTCACCCTTAGTTAGCACCGCTGCTAAAGCTTGTTGTTTCAAGCACCACGTGATGATCGGGTGTGTTAGATTCTACAAGTGTATACAACGTGAGCAAGCCAGATTTGCTCTGCGAAACTAAGGTTTGATCTTGACGAGCCTAGCATGTACGGACATGGCCTCGAGAACACGGATTACCGAAAGGTAGAGCATGAGTCATATAGTAGATATGATGAACATGTTGATTGTTCGCCATTGAAGCTATATCAACTCTCGTGATGATCGGTTTTGATGTGGTGGATTTGGTTCGTGTGATCACTAAAACAATGTGAGGGATATTGTTTTGAGGGAATTCACCTAGATTAATTTAATTATTAATTAGAACTCAATTTATCATAAACTAAATCAAAGTGAATTTGCATAGTTGTTGTAGTCATTGGCATCCGCTACCACCTTGCGCTTAGTTATAATTGAGATGATAGAACTATAGAATTCTGGTTAGTTACTTTACTGGTATCGTATTGTTTTGAAGTGTTAATCTAAAGTTTAAAAGTCCTATTGCAAACTTTCAAGAAGTTCCAGTTACTCCATGAAGTTTAATAATTAGTATTAAATCAAGAGTAACAATTACAAGTGTTAGTATATAAGTATCATGTTTGTCTCCATGATTCTTGATATTCAAAGGATTCTCTTAATATCAAGGTTATCTAGGATCTGAAAGAGTTGTTTTAGAAACCATGATGTGTGGAAGATATTGTGATATCTGAAACGAAGTTTTGGTTGCAACATGATAGAGTATAATATGGCAAAGTTCATGTTCTCATATTTTGATGAGAATTTGCAAAGGGTTGTAGACACTTGTTGTCCTAATCCTCCAAAAGGTTTTGGATAGCAACATTATACTCGTAATTCATCGTTATAAGCTAAAGGTAGTTTGATCATGGACTATTCCATGATAAGGATGAATATTTGATGTAAGTAAAATGTTTACTACACCAAGAGATTACTAAATAAAGTAATTTGAAAGAACACCAAACATTTGATGATGGTGATCTACTTCAAAGTGCAAGTCCAAAGACATTGGTATTTAACTATACATGTTTTGGACTATGTGTCATATGTATGACTCCACTATTGATGTTGATAGATTCTTTCAAACAGAGAAGGAAATATTGAAAGAAAATCTCATAAGTATATGGCAGAAAGGAAAAGACTAGAATTGTTCAGCTTAAGTATATAGATGATATACATGTTATGGCTATATTCTTTGCTTATTAAACAATGTGGTTCTCAAGTATTTGATACTGAATTTGTTGGTGTGAATCGTCATACGAAACAACACAATTCATGAACTACAATGGCCTAAGTAACTAGCAAAAGAATATGTGATGATGTTCATCGAGAACAAATAAAGGGTTATTGTGTTGCTCATTAAACATCAAAGCTTGCCTTCAAAGATTTGTTTTATCAGGTATTATGAGAACAAAAGGGTTGTTCAAATAATTGTCGTAATCCATAAAAGATGGATTCACAAATCTTGTTGGAGAAATCACATCCATAAAAACTAGTGCTAAAAATGTCGAAAGACAAATTGATTGAAAGATCACTTAGGAAGTGACATCGCCGTTTAAATTATATTGGAAAGAAAACATGAAGAAACTCCATGTGGATGGAATTTTGGAGTCTTTTGATTTTTGATCACATGATGCTTGTGAAACTTTCCTAGAGATAATTGAAACTTCGTTCATAGGCCAAAATGGAACGAATGACTAGCTTATTGGAACTTGTACATATTGTTGTACGAAGTCCATTATGTGTAGTCAAGAGCGATGGATTTCAACT
The DNA here is from genome assembly GCA_030063025.1 of Avena longiglumis. Taxonomy (NCBI): domain Eukaryota; kingdom Viridiplantae; phylum Streptophyta; class Magnoliopsida; order Poales; family Poaceae; genus Avena; species Avena longiglumis. The sequence continues at coordinate 110,248,401 of CP125976.1, read as the reverse complement.
TCATATGCTTTCTCCGAAAATTTGAGTGAATATATGAATATTTACTTAATAAGGATGAAGTGTGAAACATTTGAAAAGTTCAAAGACTTTCAAGATGAAGTGCAAAATCATTGTAACAAGAATATAAACAGTTTATGATAAAGATCATAAAGTAAGATATTTGAGTTACAGAGTTTAGCATAATACCTAAGATTTAAGGAATCGTTCCGTGGATTTGCATTTCCCAAAACACCATAAGGGTATGGGGCGTTCGAGGTATGTAATTAAACCTTGTTTGACATGGTAAGATCAAAGGTATAATTCATAAAACTGCCATTATATTTTAAAGATTAAAAGCTTTAGAGATTACCGTTTTCCTTTGAAAAGAGCTTCATCATAATCCGTTGAAATGACACCATATAAGGTTATGGTTTGGGATAAAACCCAAGTAGTCCTTTCTTAAAACATTGGTATGCTATGCATAAGAAAGATGTGTGCAACCAAAGTCGGATGAACCTGTCTTTGTATAAATGTTAAAGTGTTCCTCCATAAACACCGGAGACAAAAGTGTTTGTCACTTAGAACGTCAAGTTTCTTTGAGAAGGAATTTTTCGTGAAAAGTTAAGTGGGAGGACAATAGAACTTTGATAAGGTTAAAAGAATCTTAGCTATATGTGCAAAGTTGCGCAGCGCCGAAAAGTGTTCCGGAGTTAGCAACAATGCTCATGGCTCGCGTACCTCAAAGGTTGTGGTCGCGGAGATCTAAGTTCCTATTGAAACAAGTAGGTCGGGTGAACAATAAAATACCAAGATTTGAGAGTTAAATCATTATTTGACAATAATGATCCGACTACGTGCAAAGAAGCGATGATGGGCTTTGACTCCGTCAAATGGCTTGAAGCCATAAAATCCGTGATAGTTCCATACACGAGAAATCAAGTTTTGAACTTGAAGGACCCTCGAGAAAGGTGTAAGACCTTACAGTTGTGTCTGGATCTATAAAGAAATAGACATGGATGTTTTGCATCTATGAAATAGTCGACATGTTGGAAAGAGTTCACAAAATGTTCAAAGGTTGACTATGACAAGATTTGATCTTTCATAGTGATATTTAGTCTAGACGGATTAATGTAGCAACCACTACATATAATTTTGTTATATGGTAGTTGAATAAACAAAACAAGTCCTTCTAATAGAATCGTTACCTAGGACATGTGCATAACACAGTCCATAGGGTTTTGTTAATTCATAGGATGCTAAAAGCATATGCAAACTTCAATGGTTGAAGTGAGCATCACGGAGTTGGAATCTTCACTATGATGAAACTGTTAAAGGAGTTTAAAAGTTCATTAGAGACAATGAAGATGCTTGCATTTGCAAGAAATTAAGTGGGAGCGCTAAGACATGTTTCTAATACATTATGTGGAAGACATATTGTTGATTGGAAATAATGTATCTTTTATTAACACATATTAAGAATTTCATCCCGATGAAATACTTAGGCAAAACCCAAATATTTGGCATCAATAGACGCTAATATGGTTGTGCCAGAAGTACATAGACGAGATATTGAATGAGTTCAATATAGAAACTACAAGAAAAGGTTCTTGTCACACAGAAAGGATTGAAAGAGTTCAATGTTGATGATATATTCAAGTGTATTGACATTTGGTAAAGTGAAACAAATAATCAAGTATAGATTGATACTTGATGTATGAAATCACAAAGAGTATTTATATCAATCATACTGTGATATGTACAAATCCGTATATGTCCTATGATCTAAATGTTGTGAGCATATACGTAATGATTCGTAATATGATCATTGGACAATAGTAAGGATATTCTTATGATCTTTTGGAAGAACTAAGAGTATATTATTTGTAGAAGTGACAAATAGATGGTTAGTTCATTGTAAAAGTACTACATTGATACTAGCTTTGTCACAAAGTACAAATTAAGTTTATCTCAATCTAAACTAAGGGTGGCACAATATAATGGAAAGTGAGTTCCATAATGGATTTGGATGAGTTCCAAGGTTAAGACATTGTGACAGATACTGCAACAAAAGGCTAAGTATATGACTGCTATTATAGCAGCAAAAGAGGGCATTTGTCAAGTAGTTTGTTATCAAACTAGGTGTAGTTCACAGAGGATAATACTATGAAGATATATTGTGCGACAATATTATCAACATGTTTTAACCCCAAAGAACTAAAGGTCACACCGAAGACCAAATTTATACAAAGCCATCTCATTAGAGAGTGAGTGATGCGAGAGGCATAAAGACATGCAATTACACACGGACCGAAGTGTCGATCCAAGATCGTTGACCACTAGCAATCGTGTACATACAACACCGGAAAGCCATAGGTGTTATATACACAAAGGTTTGAAACTAGATTATTGACTCTAGTGCAAGTGGGAGATAGTTGGAGATATGCCCAAGAGGCAATAATAAAGTGGTTATTATCATATCTTCACACTTATGATAAATGTTTACATACCATGCTATAATTGTATTAACCGGAAACATTAATACTTGTGTGATTTGTAAACTAAAATAAGAGTCCCTAGTAAAGCCTCTTGTTAAACTAGCTTGTTGGTTAATATATGATCATGGTTTCCTAATCATAAACATAGAGATGTTATTAACAACAGGGTCATATCATTAGGAGAATGATGTGATGGACATACTCCTATAGATAAGCGTAGCATAAAGATCAAGTCATTTCATTAGTTCAATTGCTATATGCTTTCTGATACATAGTAACCTAATTCCTTCGACCATGAGATCATGCATATCACCTTTACCGGATGGATGCTTTGATGTCATCAAACACCACACCGTAACAGGGTGGCTATAAAGGTGGCATTGAGTGTTCAGAAAGTATTGGTTGAAACACATGGATCAAGAGTGGGATTTGTCCATCCATATGACGGATAGATATACTCTGGGCCCATTCCAATTAGCTTGCAAGCATGTGACTGGCTCACAAGGGATCACATATCACGGGAACGAGAAAAGAGTACTTATCGGTAATGAGGTTGAACTAGGTATGCAGAGATACCGGCGATCATAACCTCGGATAAGTAAACTATCGTGAGACAAAGGGAAATTGGTATCGTATGTAAGTGGTTCATTCGATCGCAAAGTAATCGTAGAAATATGTGGGAGCCATATGAATTTCCAGATTCCTCTATTGGTTATTGATCGGAGAAATGTCTCGATCATGTCCGCATAATTCACGAACCGTAGGGAGACACACTTAAGGATTCGACGTTGTTTGAGTAGTTATGGTATTATGAGAAAGAGACCGAATGTTGTTCAGAGTCTCGGCTAGGATCCGGGATATCACGAGGTGATCCGGAATGGTCTGGAGAATAAGATTCATATAAGGAAATTCCCGTTTCGGAGTTCGGGAATGATTCCGGTGTTTTCATCGGGAATGTTCTAGAAGGTTCCTAATGTCCCAAGACTTCGGGGAAGGGTACATGAATGTGTCATTACATATTGGAATGATTGCATCATGTACTAAGTGTTCTCGCTGTTCCAAATAAAGGATTAAATTGAATCCTAAAACTGAAAAGTCAAATGGTCAGTTTGAAAGTCAAACGGCTAAAACAGGAAACTGAGGGAAACAAGCAAGAGGAGGTTGAAACCGACTTGGGAGGAGTTCCTCCTCTCCAAGCCAAGCGCCACCCAAGGCCGACTTGGGGAGGGACTCCCTCCCCTTGGCCGCCCCTCCCACCTATAAAAGGAGGGGCAGGGCCTCCTCCTCTAGACACACAAGTTCCTATCCTCTAATCTAAATCCTAGCCCTAAACTCCGGTTTAGAGCCGCTTTGGTTTAGAGCTTCTAATTGCCCTAGCCTTCGGATCAGAGCCTTCTAATTGGTGTGTCTAAACCCTAGACCACTAATAGCTCTCTCTCATACTCCACCATACTCGCTCCGCTTAAGGCGAAGCCTCAGGATCTCCCTCTACTTCCGTACCACACCGTTGTCTTTGCGGAATCGCGAGAGTGCTACAACCTCCATTTTCTTTGGAACAAGGGAGAGGAAGGTCTTCATCGAAAATCGAACGTGTGACCGATCATGAGCGCCGAACGTTAACGCGAAGGATCGTCTACACGATCTTGAGATCGGAAAGAGTACGACTACATCACCCACGAGAATCTGCTCTTGTTAAACGCTTTGGAATCTTCGAGGGTAAGTTATTCCATCGACTCGTTGCTACAATCTAGTAGATAGATCTTGGCTTGTTTGTTTGTATGCGATAGAAAAATTTTGTTTTCCATGCTACGAACCCCTACATATACCTGGGGCACCTGCCACTCTATCCTCGGATTCACGGCGGGCGGGTGGACTTGTGGGCACTGCAGGTGAGGATGGTCTCCCCCGGCGATGTAGCGCATCACGCCGATGATAGTACGGTTCGACCACCACAGACGACGACCGGCTTCATTGTGTTTCACTGGGGGCGGGCCATCACCATCGTACCTGGCGAGCTCCCACTTACTACCGGTTAGCGAAGAAGGTATTCCAGATGTCGTAGTTGTCGGGATCCCATTGGGGATCCATCCGCTGCTCCGGCGTGAGCTCATGGTAGAAGTGGTTCGTGATGGCCGCCTGCCGGGAGGAGCCTTGAGGCACAGGAGGGACAGGAACACCTCCAGCACTCAGCATCCAGCCGGCGGGTGGCCCGTAGCCTGGTGGTCAAGGGTAGCTTGAGGCGCACATCGCCTCGGTCTCCTCGAGGGTCAGAATGGCCCAGTACGCGCTGTCCTTTTCTGTGAGAGAGGAAAGTGTGGATGTGTGCATAACCATGGCGCGGTCGGCCTATATATAGATGGAAAGGGCGGGAAAACATGGCGGGAAGCGGTGGGAAATGTCTTTAGTCCCTGACAGTGGCTACAACCGGGACTAAAAGCTCAGTTTAGGGGAAAGGGCGGAAAAACTTGGCGGGAAGCGGTGAGAAATGGCGGAAAATATCTTTAGTCCCTGTTAGTGGATACAACTGGGACTAAAGCTTATTCATAAAATGGATTTGGATTAATTATTCAAATTCAAGAACTTTTCATGTTGAAAGTTTAGTGAGATTCAAAATATGCAAAAAATAATAGTTAATGCATTTTTAAATTGATAATGGCAAAATGGTTAATAATTTGACTATTTAAAATAATTATTTGAGAAAACATAAAATGTATTTGGATTAATTATTCAAATTCAAGAACTTTTCATGTTGAAAGTTTTGTCAAATTCAAAAATATGCAAAAATTATAGTTAATGCATTTTTAAATTGATAATGGCAAAATGGTTAATAATTTAACTATTTAAAATAATTATTTGATAAAACAGAAAGTCGATTTGGATTAATTATTCAAATTCAATAACTTTTCATGTTGAAAGTTTTGTGAAATTCAAAAATATGCAAAAAATAATAGTTAATGCATTTTTAAATTGATAATGGCAAAATGGTTAATAATTTAACTATTTAAAATAATTATTTGATAAAACATAAAATGTATTTGGATTAATTATTCAAATTCAAGAACTTTTCATGTTGAAAGTTTTGTCAAATTCAAAAGTATGCAAAAAAAGTATAATTTAAATGTTTTAAATGATATATTCGGAAATTTAAAAAAAAAGCCCAGCGCGCGCTCGGGGTTTTGGCCCAGCGCGCGCAAATTTGGGCCTTTACTCCCGGCCCAGGTTACCAGCCGATACTAAAGGTCCGGCACCAGCGCGCGAAAATGAAACTCCTCCCCTCTCTAGTCCCGATGCGTGGGACCCTTTAGTCTTACGGTGCCACACATGGGACTAGAGGGGTATAAATGGAGTTCTCGGCATGCACGCCGGGAGAAGTTGAGGCCGAACGATGACAAGCCGCCAGTCGCCGCCGATTTCTCACGAAGCCGCGCCTCCTCTCCGTCATGGTGCCTCCTCTCTAGCACCGTTTGCCACCGCCGGGATGCCCTGCTGGCCCGCCACCACCACCACCGCCTGCCTCGCCGACCAAGCCACCGCCGCCACTGACGACCACGGCTGGCTTAGCGCCACCGCCGGCCACCAACTCCGGTGAGGGTTATAGAGTTAGGATTTTAATTATTTGTTAATTAGTTTAGGATTTTGTTAATTATATTAGTGTATATATTTAGTTTAGGATTTTGTTATATTAGTGTATATATTTAGTTTAGGATTTTTTTAGTTTAGGATTTTGTTATATTAGTGTATATATTTAGGATTAATTAGGATTTGTTAGTTTAGAATTTTTTTAGTTTAGGATTTTGTTATATTAGTGTATATATTTAGTTTAGGATTTTGTTATATTTGTGTATATATTTAGGATTAATTAGGATTTGTTAGTTTAGAATTTTTTTAGTTTAGGATTTTGTTATATTAGTGTATATATTTAGTTTAGGATTTTGTTATATCGACGCATGAAATTTGTTAGTTTAGGATTTTTTTAGTTTAGAATTTTTTTAGTTTAGGATTTTGTTATATTAGTGTATATATTTAGGATTAATTAGGATTCGTTAGGGTATGAGATTTATAATATTGTAAGTTATGTTTATAATAGGGTTTTGGGTGGTGGTTCTCGCGGGAAGCCGCTTAATGTTAGGGCTTAATATTTATCATAGTGAAAGTCCCACGTCAGTACTACTTCAGAACCGACGAAGAGGTCCATGTTGAGTTTCTAGAACTGTTCCAGTTATACAATCTCGACGCCCTCGACAAATCTATCCTCAGCTGCTATTGTCTGTAAGTTGTTGAATTTATTGTCTACATGTTCAGTTCATTGCATATAGTTATCCTCATTATATCTTTTTATACTCTATTATTATGCAGAATGAAGATCCAGGAATGTAAAATAAGAAGAATCTATAGTGTTGGGTTCATTGACCCAGATAAAGTACATATAAACACTCTAACAACAAACCCCGAGGAGACGGAGGAAAATATTTTGAGGTTTTTAAATGAGCAAAATTTCTGTGACCACATACTATTTTCTTACAATTTCAAGTAAGCGTCTTACTATGTTGTACACACATTCACTTTTGATTACTCGACGCTAAGTGTAACTGATGAGTTACTAATGTATATATATAAATGTTTGCAGCTTTTACTGAATTCTGCTAGACATTCAACTTGATAAGGGAAGAGTTGAAGTCATGGACCCATCAAAGAGAAACCTGGAAGCGTTCCGCAGCATGCAGGACATGCTCTAGAAGTAATTTTCTCACTATATCGGTCTCTTTCGTTGATTTCCTGAGATATCAGGTAAAGAATAACTCATTCATTCATTTTCTTCGCCGGGCAGGGTTTGGATCCAGTTCAAGCGCGAGGTTAAGGGTTCCTTTAGTCAGCAACCAATGTTTAAGACGATCTCGGTAAGTAGCACGTGATATGTCCGCGCATGTCTTTACTTCTAGTTTCAATACAATAATGATGCTAGATTATTATTTTGGTTGAATTCTATTCTCGTAAAGTGCGCGAGACAGCCACATGGGTCGAATTTATGTGGATTCTATGTTTGCGAGTTCATTCGCACGTTTACCACCGAGACAAAGATTATAGAGTCGATGTAAGCAATACATTCACACCATCATTTTATTACCGTCACTTTTCGTTATCATGATTGATATTCATATTGATCTCCTTTTCTTATATAGTTCGAAAGAATGCGGGATCAACTCCTACCACATCAACGTGTACTAGCAATTGCGGAGGAGCTGCGGGTTTTATTTTCAAAGAGATGATACATGATGGCGGAGAATTTAGTGTGAATAGACGCTAATGATCTCCATGTAATTGACTAGACGTGCTCTAGACCCGATAATTGTGATCTCCATGTAACTATGTAAATTATATATATTTGTATGCTCGATTTCGTAATACAAGTTATCTTATATATATGCACGAACGTGTACGATATGTGGTGGCGTACAAATATTCAAAAACCATTTTAAAATGAAAAATAAATAAATAAAACAATACAAAATGAATTCTCTGCCGTGGCATAGAAATGGCACAAAATACTGTCACGGCAGAAAAATCACTAGTCCAAGGTAATGCTCTGCGGCAGCAGAGAAAAGACACAAAATGCTGTCGCGGCAGAGATCCACTAGTTCCAATCCATAACACCAACCGGGATAGTGGGGGTGTGTAGCATCCCATTTGTCTAACAATTGTAATGCTACTTGGTTTAGTAATATAATGGCTACTTCATATATATAATTGTTGCATCATCACTATATCATGCTCATGTCATCATGCCACCTTGCATTTAAGCATCATCTAAAACCCTTTTTGGTTTGGTTCTTCTCTCATATGCATTGTTAATTGTATTTGTCTCTTGAGATTGTATTTGGTTCTTGATATATTGTTAAATGCCCAAGTTGAGTTGGGGGCATATCTTTTATTGACTCCACCAACCTTTCTTTTCACCACTTTATAATTCCACCATCCCATTATCCATGAGCTTGTATTTTATTTTCTTTTGATATTTAATCTAGCTCATGGGAGATAGGATGGATCCAAATCTATAAATTCTTTTGCTTGGCCATTATTCCACTTCTTGGGAATGCATAAGAATAATGCCATGCTATTATTTTTGTTTTCACAAGAATTTAACCAAGGCATTTATTATCTGCATGGGCCATGCAAGAACCACCACATCTAAGTCATTTGGATTTTATTTGAAATTCTTTGAGTGGATCATTCTCTCATCTCTCTCTCTCCTTCTTTTTCTTGGTCTTGCTTGATGCATGCAAGCATCTAAAACCCTAACCCTAACCTCTCTCTCTAAACCCTCACCACCTTTTTCCCCCTCCTCTCTCTTGACTAGATCTTGTTTGAGCTTGGCTTGATCTTGTTTGGTCTTGTCAAAAGAGAACACACCACCCTACCTCATCTCTCTCTCATCTCACCCTCTCTCTTTAACCTCCCTCCTAACCCGAGTTTCCTCTCTAACCTAAACCGAGCCCTCTAAGCTAACCCTAGCTACCCACATCTCTCTCACCCCTCTCTCTCCCTTGCTACCCCACCTGGCTACCCCCCCTCGCCCTGGTTCCACACCCCATCCACCCCAACTCTAAAACCCTAACCCGAGGCTACCCCAACCTAGCTCGAGCCTCCCCTCTCCTCTCTCTTCCTCTTCTCTCTGCCACAAGGCTCCACCATCCCGAGCCACCCTCCTTAGCCTCGCCCTGCCCCACCTGCAGCCCCTAACCCTACCCTGCCCTGGTCGAGCACGTGAAGGAGAGGAAGGAAAAGGTGGCCGAAGCCACCTTTATCCCCAACCACTCCCCACGGCACCTCTCCTCTCCTGTCCCTATCTTCTCCCTCTCCCTCCTTTCCCCCTCCCACACGGCTTCTCTCAAGGCCAGATCTCCCAGCCTCCTCTCCTTCCCTTCTTCCTCTCGACCACCAATGGCCGACGCCACCGCCAAGACCTCGTCCTCGTTGTTCCGGCCGTCAAGCTCGTCGTGGGGGTGATCAAGGAGGACGAGGAGGTCCCTCTGCGTCGCCCCGTACCCGCCAGCGAGGAGGAGAAGGCCTGTACCAGCTGCACCAGCGCCGCGCCGACGTGAAACCCTAGCTCCGGCCAGCGAGCCCCGCGCCAGATCGCGACCACCCCGAGCTCCGCCGACCACACCGACGAGTTCCTGGTGAGCACCTCGATCTCCTAGACATGCCCTTCCTCCTCCTAGCCGCCCAGACGTGCGGGCCGTCGAAGCGAGCTCAGTGGCGCCGCGCCGCTGACAAGAAGAACGGCAGCAATGACCTGCCTCTGTTCCTCCTCGTTTTCTGGCGATAGAGCCTCCTCCCGAGAAACCCCAAACACGAGTCAGTAGCCGTGGATCCATCTTCGTTTGTGTCGTTAGTTTAGTCCCAAGATAGGCGCCGCCATCATCGTCAAACTCGCCGATCCACCACGGCACTGCGTCCGTCGGCCAGACAGGCAGCCGTCGTTTTGCAAAGAAACCCCTGGCCTTTTTCCCGCCTCAACCCGCAGCCCTTCTGGCCCACCTGCCAGCTCCTGCGGGAGTTTTGCAAAAAGGCTCCTCACTTTATGGCTTTCCAACCTGCGCAGTCCCCGGACCGCCCACGTGTCGCCTCCTCGCTGGACCATGTGTGTGTTGTGGCCTCATTGCCCTGTGCCCACCCTATCTACTGTGGCTAGACTAACCCTGGGTGAGAAAAGCTTTCCGCGCGCCGTTTTGCCCAGTCAGCACTGTGGCCCGCTTGTCAGTGTCCATGGCTAGGTTTAGCTGAGTATAAAAAGTATTTGCTGTTATCTGATTCAAATTCAAACTTTTCTAAAACAATTCAAATTCAAATTTCAAATCTGTTTAAATATGAATTAATTCATAACTTTCAAATGGTTTGGAATTTGAATTCAAACCTTATATGAAAACTGTTTTGTTTTTGAATGTCAATTCAAATCTTTAGTCAAATATTTTCAAAACTAATTCAAACTAGTCAAACCTTTGACTTTGACTCCATTTGACCAATCTTGACTTAAACATAAATTTAAATTCATAAATCCAAATAATACAAATAATATATGTTTTCAAATCAGAAAAATGTGAGGAATTCAAATATGCCATCCAAAATATATTTTAAACACTTTAAATTTCAAGTTGATTAAAATTACAATAAAATGCCCTTTTCTTAATTAATTAATAACTTTTGATTTATAACTCCAAATTTAACAAATGATATGTCTAAAATGATTAGCTCGACGAGTCCTTTCTGTTTATGCATTCCATGTTCTGAATTGCAGCATGAATCATATAAATATAATGTAAACATCAACTTAATTGAGTATAAAATATGATTAAGACTCAATAAAATGTTTACTTCTTGTTTTCTCATCTCACCCATGCCATGCTACTTTATTGCCATGCAAATTGTGCATCATTCATCATGGCATGATTGTTTGCTTGTCGCATTTTATTGTTATGCTTGTGCACTTTATTTATGTTGGCCCTTGTTTGTTTGGTTCTTCTTCGAATAGACGCTGAGCAGGGGATATACCAAGAGACCCAGGAGCACTACCCAGATCCTTCTATCGCCTCAACTGAGCTGCCAGGCAAGCACTACCACATGCTTCCATACATATAGTACCTATTGCCTCTATCTTATTCTTGCATCATTGAGTCACGATTGCATTAAATTGAATCCCAAGTATTGCATAGCCTTTACTTTTAAACCCCACCGAAGCTAGTTTCTCCATCCCATGAGCCATTACTACAGGAGTTGTTTGAGCCATGCGAGTCGTAGAACAGCATGTGTAGGGTATGTGAGAGTCTGATGGATAACGAGGTACCTAAACAACTTAACCTGAGTAGTAATGGGATAACTAATGAAAGTGGCACCAGTGAGCAATATCTGCTATTTGGTTTTTCCTGCTCACTTGTGTCCCGTAGGACCCCGAGTACTTGATTCATGTTCCTTGAATATTCGTGCTATCCACATCCGGGAGGCTTATGGGACCCCCCTGAGCCAGAGCTTGATTCATTCTTATTTCTTGGGGCCACAAATTAGTTTGAGGTTTTATTTACTAGCCTGTACTTATGCCATGCTTTACTGCTTTATTTAAAATTGTGCGAGGTACTGCACGTGTACTGTTTAGGTCAACGGAGTGTTTTCGCGGTATCGACAAGCCCAGTCACATTTTCGGGTTCCTAGTCGTTTAAAGCCACTGGCGCAAACCTTGAGTCCGTCTCGAGTCGCTAACTTCGCTATGGTGTACTCAATGGGGTGGCCCCCTGAAATATTTCTGAATCCTGTGATTGCTTTGTCGTGAAGGCCTCGTTGGGTTTTGATTTGGTTTTTCCGAGGTTGATCGAGTGTGTGTTTCTATTTGTGCACCCCTGCAGGGTAAAACTTTCTGAAAGCCGTGTCCGCGGTTATGGATGACTTGGAGCACAGTTTCTCGATCATAGACAAGTATAACTAAAGTACCGCTTTTAATTTGACTAAGTAACTGACTAGTAAATAGTGCAACACTCATGGAATGGTTAATAAAACTTCCAACGGATGGGGGTTGTTCGCCCGCTTCCTCGTTGGTAAGCGAGGAGGAGGATGGATCTGTTTATATTACTGTTATAACTGTTGTCATTAATTCACGGACATCCGTCTATCTTTGGTTAGGCGGATGGTTAGCGAGTATCTATAGAATTGTTAGGGTTATCTTTTGCTGCAATTGCGTCACCCCAGGTTGTGTCCCCTTTAGAGGCATAAAGACTTGCTGAGTACCCCTAGGGTATCACACGATAAATTATTTGATTCAGATGAACAGGTACACTCACGAGATGGATACTGGGTGGAGGAGACGGACGATGTGGGCAACGATCATTCGGTGTAGAGATTCCGGGAACGGGGATCCGTGAGATCTGTGGGCGGGATGTGTTTATTCTATGGGGCATCTTATGCCAATTTGCTTCTTATCCGTACTCGGATCTTGTTGCCGCTTCCGCCTGATACTCTGATGTTTGATGTATGAGGAGATATCCTAAACTATTATATCTATCTAGGACATTTGAATCTTGTCGTATGGCGTTGCTATATTTTCTTTCTTTTTAGATGGAATGGCTCTGATGTACTGTTGTATGGTGGCTTGCATACATACTCATTTGTGTATGTAGTTGATCCCTTCGCCTGCCGATTACGCCGCCCGTTCTTGTCCCGATGATTGGAAATGGTTGGGACGGCTGAAAGGTCTACCTGTGAGTGGCATTTGGGCCCCACCGTACTATTTCAACCATTTCCGCTCATCCAGGCTTGTAACTAGGAGCGTAATTCACCGAGGTAGCTACAGGGTGCATCCTGAGTGCGCAGGAACAGCCACGTGGACACCCACTAGTCCCGGCCGGTAACTAGGCCGGGACTAGTGTTGGGCCTCTAGTCACGGTTTTCTTACGACATGGAGACTAGAGGCCGTGTTTCCACTTGTGCCGGTTGCTCCTACACTTGCGCCCACAGTCCACGGTGCCGCCGCCGCCTTCCGACCTTCTGGCCACCCGATCTCCCGGCCTCCCGACCTGCTCGACGCGGGCCTAGACAGGAGCACGCCCCCATCCTCCCACAAGGAGCATGAGGCTGGCAAGGTAGATTTCTGCAGCGACGTGGGGCTCAGGCCAGGCGCAAAGCTCCTCCGGAATACTGCATGTTGTACTTGGTGACGCTGAACCCAGCTTTGGCCTGCATATCGATTAAACTGCTGCTGAAACCGGATGTCTGGCTGAACTGCGGCGTCACCGACACTGGAATAATCGCTTACAGTCTGGACTAGGCACCAGCCGATGAAGTTTGTCAGAATAGCTTTGATGCCTTTTATCACGGTTATTATTGCTGCAGTAGATTCAACATTTGGGCAGTGTGTGTTGGAATTTGGGGTATATTGGGTTGTTGGCCTATTAGACAAATTCTGAAATTCTCTTTGGCCCATTTGTGTATGGCAGCATATGGTTGTGCTAGTGGTGTAAAGTTTAGTCCCACGTTGCTAGTTGAAGGGGAGTTGGACCACCTTATATAGTGGAGTGTTGCACCACTCACTAAGGTGTGACAAGAAGAGTAGCCCCCACGCACTCCTCCTCCGACGCCGCCCGCCCCTCCTCGTCACGCGCGCGGGTTGCGGGAATCTCGCCGAACCGAGCTTTGTTTTGCTTTTATGGACGTGGCTGTTACTGACTCGGACGTGGGCTGAGCCCACGATCCTCCTAACCTGCACTATATAAGCGTCCGGGCTAAACCTAATCGGCACGGAATCAATACACATACGCGTCTATATCCAGAACCTTGCGCCGCCGCTTTCGTCTTCTCCATCCCGGCTTGCGGCGTGCACCGCAGATCGGGATAGTCGGCCTCCGTAACCCCGCCTCTCGTGAACTTGTACGGGTGAGGGGCGATCAGGTTTTTGGGGAGCGCTCAAGCGCGACTACTGGCAACCACGACGTCGTCCGACGACGAGTTCCCTGACGACGACTTCTTCCCGGACGTCAGCGACCTCTTCGACAACCTCAACATGGGTGACGCTGCTGCGACTGTTGCGGCTGCTATTTAGCCTACACTGTATTCAGCCTACACTGTACGTAATAGTCAACTGTCTTTTTCAGATTATGCTAGAGTTCTTTGTTCTAGCGTTTGGTGTAGATGTGATAGGTTTATCTCCTATAGATGTAATTTGTTCATCTACTTTGTTGATCTGCATGATTGGTTTCACTACTGTCTGTATGATCATGATTTATCAGTTTATTATTCGGATTAAATCATATGGATTATTGCTTATATTTCCAACAATCCAAAAACCTGATTATAGGCAACTGAATTCCACTAGTGTCGCCGCGGCTACTAGGCCTCCTCCTTTTGATGGCATGCACTATAAGAGATGGCGCAAGAGAGAAGTTCTCTGGTTTGAAAACCTAAACTGCTACAGCGCCACTCTTGGCAAGCCTGAAGGAGATCTTTCTGCTGAGCAGAAAGTGAACTTTAAGAAAGCCGATACCATGTTTATGGCGGCTTTGTTCAGTGTTCTTGGGGACAACATTGTTGACCCTTATATGTCATTTGATAATGGCAAGGACGCATAGGAAACGCTCGAGGCCAAGTTTGGGGTCTCGGACGCTGGCACTGAGCTGTATGCCATGGAGCAATTCTATGACTACAGGATGGTTGATGAGTGCTCCGTCGTTGAGCAAGCTCATGAGATACAATCACTTGCCAAAGAACTTGAGCAGTTCAAGCGTTCCTTACCGGACAAATTTGTGGCTGGTGGCATTATTGCCAAGCTTCCTCCTTCGTGGAGGAACTTTGCTACTTCTCTGAAACATAAGAGACAAGAGTTTTCCGTTACGGATCTCATTGGGTCTCTTCATGTGGAAGAGAAGGCGAGAGCAAAGGACAAAACTGCTCGAGGACTTGAGGGAGGTTCTCGCCAATTTAGTGTAGAGGAAAACTTCCAATCCCACAAGTTCAAGAATAAGAACAAAACGAAGGAAAGGGAAAGTTCGATGGCAAGAACAAGGACACGCCTCAACCAACTTCAAGAAGAAAAATGATAAGAGGAAAGGCTCTTGCCACGTGCGTGGTGATCCGGTCATTGGGATCCTAGTCGCCCTAATCGCTTTGACAAGCGTCAACATGGGAACAATGCAATGCCGCTAATGTTGTTATTAGCGATACCGAGATGAAGGATGTTGGGTACGTATTTTACCTACTATCCTTTCAAGATGGCATTCTCCGATTGGTGGATAGACACGGTGTTAATACACATGTATGTTCGATATTTTCATGTTTTCCTCTTATCAGTCTCAAGGACCTCTTCCGGCCGATGGGAAACGGCTCACGTGCTTCGCTCATGGTGTTGGTACGGTAAATCTGAAGTTTACTTGGGGAATACCGTATAGTCAAGAAGAATGTGCAGACGTTCCTCCATCAATAAGAATCTCGTCGGATCGCTTTTATGTCGAGATGGCTTTAAGTTTTTGAGTCCAATAAAGTTGTAATTTCTAAGTATGTACAATTTATTGGAAAGGGTTATGAGTGCGAGGTCTGTTCGCTTGTCTTTGTCGACTCATGTACTAAAGTTATTAATCATGTTTGCAATGATAATGAATCCAATGTTTGGCATTCACGACTCTGTCATATTAACTTTGGTTGCATGACGCGGCTAGCCAATATGAGTTTAATTCCGAAATTTACCACTGTCAAAGGTTTTAAGTGCCAATTTTGTGTGCAAGCAAAGCAACCCCAAGTCTCATACAAACGGAACCGAGAAACTTAGCACCGCTAGAACTTATACATTCAGATCTTTGTGAGATGAATGGTGTGTTGACAAAAGGTGGAAAAAGATACTTTATGACGTTGATTGATGACTCCACTAGCTACTGCTATGTTTATCTTCTGAAATCTAAAGATGAAGCTTTGAACTACTTCAAAATCTATAAAGCTGAGGCAGAAAACCAACTTGATCTTAAAATCAAGCGGCTAAGGTCGGATCGTGGTGGAGAGTACTTTTCAAACAAATTTGATTTCTTCTGTATGGAACATGGTATTATACATGAGAGGACGCCTCCCTACTCACCTCAGTCAAATGGGGTGGCTGAAAGAAAGAACCGCACTCTAACTGATTTGGTTAACGCCATGTTAGATACATCTGGTCTTTCCAAGGAATGGTGGGGTGAGGCGCTAATGACTGCGTGTCATGTCCTAAACCGTGTTCCTGTAAAGGATAAAACCATGACTCCATTTGAGGAATGGGAAAAGAAAAGGCTTAAACTCTCTTACTTACGAACTTGGGGCTGTTTGGCGAAAGTCAATATTCCAATACCCAAGAAGCGAAAGCTTGGACCAAAAACCGTTGATTGTGTTTTTCTGGGATATGCTTTTCATAACATTGGCTATAGATTTTTGATAGTAAAATCTGAGGTATCCGACATGCATGTTGGTACAATTATGGAGTCGAATGATGCGACTTTCTTTGAGGATATCTTTCCTATGAAAGGTATGTCTAGCTCATCAAATCAGGAGATGACTAGTTCATCTAGTCAGGAATTTTCTATAATTCCTGAACCCACTATGCCGATAGAACACTCTGATGATCCTGTGGAGGATGCCAATGAAGCTCCCAAACGGAGCAAGAGACAAAGGACTGCAAAGTCATTTGGTGATGATTTCATTATGTACCTTGTGGATGATACCCCCACTTCTATTTCAGAAGCCTATGCATCTCAAGATGTCACATCGAAGGAAACTGTCGTCAAGCGAGATGGACTCCATCTTAGCTAATGGTACTTGGGAAATCACTGATCGTCCTTATGGGTGCAAACCTGTAGGATGTAAGTGGGTGTTCAATAAAAATCTTAGACCTGATGGTACTATTGAAAAGTACAAGGCACGTCTTGTGGCTAAGGGTTATACCCAAAAGGAAGGTGAAGACTTCTTCGATACCTACTCACATGTAGCCAGATTGACCACTATTCGAGTACTACTTTCCTTGGCTGCCTCACACGGTCTTCTCGTTCATCAAATGGACGTTAAGACAACTTTTCTAAATGGAGAGCTAGATGAGAAAATTTATATGGAGCAGCCTGACGGATTTGTGGTAGATGGTCAAGAAGGAAAGGTGTGTAAGTTAGTGAAGTCTCTGTATGGTATTAAGCAAGCTCCTAAGCAGTGGCATGAAAAGTTTGAAAGAACTTTAACTGCTGAAGGCTTTGTTGTAAACGAAGCTGACAAATGTGTGTACTATCGCCATGGTGGGGGCGATGGAGTTATTATGTGTCTCTATGTTGATGACATATTGATATTCGGGACCAACCTCGCTGTTATCGAGGAGGTCAAAGATTTCCTATCTCGTTGCTTTGAGATGAAGGACTTGGGAGTGGCTGATGTAATTTTAAACATCAAGCTACTAAAGTATGACAATGGTGGGATTACATTGCTTCAGTCTCACTATGTGGAAAAGATATTGAGTCGCTTCGGGTATAACGACTGCAATTCTTCTCCAACGCCTTATGATCCGAGTGTGCTACTTCGAAAGAATCGAAGGAATGCTAAAGATCAATTGAGATATTCTCAAATCATTGGCTCGCTCATGTATTTAGCCAGCGCTACTAGACCTGACATCTCCTTTGTTGTAAGCAA
This sequence comes from Avena longiglumis, assembly GCA_030063025.1. Taxonomy (NCBI): domain Eukaryota; kingdom Viridiplantae; phylum Streptophyta; class Magnoliopsida; order Poales; family Poaceae; genus Avena; species Avena longiglumis. Next base: position 110,230,765 of record CP125976.1, on the reverse strand, counting down.
ACTGAGTCGATTTGTGTCAAATCCTGGAGATGATCATTGGCATGCTCTTGAAAGAGTTTTGCTCTATTTGAAAGGCACTGCGAGTTATGGTATTCACTATACTGGGTATCCTCGAGCACTTGAAGGTTATAGTGATTCAAATTGGATATCTGATGCTGATGAGATTAAGTCCACAAGTGGTTATTTGTTTACACTTGGTGGTTGTGCTGTTTCCTGGAAGTCTTGCAAGCAGACCATCTTAACGAGGTCAACAATGGAAGCAGAACTCACAGCATTAGACACAACCACTGTTGAAGCAGAGTGGCTTCGTGAGCTCTTGATGGACTTACCTGTGGTTGAAAAACCAATACCCGCCATACCGATGAACTGTGATAATCAAACCGTGATCGTCAAAGTAAACAGTTCTAAGGATAATATGAAGTCATCAAGGCATGTGAAGAGGAGATTGAAATATGTCAGGAAACTAAGAAACTCCGGAGTTATTACGTTGGATTATATCCAAACATCTAAAAACCTGGCAGATCCCTTCACAAAGGGTCTATCACGCAATGTGATAGATAATGCATCAAGGGAGATGGGTTTGAGACCCACGCTATGAGTTGATCCCAGTGGCAACCCACTCTATGTGATCGGAGATCCCGTGAATTAGAGCTGGGAGACAAGCTGTTGGTCAGCTGAGAGGAGAGTATCCCTATATTATATTTACATCTCCATAAAGATGCAATACTCTCTTAATCTGTATGGCAGGTTGATATTTATCTTAATGTGTTCCAAGTGGCTTTTTATAAGTGGAGATGTTGTCCTGCAGAACATCTCTTGAGGAACACACCTATATGAGTCTAACTGTCAAACGTCGCAGTCCGTGAGAGTTGGATGCTCTCTAATAAACTCATGAAAGACCCTGGAGTATGACGCATAAGCTCCAAACCGCGGGGAAGCCGACGGTAGCCCTGTACCGGTCTAGATTTTGTGTGAAACTAGCGCGCAGAAAACTTATAGTTCAAGGCATAGTCCACTATTCAAGTTGCTAGCTAGTGTAGCAAACGTGGAAGTTCAACTTAACAGTCTCCACTACACACCAGTATATAAAACAATGTTCTGGAAGAAAAGTGTTGTGATGTGCCAATGAGACTTTGTGGGGGATTATTAGAATTTGGTGTATATTGGGCTATTGGCCCATTAGACAAATTCTGAAATTCTCTTTGACCCACTTATGTATGGTAGCATATGGCTGTGCTAGTGGTGCTAAAGTTTAGTCCCACATTGCTAGTTGAAGGGGAGTTGGACCACCTTATATAGTGGAGTGTTGCACCACTCACTAAGGTGTGACAAGAAGAATAGCCCTCACGCACTCCTCCGACGCCGCCCGCCTCGCCTCGCCTCCCCACAACGCGCGCGCGCGTGGGGGGGGGGTGCGGGAATCTCGCCGAACCGAGCTTTATTTTGCTTGTTGGGAAAACTGATTATGAGTCATTAACGGACGCGTTAATTACAGCCGTTTCCAGTTTTTATGGACGTGGATGTTACCGACTCGGATGTGGGCTGAGCCCACGATCCTCCTAACCTGCACTCTATAAGCGTCCGGGCTAAACCTAATCGGCACGGAATCAATACACATACGCGTCTATCTCGTAACTCCGCCGCTGCCTTCTCCATCCCGCTTGCGGCGTGCACCGCAGATCGGGACAAGAGGGCTCTAACCTTGCCTCGTGAACTGCGGGTGAGGGGCGATCAGGTTTTTAGGAAGCGCTCAAGCACGACTACTGGCAACCACGACGTCGTCCGATGACGAGTTCCCTGACGACGACTTCTTCCCGGACGTCAGCGACCTCTTCGACAACCTCAACATGGGCGACGCTGCTGCGACTGCTGCGGCTGCTATTCAGCCTACACTGTACGTAATAGTCAACTGTCTTTTTCAGATTATGCTAGAGTTCTTCGTTCTAGCGTTTGGTGTAGATGTGATAGGTTTATCTCCTATAGATGTAATCTGTTCATCTACTTTGTTGATCTGCATGATTGGTTTCACTACTGTCTGTATGATCATGATTTATCAGTTTATTATTCGGATTAAATCATATGGATTATTGCTTATATTTCCAACAGTGTGGAATAGCTCTACAAGCCGACAGTAGTCACATGCCTTCATCACTACATATACAAAAGTGAAGAGTTTCAACAATCGAACTGTGCCTCCACGTCATACATTATACTGTAGATGTGATCTACGGTAACCGATTATATACGATATTGTTCTTTTTACGGTTAATTCGTGTCTTCGAGACGGTTCGGTCAAAGCGGTGGACAAAACACTCTTTCCTTATCCTCCCCTGCGCCGCCGATTCCACACCACGGCGGCGTCCTGAAGCTTCCCCTTCCCTAGGTCGATGCCCTCCTACGTCTCCTTACCGGCGGTGGCGTCAGCCAAGGCATCCATCGACCTCCTCCCGTCCGTTCATTCCGTCATCGGTGACTTGGTGTATCACCGCTTTGACTCGATAAAATGACAAGGAACTACCACATTTGCGCCACTCTTGTCAAAAAAATACCACCTTAAGGTTTTTTGACACATAAAAACCACTTTTGAGGTAGGGTGTGACAGAAAACTCTAATTCGGCATGTTTAGTCGTTTAATAGCCTTTCTGACAGATGGGCCCCACTGTTAGTGTTGACGTGTCACAGACTTAACGGAGAGAGCCATCGTCCGTGAGGTTGTGCTTTTCTCTCTCTCTAGTTTCTATTCTTTTATTACTAGAGAAAAACTTATGCGAGGCGCATATCGTATGCGCCTCTAACTTTGAGCCTCGCCTATTTTTTATGCGAGGCGCATATGATATGCACCTCCTATACTTCACATATGCGAGACACATATCGATATGCGCCTCCTATATTCTGCATATGCGAGGCGCATATTGATATGCGCCTCCTATACTTTGCATATGCGCCTCCTATATTGTTCATATGCGAGGCACATATTGATTTGAATACGCCTCATATATTATTTTTGAATTTCAAAAAAAAGGCGGCCAGATCTAGATCTAGATCTAGATCTGGCTAGAATTTCGTCGGAGCTCGTGGGAGACCATGCTCGTGGCCACAACCTACCACCGCAAGCATGTGCGGGAGGCCATGTCCATGGGGATCACCGGAGATGGTGGAGGAGGATGAGGCCACCAGAGGTGGAGGAGGAGATGGTCGGTGTGGTTGTGGAGGCCATGGCCGGAGTGGTTGCCGGTGGAGGAGAAGGTCGACGGAGGAAGAGGAGAGTGGAGGAGGAGGAGGAGGAGGAGAGTGGAGAAGAAGGATAGATGGAGGAGAAGGAGAGATGGAGGAGAAGGAGGAGGAGAGGTGGAGGAGAAGGACAAGTAGAAGAGGGAGAGGTGGTATGTGTTATATAGGTGTGGTAGGTGGCTATTTCGAATTTGAATCTGGCCAGGTTATAGGAGGCACATATTGCTCCATATGTGCCTCCTATACTTCAAACTATAGGATGCACATATTGCTCCATATGTGCCTTCTATACTTCGAACTATAGGAGGCGCATATGACCATATGCGCCTCGCCTATGCTGCCACCTACCTCCACCCGGGCTTGCATGAGTTACTTGAGGCGCACTCTAGAGGAGCAAGCGACTTCACTTACATATGAGTGTCAACCAATGGAGGTTGAGCGAGCTTCTATGATGAATCAATGGGGGAAATGAGGTGGGGAGGAGGAGGGGGCGACCAGATTTGTCTTGGTGGAGGAGGAAGAAGTGAGACAAGTGAGTGGGGTGGTAGTTGCTCCATGTGCAAAAAGCTGGAAAAAATGTGGTGCCAGGTTATAGGAGGCGCATATTGCACAATATGTGCCTCCTATAATTCAAACTATAGGAGGCGCATATAGCAATATGCGCCTCACCTATGCGGCCACCTACCTCTACCCGGGCCCGCAGGAGTTACTTGAGGCACATATAACCATATGCGCCTCGCATATTATCAAATATAGGAGGCGCATATGACCATATGTGCCTCGCATATTCGAGCACCTACCAACACGCGAGCCCACATAGATTATGCGAGGCGCATTCTGCCCATATGCGCCTCGCCTATCTGATATATAGGAGGCGCATATGCTAGAATGCGCCTCGCATAATCTGGGACTGCTTGATTTCGCCCGTACAGGGATTATAGGAGGCGCATTTTTATCATATGCGTCTGGCCTATTTTTATACTAGAGGCGCATGGAGAAGGAGTGTGCCTCGCCTATTTTATAGGAGGCATATATGGTCTAAATGTGCCTCCTATAAACATGTCTCCTATAGCCTTTTTCTCTAGTAGTGATATTCCTTTAAACCTATTTTTCTTCACCACGTTGACCAACCGTAGACAGAGATTGTACGCGAGCAGCGCGTGGCTGCCGTTCCGCCGCTCACCGGCCGCCGCCCCACGATCGCAGCTCGCTGGTTGCCACTTGTCCTTCCTCTAGACTGCACCACATGGTCAATCTTTTTTGTCATGCAAGAAGCCAGCATTAACGTCCAGCTTGCCCCAGCCACCTCTGGTTTCTTCGACAGCTTCTTTTATCTTCCTCACTTCTTCTCCTCCATATTATAAACGGTGCTTTTATCTCTTTTATTGATTATTGATGAGAAAATTTCTTATTTGACACTACTTTTCAATATGATTCCTTATTTGACACTAAATTTTTTCCACTTTCTTATTTGACTACTTGTGTAATTTCTTTGCCTTATATGACACTTTAGTGTATTTTGGGACCCAATGAAGTTAACTAGGGACCTATAAAGACGTTTTTGCCCCTGATACATAATATGATAGAATTATAAGAAATATTGTTATAAGGTGATGGAACTAACAATTCAACTCATGTGATGGAACCTCATTCATAATTTGATGCCATATCCCTGCACATAGTTTATATAAATAATCTATTATATATTAAAAGTGCATTATGCGTTTACTAGGAATTAGATAATTAACTAGAGTAATTAACTAGAGAAAAATCCCACAATAATTAAAAATATCCAACCATCTATTTAAAAAAAGAGAGGATGATTTCATTTTTTATGGCAGCGGATGGTTTCAATTCAGTTGGCTCAGGGCAGCCACAATGTATAGTCAAATATGGTTCCATATTCACTTTTAGACTTTTGGAACTACTTCCTAACATTGTGAGGCTAGTTCTCAAATAGAAGAAAGAGGGAACCGGCGCAAGTCCCTGCTCCGATGCAAAATGTTTGCTTGGGATTAAATATCATTCTCTCCAAGTCCTCTTGCATGTGTTGTGGAAGAAAGTGATGGTAGAGGAGAGAGAGCTGTTGGGGAAAAGACTACTTTAGTACAAGTTGTGTCAGCATGAGACCCACAACACAGGTAATTTAGAACTAGGTACGCTGTGGAGTACTAGCCATATTGCAAAGTCAAGCCAAATTCTACTATGTGTCAGATTTGGCGAGGCCAAAGATGTGGCTGCCCTCATACACTTAGGGCATCACCTATGTATAAGATGAACTTTAGCCATAAGGTGAAACTTATTTTTCTGTAAAATCTTTCACTATATATAATGTAAACTTTAACTATAAGCTGAGACCCACATGTCCCATCCTACATATTCATGCATGAGAGAAAAGAGAGAGTAAATTATTTTCTACTGCTTGTGAACAACTCATAAGCTTAAGGTCACCTACAAGCTTATGGACAACTCTTATTTCTTTCTAAAGTAGACTATAAGCATTGCCACATAGGACTTAAGGTGTGATTTTTTACACATAGTGGATGCCCAGCCCATCCCAAAGACGAGTATCTCTACCTCAAGATATACATGCAGGGGTACAACCGGAAGGCAGCTGGACTTATTGATGCACTGGAATCGATCCTAGCTGGTGAGGAAATAACTGCAGATCAAAGGAAGCTTCGTCGCATGAATGGGGCGGAGCTGGCTTGTTAGAATTGGGGTCAGCTGACCCCAACGAAAATTAGAAAATCCTTCACTAAATTAGAGATAAACACTATTTATTTGTAAAGAATGACCCCATTGCTCTTGAGATGACCCCAATTTTTTCTAGCTTCGCGCCCTGCGCATGATTACATCACTGGAGACTCTTTTACGTGATAACGGCGAGCCTCATTTCGGGAGGTATGGCGAGCAAGAGCTAAGTGGCTTTGTCACCAAATTCAAAAGCTTGTTACAACATGATGATTCATGTACCGACCAAGAAGGGGTACGTGCATATACTACTCCATCTTATCGATCCATAGCTATACATATATGAATTACCATGTACTCTCTCCGTTTAGAAATATAAGATGTTTTAGGTTTATGAAGGAGATATATCTAGACATCTTTTAGTGTATAGGTTCAAATGAATCTAGACACTAAAAGATGTCTAGATACATCTTATTCACAAACTTAAAACATCTTATATTTACAAACGGAGGGAGTAGCTGATTGCCGCTCCTTGGTTTATGTGTGTCTTATCTCTAGCCGGACAACAACGATACCATGGCCAGAGAGGACGACACTGACACCGAGATGAGAAACGACCGTACAAGACTACATCGATTTAAGAGCTAGCTCATATTGAATAGTTCGAGCGCAGGGATCTTATATTCTCATGCAAGTAGGCATGCAAGTGGACTGTCCAGCGGACAGGGCGGACAGTCCGCTAGATGCCATGCAAAGCTTAGGAAACAAATTGCTAAGTATTAATGTGTATGCTTGATTAGAAGGGGAATTATATGGCAGACACGTGTGGATAGTCTGACGGACGTCCACTAAGCAGCAGAGCTCGCCATGCTTCCGCAGTTGCAGCTCTGTACCGCCGGTGAAATGCTGCTAAGCACGGCATGCTACCGGCCAGAGTGTGAGAGCCGGCGCGACATATGGTGCCTGGGCTTCGCCATCGCGAGTGCCAATGGTGCGCGACCTGCGGTGCGGCGCCTGCTCTGGCGTCCTCTGCTACCCCTAGCGCTAGCGCGAAGGAAGAAGCCCATCGACCAGCCTGTTGATGACTGAATCGTTTTGGCCCATACCTAACTAATACCCATCTGATTCTTGCAGGAACCTAAACCAAACCAAACTGTTGACATGACCCATAACAAACCGAACCGATTATACCTACAGCAAGGTTCACCCGGTGAATTAAAAACTGTTGCTAGATTTATGCGCAACCGATACTCTGATCCTGCATGCCTGTTAGACAGGTACGAGTCAACGATTGAACCAGGGGCATTTGGGTCCGGACGGAAAAAAATTAGCAGACCTTTTTAAAAGAAGTGACGGTAGTGTCATATAAGACAAAGAAAATTCACAAGTGGCCATATAAGAAAGTGAAAAGTTTTTAGTGTCAAATAAGAAAACATATTGAGAAGTACTGTCAAATAAGGAATTTTCTCTTTATTAATATGGTAAATGTTCTGAAAGAATTGCGGGCAAAGTTCTACCTTGTAGATTGTCAATATGTAAATGACTTACATTTGTATTGATCATAAGTTGAAAAGGCTAAATAATTAGCAAGATTTAGCTTATCACTGCAATGAACATAATGAGTATGATAGTGATGATGAAAATATTTGGTCAATAAAAATCAACCCGTAGGTCGCTGAGTATAACATCGAATCTTGATGTATTTTAAACATCTTTTGAATCTTGATGTATTTTATAGCGCATGTTCTCGCTAAAATGCACGAGGAATTATCTATTACTTCCAAACGTGCAGTTTCATCGTAACTTGGTTCTATCCGACTTTCTCTTGTAAGTCGTCATCATACTAATGCATTTAATTGTTTTCGCGATTAGCGCGGGAGTTTCCAGGGAGTCTCTATTCAATCAACACACTAATAGATAGATAGTATATGTACAATCAGAAATATTTTTAAGTATCAGATTTTTATTAAAAAAATGACTCCAATCAAGTTTACTAAGTATCCTATTTATATTTTGTATTAGTTAAGTATCCTATTCGATCTAGATTTTAATTGATTGATATATTCGTATTTGGATTTATATTGTCCGAAGAAATATGAAAACCAGTATAGAACTACTTTCTCTATCACAAAATGTGAAGTGCACGGACTTTGACTATGCGTTAGGTCCGCGAACTGTGTGTCAGAGATGCTACCGCTAACAAAAAGGTTCTTGCAAAGTATTTTGAAAATGATGTCAAAATTGGATGAAATTCAAAATATGAGTCCAATTTGTAAAAAAAACAGGCAAGCCGCGTCCAAGGGGAAAAGTGAATGCAGAGAGAAAAAAAGACGTTCTCCAGGGAAATCTATCATCTATGGAAGCCCGCCGCCAGATCCAGGCTTCGTTCAGCTTGGTACTCCTCCGTCATCGTGGTTCCCCGTGCGTCGCGGGTTCGTCCGTATCCTTACAGATGATGGGCTGCAAATCCGGTGGCTTGCCGGTACAGCTTGTGTGATTTGCCGAGAGAATTGCGCGTTTTTTAGAGCATCTCTGATTTTTCTTTGAGGAATTACAGCGGCGGCGGTCCCCTTCCGAGGCGGTTGACTGCAGACGGGCACCACGGGGATAGGGGAATGGATGAGCATGGTCCTTGTATGAGCGACAGCCAGTCCACGTACCACACGGATCTGGGCTTGTTCACAGCGCACCTCGGAGTGTGGCAACAGCAGCAGGCGAATCGCTCTCTGGACTTCTACCGCCCGGGGATCAATTTTTTGGGGGGTTCATCAGCCTGGCGACAGATTGGAGATGGAGGATGCCGTCGGCGCCATTGTGACGTCGGCATTCTTGACTGCGCCTGCACAGGGAAGCTTGAGTTTTGCAATGGAGCCGGCTGGGAGCGCCGATGTGCCCTCTGCTGGTCCAACTGACAAAGTTTTTGCTGGACGATGCTCGCAGAGTGCTGTGCCTCAGCAGGTAATCAATCATCCTCTGTGTTATAAGTTATATGTTATAAAAATTTGATGAGCTAGAACTTGGTTTGGATATTTCTGCGAGACTATAAATAATACTCCCTCCGTTCCGAAATATAAGACATTCTAGCTTTATGAAACGAATGTATCTAGACACCTTTTAGGGGATAGGTTCACTCCAAACCTCTACGAACCTATTATACACTAAAAGACGTCTAGATACATTTGATTCACAAAGCTAAAACGTCTTATATTTCCGAACAGAGGGAGTATAATTGTAAAAGATTCTTAGAAATCGACTGAAGGTAATGTTGCAGCTCATGTGCCAGATATGACAGATTACTATGTATTTTTTAGTAGTGCAGGCTTTATGGGAACTAATTTTGTGCTCTCCCCTGATAGTTTCGAAACCTGAACCCTGAACTGACAATGTTAGATTGTGCAATAATTCTGTGAAATTGTCTTTAGTATAGTGTCGCTTCCATGTGCCCAATATGGTCGATGAGCAACGGCAAAGGCCCTCGTCCCATGGGTCGGTTAAGGCTCGCCCTAGTTGCCGCCGCGACGGCCCTGAATCTGGCTTGGTTCTGGGTTTTCAGCGAGGAGAGGAAAGGCTCATGGAGCTCTCTGTGTTGCGTGTGGAGATGCAAATCCCACTTCTATTGTCACTACATATGCAAGTGGCAAAAAACATGCAATTTGGACTGTTAGTCAGGAATATTTCGGAGACTCTTAATTGCGTTACAATCTCTTACTGTATTGCTCTGTTTCTCAAACAGCTCCAAGTAATTGGGTGTGATTTTTAGAGGATGCTTTGATAACAAATTGAGTATATCTCCTGCAGAGCTAACTTATGTATGTTTCCTTTTGTCAAATACTGGGCAGGTTTACAATCTCAAGAGGACAAGGACAAAACTTTAGCCTTAGCTGGGGTGATGCTCTTTTTTGCATCTTTTGCTGTGGTGGATAAGAGTCCCCGTGGTAGGGAAATGGGACATCTATCTCAGCCTGCTGATGGACCAGTGTACACGCTAACTAATACACCAAAAGAAATGGAGATTCTTTGCTTGTATGCCATCAATCATCATGCACTAACAACATTCTTTGCTTGTCCCCGCAGTAGGTATCTGTCATATCTATCTGCTACGTACAAGGTGTCTCATTCCTTTCTTGATTGAGGGCAGCAAGACATACAGTGGTCCTGCCCATATTTCGGAGCAAAAAAAGTTGGTCTCAAGAAGAATACTGCTCTTCGATAGAGCCAAACTCCCCTCCCTTGAAGCAAAGTGAGGTGACAATTAGTTGCTCTTTTTGTTCTTATTTTTATGATGCATCTACCCGCTATTTATGTGCAGCTTAAGTAGACGTCATTCATTTTCAAGCAGTCTACATATGAATCCATGAATCTCGTATGTTAATTCGTATGATTAACCAGGAAGCACGAGCTATGGCTGTTGCTCTAGATGCTTTGGCGCCCTATGTCAAGAAGATGATCGCGGACATGGCGGAAGAGGAACTGAGCATGCTGCTGTCTGTCGAAAGAGAGATCCAGAAGCTGAACGGCAACTTGGTGTACCTCCAGGACTACCTCACCGACGCCGACAGGAAACGCATCACCGACAAGAGCGTGAAGGCGTGGGTGGGGAAGCTCAAGGACGTCATGTACGAGGCCACCGACATCCTTGAACTCTGCCAGCTCGAGGCCATGGAGCGCCTCACAGGCGGCGGTGCCTCCAACAAGCATTCAAGTTCTATTGGAGGGTGCATGAAGAAGAAGTTGCAGGGCTGCTTCCGGCCATTATTGTTCTGCATTCGGAACCCTGTATTTGCCCACGAGACGGGCAGCCGCATCAAGAAGCTCAACGAGGAGCTGGACACCATCTGCAAGGATGCCACCAAGCTCAATTTCATCAACCTCGGCTCCTATCAGGAACGGAGGAAGCTGACAAGTCCGACACGTGTCAGGAACAAGACGACGTCGGGGTTCAATAAGTCAGAAGCCGTGGGGGAGAACATAGAGGAGGATGCAGAGCAGCTTGTGCAGAAGCTGATCACTCACGATGGCAGAGACTTTAAAGTAGTGGCCATCGTTGGCCAGGGTGGCATGGGCAAGAGCTTCCTCGCCAAGAAGATCTTTGCAAGCGAGGCCATCGAGGAGGGGTTCAAAACCAAGATATGGCTGAGCGTTACTCAGCACTTCGACAAGGTGGAGCTGCTAAGGTCCGCTATCACCCACTGGGGAAAGCACAATGAGGAGAAGGACGAGTCCATCCTCGAGAGGACCCTCACCGAGGCCTTGTTGGCGAACAAGTTTCTGCTGGTCTTGGATGATGTATGGAGCGACACAGCATGGAAGGACATCCTCCAAGTCCCCGTTACTAACGCCAGTTGTACACAACCTGGGAGCCGAGTCCTTGTCACCTCTAGAATGGAAGATGCTGTTCGGAGAATGGGAGCCTCCAACGGCGACCTACTCCGTGTCAGAAAACTAGAAGACGAAGATGCTTGGTCCTTGCTCAAGAAACAGCTGCCTCTGACAGAGGTCAGTAACTCGGTGCAAATTTAGAAATGATGTCAAAGTGTCAAACTAGTTAATTTGCTCTCCACTGCCTATTAATAATTTGGTAATACTAGTACTCCCTCCGATCCAAATTAGTTGACTCACATTTTTCTAGATTCGGATGTATCTAGTACAAAAACATGTCTAGAAAAATCCGAATCTAGAAAAATCCGAGTCAAGTAATTTGGATCGGAGGGAGTACTAATTTGCAGCGTGCGCGCGCCAAACACACAGGTGCACAAGAAAGTATAGGTTTGCGTAGTGCACTAAGCTTTACTCCCAAAATGCAAAATACCCGTCAGTTCGAAAATACTTGTTCTGTATAGCATTGACATGGTTTATATGTGGTAATATTTTAACAATTAGTTTCTGTTAAGTATGCTACTTCAGTTAAAACTAAATGTTCATTGGAAAAATATGATCCACGATAGATTTTTTTTATCAATTTGATGGTATTGATCTATCTAGTACTCTTTAAAATAAAAAAATTCTATGTTAATCGGAGAAAAAAAGGCTAAGCGCCATATGATCTGGTTGGACCAAGGTTAGCTCGCTGTGACATTAACATATGTTTTGTAATAAATAAGTACCCAATTGCATGTTTGCATTAGGACTGTAGCCATAACCCTATAGGCTTTAGTCTCTAATTTATATTATCAGATGAAGTTGGCATCACTTGGTTAAAATAATATTCTTTATTATAATAACATATTTAAGATTAGTCACACTTATTCAACCCATTTGGACATTAACGTCTTATTTTGTCCAATTTACCCCAAGGTCATGCATGTTTGCAATAGGACGGTTAATTTTGTAATAGATTCCGACTCCAAATCTTCAATAGAATTGTTAGAAACATGTGCTAAGAGGAGTCTGTAAATTTTGACACGAAGTGTTATGACACATGGCATAAATAGAATTTGGCCCCTATATATTATGCAAGGACTGTTTATTCGTCACGAGCATTACACTGGAGTAAGAAGTAGAAGCAAGAGCAAAGAGCCTAAAAGTGACCGTTTTGAGCGGATCCCCACGTCACCCTATCGCCGCCGCCGCAAGGCCTCTTCCTCCCTCCCTTCGTGCCGCCGCCGTCGGCGAAGCTCACGCTGGCTCCCGGGAAGTTGGCAGTGGGCGCTTTCATGTGCTTGCATGGTGGTATTACGGGGCGGCGACTGCTGCTGCCGGTGGTGTGGGGCGGCGCTCGGCTCTAGGAGGCGTCCTAGCTCGCGGTAGCGGAAGTGGTCTTTGGTACGCAGTGTCTGTTAGCAGAGCTGGGCCTGTCGCCGCGGGCGCACGGTGGTGGTCGTGGGCTTCTGTGCGGGCCTTATCTGGTCCTTTGCAGGCCATGTCTGGCATCGGTGCTGGTGGTGTGGTTTGGGCTCAGCCAGCATGTCGTTCGCTGGATCTGGTGCGGGGAGGTGCCGTGGCTCGGCGGTGGGGATTCTAGGACATCTCAAACATGGTGGCGGCTGACTGGGTTTGATCTGCATGCTTCGGCGACAATCATGCGGACAGTGGTGATGATCCGAACGGCATGGTCCTCATTGACGGGGAGCCTAGGCGTAGCAGCGTGCGGGATGTTGGGCCTTGCTGCGTAGTTTCGGCAATTTCGACAGGCTAACGCGACCCTTTGGGTTTGGTGAGTGAAAACTCCTACACCAACCTTGGTCGATGATGGTGATGGCGGCACGCTCGGATGTCACTCCCCTCCTTGGCGGCATTGTTGAGGAGCCCCTTCACGACCCATATCAGTGTCTGGGTTGTTCGTGTGGTTGGCATTGTTCTGTTTTTTCATCATAGGCTAGGCGGTGTGTGGCCCTGGTGCTGACGTTGATATCGGAGTGGGGACTCCGGTTTATTGCCTCCATTCTATTGACTGTTGAGGTGCTTAGGTGTTGGCTTTGGTCGCTCGTACGATTTGGTCATTGGCTCGTGTGGTGTCTGGCCTCGGGGCCAGCGTGTGGCGTCCTGTTGTATCGATTTTTTTGCCTGTTTTCCTTATAAACAGGTCAATTCCCTTCTTCTATATTAATGAGATGGCAAGCCTCCTGCCTTCTTAAAAAAAAGTAGAAGCAACGTTTGCACTGCAATAACTAATCTGAGGCCACACCGTTCAAAGAAGTACTCCCTAGTCATCAACCCCAAGGTGTTTTGTTGATGCCGCTTGCTGGTATTCCCAAGAGTTTTCTCCGAAACAATCGGTCCAATTAAAAAATTTGTGTGAGCAAGGAGAGATCAATTCCACCACAAATATTTAACACTTCACAAATAGCATTGGTGGTAAAATATTAAACATCGAAGGTTAAATTTCAATTGTTTGTTCTCTTGTGTAGGATTGGGTAATTCTAGTGAGTATATCCACAAAGAAACAAAGTATTTTACTAAGTAACATGGTCATCCTGTGCAAATGCATGGATTATATCTACTTGTGTTGCTAATTCTTCTATATCTATCTATTATACAGTCATTAAAACAATAGAAAATAAAGGCACCACAATCGTCCACATGGGCTAAACTATTTGATCCGTTGATCTAGATATGGGCCTTATTTATAATGGATCATATTTAAAGTAATAAAAAAAATAAGACAATATATCAGTTTTCGAAACGGTCATGACATAGATTATCGAACGAGTAGCCTGGATGGTGGATTCAGATTTTCTTACGTCATCATGATGTCAGCAAATGGATATATTTCATTACGCGCTTTTTTCCTTCATGATTTCTCATTGAGTCCAAATTCGCCAAAACATATTTCTATTCTGACCAGTTCGACAAGCCAAAATCAACGTAAACAATAAACCAATTTTTGGTGAATTTATCAAGGAAATTGCCTAATATCTCATTTTAGAGTTTTTTTGGCACTTTGATTGAAATATGTTCTTGATAGAACAATGTTGACAATTCATTTATAATTTTAAGATTAGTATGACATGAAATAGGAGAGTACTACGCGTCCCCCCGGGGGATAATTTCCCAATATCTCCCGGGTCCTCCAGGCGACACGTGTCCCCCAAAATACCCTCTATTCCCGCTTTTGCTATAAATGACCTGTTTTTACTGCAAATTGTCCCGCTTATGCTACATGTAGCAAAAAAGGGTTCGTCCACGGGACAAAAAGTAAAAGACAGATCTCGCTGGAGACCTCGCTGGAGTTTCGCCAGACACTTTGTAGCAAAAAATTTGTCCTAATGTAGCAAAACCGATTTCGCCAGACTTTTACCTGGAGACCTCACCGGAGATATTGTAGCAGAAACTTTGCGCTATTGTAGCAAAACTTGAAAATAGATGTAGCAAAAAATTTCAGCATCTGTAGCAAAAAACGACTTCGCCGGTGACATCGCTGGAGACTTTCACCAGGGACACCGTAGCAAAAACTCTACCCTGTTGTAGCAAAACCAGTAAAAGGTTGTAGCAAAAAAATCTGCTAATTTAGCAAAATCCAATTTCGCCGGAGGCCTCGCTGGAGAACATGACCGCAGGTAGCAATGCTGCTCGCCGTAGGTAGCAACACCGCTCGCGGCAGGTAGCAATGACACCCGCCGTATGTAGCAAAGTAGCACCATGCAGCAGCAGCGGCAGGAGGCCCATGGCAGCACGTACCTTGCAGCAACAGAGGCGATAGCAGCGCCATGGCAGTATGAGCAGGTGAGGGCTAAGTGGTGGCGATGGTGATCAGGACCGCAGTACCGGCTCTAGCGGAGGAGGCCGACGGACTGCTGGACGAGGACACGTGCGGGCGGCTTAGGAGCGTGGTCCATGGCTAGGCGGAGGAAAATCGGTCGACGCAAGACGATTTTGGGGGCTAGACGGAGGAGGTCGTCGGGGAAACCCGTGGAGCATGAGCCGGCGTCAGAAGCCTATGGGGCGTGGCAAAGAACCTCACCACGGCAAGGAATCGTGAAGTCGACACGGCGGCAAGGGACCTCACCGTGTGACCGCGGGGGCCTATGGGCGTGGTCCTATGGGGGCGGCAGCGGGAACCATTGTGGTCGGCGACGGCGGCGCCGGTAGCCACGGGAGGCGGGTGCTGAGGATGCACGGCAGTAGACGCACAACGGCACAGAAGAAGCCCGTGCAGTAGACGCATCCGAGGAAGAGGAAGCAATAAGGTGGGGCCGTATACGGGAGTGGGTTCGGTCTCTAAGTAAAAGAAAAGAGGCCCGTACGAGAGCGACCCGGGGGATCGATCGAATCTATCCCCCGGGGGAGCACTATCATTTTCCCATGAAATATGGAACGTTGGGAGTTGTATATGTGATGAAATATGCAACTTGTATTTCCATGATGCCAAGGGCCAATGCATATACATACATGTAACACCTTATATAACAGGGAAAATACACACTAATACACATACTCAAACTCATGGCGGGTCAGAAACACTGAGTTTGGACAGGTAAAAGTTGTGTTGTCCTCTGATGTGGGTCATCAACCAACTGATTCCTGCACACGGCGCGACTGAAGGAAGCAACGACACACATATGCTTGGTGAGCTCGTGCTTCACAGGGTCGCATGCAGTGCTGATGGTACCTATACTGTCTGACAAGAGGGGCCGATGTAGTGACAGAGGCACCAAAATCCTCAAGCAACCACCATACCCAAGTCAACTCAGTCTTGAAAAGATCCATAGCAACTAAGCATATGCACTCTAACGGGAAATTGCAGTATGTTTCTTTGTTTTCCAGGCAATGAAAGATCCACCAAGAAAAAGAAGTAAGCAGAAAGGGACCAATGATCCAAAAATCACAACCCCAAGTAGCACCATAAGGGCACATACAATGTAAGATGCTTAGGGAAGCTGCTTAGAATAATAAGCCGGTTTTTGTTAAGCACTGGTGCTTATTTATACTAGATAGATGCCTAATTAGGCACTTCTCCTATACAAATAAGCATTGGTGCTTAAGAAAAGATTGGTTTATTTCTGTATGCACTCATCTAAGCACCTTGCATTGTACAATGGCCTAATAAGCCTGAAGTTATAAAAAACTGGAGCGTTGAAAGAATGAGGAGAGATAATCCTGCGAAGATATCATGGAACTCGAAGGAGGTGACTGAAGTGAACATGAGCGGAGTAGAAACAAACTGACTAAGAAAGGACATGTCGCATGTAATTGCGGCATGGCCACCCTAGGGTTGGCAGTGACGTTGTTTAGAGTAATTAATTGGTTCGTTCAATAATATTTATGGCACCAACATGCAGGGTTGAAAAACATAATTATCACAGGAAATGCTAATTAAATATTCAGTTGGAAACAAAGGAAACATAATTCACAAGCCTTTAATGTGATGGATGGATAGTATATGAGTTTATATAAAAAACCCAACTCACACTTTTTTATGGCGGTATAGAAATGCAATTTTCAAAATTAAGAATGGATCAAAATATATTTTAACTCTGAAGGTGTATACATTTTCCATATGACAGTTTGAATTCATTTTCTGTTCTTTTGTATGTTTGTGGTATCAATCCTAATTTTCTCTATATTTAGTGGCGGTAAACAATTTTCAGAGTTCATTTTTTATTGGATACCACACATTATTATCGTTTTTATTTTTAAAGTTTTACTATTTTAGAAGTACTAGATTTTCGCCCATCTTTTATTAGTGAAATCATAGTTCACAACATTAGTAATACAAGGTGTTAGTTTACCCTAGTTTAATTTAAACTTATGTATATATGAAATCTGAATATGTGCAGAAAGAATTAGATGTACTGCTGTAATGAATTGTCTTGTATTGTTGGCAGGTTAGCAGTGAGATTGCTTTTGGTCATCTAAAAGATATTGGGATAGAGATTATCAGAAAATGTGATGGTTTACCACTTGCTATTAAAGTGATGGGAGGACTTCTAAGCACAAGGCGCCCAAGTGAACTAGAGTGGGAGAATGTTCTGAAAAAGAATCTTGAATGGAAAGAAAATGGGTTGCATGAGGAACTGAACTTCTCAGTACACTTGAGCTACGATGATTTAAATCCAGAGTTGAAACAATGCTTTCTATACTACTTACTTTTTGCTAAGGGTTCGGCACCTAGCTTGGATGAAGTTGTTAGCATGTGGATCAGTGAAGGGTTTATTCAAGGTGATGGGAGGTCAGAATCAGTCGAACTAGATCTAGAAGAAATAGGACAAGACTATCACCGAGAGTTGGTCGCTAGGAATCTTTTGGAGGCCGACAATCCAATTTGGAGAACATGGTGTTACGACATGCATGATGTTGTCCGTTCTTTTGCTCAGTTTGTGGCTAGTGAAGAAGCACTTGTGGTTCGAAAGGAGCAAAATGACATTAGAAATCTTTCCTTAGTTAACCAAAAATTACGGCGTCTGTCTATAACACTACAAGATTCGATACTAGAGTGGAGCATCCTAGAAAATCTAGAATCATTGAGAACATTACTGATAAACTGTAGCACTATGCCTAGTGGTGGTTCATTGGCTAGTTTTATCAGTTTACGGGTACTGAGTATAGAATCTGGCGTGTCTGATGTGATCCTGGATTCTGTGTGTCAGTTGAGGCATCTAAGGTACCTGAGACTCAAAGGGGCAGATATATCTAGGCTTCCAAAAGACTTCCATAAGATGAAGTTCCTTGAGCACATAGATCTCACCAACTGTATAAGGCTTAACAAGCTTCCCGACAACATTACGGAACTAAAGAGTTTGAGATATCTGGCGTTAGATGGGTGCAATGTTGATATTGTACCAAGGGGGTTTGGTGGCTTAAAAAAAATGAGTTCAATTTTTTGGTTCCCAACAAAGATGGATGGGGATTGGTGCAGTTTAGAAGAGTTAGGGCCTCTTTGTCATCTTAGGGATCTTTCAATACAATATCTAGAAAATGTGCCCAATAGTTCAATTGCTGCAAGGGCTGTGATGGGCAACAAGAAGCATTTATTGTATTTGGAATTGAGCTGTTACAGAGATGAGAAGGGAGAGATGGAAAAGATGGTGGAACAAACCGAGGAAGAGAAGAAACCCAGAGGGAAGCAAATTGAGGAGGGGGAGAAGGAAGGAGAGGAAAAAACTACAAGAGAGGACGAAGAAGGGGAGGAACAATCTATCGAGGACGAGGAGAAGGAAGGAAAGGAGGAAACTTCAGAAGAGGAGGAGCAGCGATTGAGACAGTATTCGATGAGCTCTGCCCTCCACCTTGCTTGGAGGATCTATTCATGACAAGATACTTTTGGTCGACTGCCAAATTGGATGCAAGCTCCAGCAGCATCGGCCTTTAAGAGCTTGAGGACTATTGTGCTAGTAGACCTGACCTGCTGTAACCAACTTCCTAATGGCTTGTGTGGGATGCTAAACTTGGATGTGATGGAAATCCGCCGAGCTCCAGCCATTGAGATTATCGGTCCTGATTTTCAAAGCCAGGCAAGTAGAGATGGAGGTGCCATTGTTACTAGCCCATTCCCAAAACTGAGAGTATTAAGCATGGGAGATTTGTCTCGATGGAAGAAGTGGGACTGGGAGGAGGAGGGGCAGGGTGAAGCCATGGCCATGCCTGCCTTGGAGCATCTCATGATTATAAACTGCAGGCTGACACATCTTCCCCTGGGACTTGCTAGCCACAAGAGGTGTAATTTGAGAACCCTGCTCCTAGAACGTCTCACCGTCCTGGCATCTGTGGAGAATTTCCCTTCGGTTGTTACTTTCAAAGTGCTCTCCTGCTCCAAGATCAAGAAGATCGGCGGCTTCTCCAAGTTGCGGAAGATCGTCATCGAAGGTTGCCTGCAGCTCAGGTTGCTGGAGGGTGTCCCCGTGCTCTCTAGCATGGAGCTGGATGATGAGACATGGGACATTACAGGTACGCCTGCAAGGTGTACGCCCAAGGTATATCAAGTTGGAACGAAGCCTCAGCTTCCTGAAAATTTCACTGTTACCAGATAGCAGCTCTGTCCTCTGAAGACGAAGGCTTGACGTATTGCAATATGCGTCATACGACTGTGCACGAGCTTAAGAATATAATAGAAAGACTGAAATATCTATCTCCTTGTGTAATTCACATCTTAGAATCTGTTTTGCTGGTCACATAGATCAACAAAAATAGTTCAGGCTGGTTCTCAGACAGACAACGCATCCCGTGTAGAATTATGTAATGCCTAACTACCTACTTAATGATGATATATCTGAGGAGTGTGTCCTATTGCCTCCATGCACCATTGGATTTTCTTCCTCATATCCTCCTCCAGATACATGCTTTTCAGGTTTCTTCTTATCCAGCGATAGTTGCCTCCTCCTTGTCATGTTATCTCCAGATTGATGAATGAGGATCTGGGATTACAGATTTGCATCGCTACTTGATCGGAGTTGGAGCACATCCTGGCTAGCTTTTCAGGGACAGAGCATACTAGGATATCATCCTGGGCTTCCCTCGCTAGCTTGTTCACCTTGGTGCTGGCCTGAAAACAAGAATTTTCAGCACATGATAGTTGATTTGTATGGAAGAAGTTAGAATGCGAGTATGTCGTTTAAGCTCTGCTGTTGAGGACCAGATCCAACCAGTGAAGAATCAGGTTTGTACCTTGGATATCATATCAGTCAGATTTTTCATTCACCATCTCGACAATAATGGATCTGAGTGGACCGCTAAACCGATCCCTAGATAGCTCGCCGCTGCTGGGTTTTTTGCCAGGAAGTCGAGTGGTGTTGCTCTTTGATTTCACGGAACTAGAAAATGCAGAAGCTTGTGCCATGAAGCTCGCTGTGCAACTTGCGGTGGATCGCTGTTTATCAGCGATTACCTTTTGAGTTTGAGTCAGGCAACGCCATGGTGACATCCAAGCTGCATGCCCAGCTGCCGCCTGCCGGAGTGTTTTAGATGTGCTACTTTCAGCGGCATCTTCAAAATCGGCCGCCTTCTTGCAGTTTTCAGTAAATTATTACTAGAAGGATGTAATAATGCTGGTCATAAGGTTGCTGCTCTTGCCCAGCTCAATAGCAATTTCTTGTTGGGGGCATGTCCCATCTTTCATCACTGACATAACGTGTAAAGACTTTGTAATCCATGTTGGTTTTGAACTTTTGGTTAATCCGCACTTTACTGTAAAGAAGAAGAAGATTAAGCTAAAGATAAAAAAAGGGGTAAGTGGTTTACAAAAAGCATTGCGAGTTGGGACAAAGTAACTTTCGAGCGGAACAAGTGGTACTGCCACAAACTTACTACTGAGCTACTGTCGGTCTACCTTTCTTTTACGGAGAAAGTACCGCGAGACTTACTACTGAGCTACTGTCGGTCTACCTTTCTTTTACGGAGAAAGTACCGCGAGGAAGTTTACAGTTACCGACCGCATCACCTGCTGCCTGCGAGATCTCTGCCACTCGCACGGACATCAGAAAATGCCTGGAAGCTTTCATGGCCGTAGATTAGATACTTCTGCCCACGAGAGGGGTCGCGTATCCGACTAGCAGGGCGAAAGTGACAAGATTCAGCCGGCCACCGGCATGCATGTCACGTGAGTGTACTGCCACTGCCTCCCTGTCCAGTTCGGCGCAGTATTTTTACCGCTAGTTTCCTTCCAGTTTCGGGGTTGCTGGAGTGATGCCGGCATAATTACTGATTCACCTACAGATGAATGTGCTTTGATGGTCGTGCAACGCCATGTGAAAAATGATTGCGAGATACCCTGTGTGCCAAGATGGCAGGTCAATGTATATCGCCACTCATTTGCAATCATGTGGAAGCGCCCCACAGTAAAAGGAGATGGTAATCCGAAATCATGATACGAATTTTAGATTAGTTTAGACGGAACATCAAGTATGTCTCTTGATTTAACACAACAACACGGATATTTAACATGATTGCACCGAGCGGCGCTTGCATATAGGAAAATTACATGATCTTTTAATCTTGGCAAGTAGGGGGCCTGCACTCCTGTCTCGACAGAATTGACAATTGCAGGACTCAATAAGAGGTGGTTCTCTTCTCCTGGAAGGTGTGTATTTGACTTCCGAGTTCCAGCAGGAATCTTTTCATTAAAAAAAACATTTAGAAGTTTCAGAAATAAATTTGGAATAATTTTGGACATTGTCAATGATGTATCCTACAAGCATGCAAAATTCTTTCATGGCCGTAGATTAGAATAACACACCTGGATGAGCTTGGGACCCAAAAAATCTTTACCCGTGGTTCTCCGTTGCAACTTGGTTCAAACTTTTCCCCTTTTCGACAAACAGTTTGAAATAACTTCGGAACAGCAAGTATTTCTTTATAGAACAGTAGGAATACTGATTGCTTGCAGATTCTGGGCGGAAAGAAACGCCAGATAGAAACCCCAAAGCAGATTAATCACCATCAGTTGGTTATGGCACCAGCCAAAAGCCATAAGCCCCCCTCACTCCTCCAAACGGTGGTCCTTCATAGGCCCCAACCTGAAAGGACCCCTGCTCCAACTGGCCACTTGTACACGCAGCAGGTAAGAACGGCAGTGGAAAAAATAATTAGACATTACACTATAGTAGTTTTCCCCTACAAAAAAAATACTGTGCTTTGCACCTAATCTTCTCTGGCGGTTGAGTGGCACCTACTCCCTGCCTAAACCTCCCCGGCCGGCTCACGCAATGCCAAGGAGCAACTCTTGGGAAACGTATAGATACTTTACACTCCATGCTACGTTGTTGTTAATGATCCGTCTAAAATTTTATCCTAGAATGTGCAGTGTCATCGGCATAGCATGGATAAGCTTGAGCTAGTGCGTCGTTTTGGCACCCGAGCTCCATGCGGCTCGTTTTTTAAAACTTCGAAAATTTCAAATTTAAGTCTTTGAATACCCGAAAACAAAGTTACGTCTTTGAAAAATTCAACAAAAATATATCAGAATATAGTCAATGATTTATCTAGCTGTATGTAATTTTTTAATACGAAATATATTATACTGTATTCTTAGAGAAAATGATAAATAAGCATGAAATATTCTAAGTTTATCTAATCTGTCCTTGTTGCTGAGTCTAAAATACAAAGTATTCCATAGTAGAAATTTGCACGCTCGTAGTGTATAATAGTTTACTACATACATGCATTTAGTTTGGATTATTTGAAACTCTGAAATCAAGTTTTCATATTTAGGGTTTCGTCCCTCTCGTCATTATGTATGCGTTGAGGACGGGAGAGAGGCGACGACATTATAGAGCCCATCTAGGGTTTCGTCCCTCTCGTTGGTTCGCCTTTGGTGGCCTTGGAGGTGTGGCGAACCACAGCCTCACACCATCGAAAAGGTTTGCGTCCGTTGTTTAGAAGACTATTTTAAGTGTTTTTTTTTCAGGATGTTGAGGCGACGACTACATCCTAATTCAGGATAAATCCCTCACCGCCATATCCTCGCTCCGGTGGTGCGTCTAGCGCCGACGGAGGATGTGCGAAGTCGTGTGTCCGACATATCTCATGAGATCTGGCCTTTTTCGTATTCTTTGATGTGATTTGAAATGGTTGTTTCTCTAGTGCGTTGGTCCTTTGGGGCCTTAGCACGACTTTCCATCTGTCTAGACTTTGTCCGGCTCAGGTGATGGAGGGCGAGGACGACGAACACGCCTTCGTCTTGTGCTAGTGTATGTAGTGTTCGTTAAGTGGTCCAATGGTCTATTTGTAATTTTTACTATTACTTTTAGGCTCCTTTGTACCACTATTGATGATTATTAATTGAAGATTATTAATAGATTGATAGTAGAATTTCAAAAGAGAAAATATTTTACTTTTTAATAAAGGCTCCAGGGAGGTCGGGTGGCAAAGCAATTTTTAGGCTCATTTGTATCGATGTTGATGATTATTAATAGATCAGTAAAATATTGAAAAAAATAAAAGTTTTTACTCTCTCCGTTTGAAAATATAAGTTGTTTTAGCTTTATGAAGCAAATATATCTAGACTTATTTTAGTATATATAGGTTCATTCAGGTTTGAAACGAATATTCATGCTAAAATAAGTCTAGATACATTTTCTTCATGCTAATACGGCGTCATGCACAGGATCAGGCCGTGCGGGCAGATTCATTGAGCTGTGCTGTGCTGTACCTCGCCAATTTATTCGGCCGCGTACGTACGTAGAACAAAGTAGTCGCTGCTGCGATGAAACTGTCTGCATCCCACCTACCCTATACACGTACGATACGGGCCTTGATGACCATTTAGAACAGAGAGCAGAAAAAAAAGAGAGTCCAACTGATCTCTACTGCAGAATTTTCCGTGAGACTTGTGTGCGTGTGTGTGGCTCATGCGTTTGGAAAAAAAAGGTCGGATGTTTTCGCTGCAAGAACCAAATTCGTGTAGCACGCCGCACGTCTCCGTGATTAGACGACCGAACCATAGAGAAAGTTTTCGTGTGAGCTTTTTTTCCCCCCGTGTATGGAGCCCAAGGGCAGAAAACCAGGCTAAGCCGTAAAGCATCATCGGCCACGTATATTTGTGTGACGGGCACGCCTGATTTCCCAACCGTTGGTTTTTTGAATTATATATGCTTGTAACGGGCACGGCTCATTTCCGTTCATCCTAACGGCTGCTCTTTTCAAATTATAATACAGGCGATATATCACACGATGGTGAGCTCTATGGATGCAGGCGGACGTCCGCCAAACCATGCCGGTCTGTCTGTCCCATTTTTTCGTTCTAATTTTCCTTTTATAATAATCATGCATGCAGTCATTTAGACATCTAACTATGCATGCAGTTATTTAGACACATGGGGACTGTCTGTATAGTCCATTGAACTGTCCATTTGCATCCGGCTCGTCTTGCTTGAGGCGGAAAAAGGCACGAAGGTGGCGGCGGCGGGGGGTTGAGTGAGCCCCGCCTCCTCTCGCTTGTCGGACAGTTCCTCTCCTCCTTCCTCCCTCGCCACCACCGGGACATGCCAGAGGCAAAGCCGCTCGGCGTCGGTGGCAGCGGGGCCCCTTGTCTTTTCCCACTTGCTGAGACTTGGCGCGGGCCAAGCACGGTGAGCGGCGGCAACACACATTCGTGGAACGCGGTGTGCCGACTCGACGACGGCCAGGCTGGTGCTGGCACGACAGAGGAGTGGTGTGGTGGCGTGGAGGTCCGTGTGGGGTTGGGGCGTGGGGCATGGGTCCTGGCGATTATCTGCAGGGACGGACACCTCTCCGTCTGACGCGTCCGTCCATAGCTAGGCTGGCGGTGCTCTGGCGCGCTACGGATGGCGGCGGGGCGGTGGACGTTGCCCTTAGTTGCACATTCAGTTGGTGCATGCCGGGAAGACGGCGATGGTGTCTTTAAGACCATGATGGTGCATGTTGGTGGGCGGCAAGTTTGGGGGAGCGCTTGGGATTGTCCGATGGTGGGTTCTAAGGGTCGGGAGAAATCCCCGTCGGCGTTGTCGGCATCAACGCGGTGATGTCTGCGGACGCCACCATTCCCTGTGCAGGGCGTCACGTGTACCCCACCCACTCCCCTCCGTGTACCGGGATAAGTCCTAGGACCAGTCCGGACAGCAACGTCGCTGTCGTCGTACCTCTTTTTGAAGGTGTTGCTTGGTATACAACGGTTCGAAGGCATATGAACGTGGTAAAAATTCATTGGAGGGCATAACGGTTGTGAGTCATTATTGCTTTTGTCGATCCTGCGCTGTTGGCATTCTTTTTTTTTTTCTTTTTTCTTTTGGGCTTAGTTGTGGTGTCTGTTTTAGCAGTAATTTCGTTGGTGCACCAGACTGTGTTGATTGTTATATTAATATAGCGGGACGAGAAAGCCTGTTTCAAGAATATATCACAGGATGGTTCATTTCCAAGGGGCTGGGTGTAGGGTGTCACGGAGGCTTAACCATTTCGGAAGTAAACAAGGAGACGACGATCTTTGTTGTTTGTTTAGGCAAGATCCGGCCAGCCAGCAAAGGGTAGGGCAGAAAGGTTAAACTAAAGTGAGCGGCCAGCGGGGCAGCTCCGCTTAAGAAATCGAGAAAGCTTTCGGAGCAAGCTCCCCCCCTACCCCTACCCCCACCCCCACCACCACCACAGCACAAGTGGACTCCCCCCAACCCAAACAAACTCGGAGAGAGGAGAGAGAGATCGCGGCGGGCGGGCAGGCAGGCAGGCAGGCGGCTCGTGTGTGCGCGCGCGCGTGCGGTCGCGTAATCGCTGTCGCATTCGCTCCTCCTCCACCGCGGCAGGCAGCGGCAGCGGACACCGCACCACCTCCACCACCTCCAAAAACCCAAGTACCACCAAATCCTAACCACCTCCTAATCCCCATCCACCACCACCACCCCCGCTCTCCCGCTAGCGCGTTGCGGCGCTTCCACCGCACGCGACGCCAGATCGGTGCCCGCGCTAGCTAGCTCCGCGGCGGCGGCGCCGGCGCGCGCGGGCGGGGGCTCTGGATCCAATGCGGCCGCTGCTCCTGCTGCTTCTGCTGGTGTAGTAGCTGCTGCGGAGGCGGAGCTGGCTGATGCGGACGATCTGAGGAGGAGGAGGCGCGGCGGGGATGGCGGCGGCGGCCGCGGCGGGGCCGGCGCCGAGCGGCGGCGCGGTGAGTGGCCTTCCTCTCCTCCTGTCATGTGCTCTCTCGCCCTATCTCTCTCTCGGATTCCTCGCTTGCGTTTGGGGGAGACGCCCGCGGCTGGGCTTGAGTTTGTTGTTTCCTCATTCCTGCGGGGCCGAGAGATGCACTCAGCTTTCCCGTGCGCAAATTAGGCGTTTCACTCTTCTGCTCGAGCAATTCTCGGGGTTGAGCTCCGAGTGTGTGGGGGGCGAGATGGCGCCCAGGAGCAATGCAGCTAGGCGGCGGTGCCAGTCACGTGTGGAGCCTCTGATGCAGAAGACCACATAGCAACCGGATGGTGCGACCTTGAAGGAGCTGCTGCTGCTGCTGCTGATGCCTTTTGGGATCGGGTTGGACTGGAGAGTGGATGCATTACCCAGAAACACAGGTTTTGGCTGCAGGAAGGAGTTAATTCGGATTCGAGTAGAAAATTTTAGTTGTTACTGTACACAGTGCAGGATGGAAGCGTTTGGGGGTGGTTACATCTAACATGGCACGGCAATGGAGGCATTCTAAATTCTAATGCCATATGAAAGCTGAGACTAGAAACTACCTGTGTCCAATTTGGTATCGGAGATGTGTGAGGTCACTGGTTCTTTAAAAGCTGATGAGGTGTTGTTTGATCCTTATAAGGTGGCGTGTGACTTGATAAACATGAACTTGGAGTGCAGGGAGAGCCAAGAATCTGCTGTGTTTTCCTAGTTTGTTTGTTTGTTTGTTCATGCATTGGTGAGAATAGGGGAACAAGCTGTGTGCGTTCGTTCGATGTTTGGAGAGCTTCCACCCCTTTCGAAGCGAGACACTTTTAAGCATTGCATGTCGCGTGTCTGAAATCTTTTACTTTCTATTTACTGTTGCGATGAATTCCTCATAACATTTCTGACATTGAAAATGCCCTCTTGACCAGGTATTTAAGAGTGGCCCTCTCTTCATATCATCCAAAGGTAAAGCTATCTGCATCGCACATCATTTATGTTCTATCCTTTTTGGGTTGGTGTTGCTTAACTTCTTTCTTTTGAGGTAAAGCAAAATTCTGTATGTGTCTAGTTCAAGTGTTTACATGCCTTTAATACTACGGCAAATCTATTCCTAGAACGGTCG
This sequence comes from Avena longiglumis, assembly GCA_030063025.1. NCBI lineage: Eukaryota > Viridiplantae > Streptophyta > Magnoliopsida > Poales > Poaceae > Avena > Avena longiglumis. The sequence goes on along the minus strand of CP125976.1, from coordinate 110,203,743 downwards.
GCAGATAACCAATCTTGGCGGACTGATTTTTGCCGTCCATCCCGCACGGCTCCAGAAGTGTGCACATTCGCTAAATGACAAAACTGATTAGAACTAGCTTAGAATCAAATAAAAACTTAAAATGACTTGTAGATCAAACCGTTTGTCCGATTTAGGATCCGTTTTTACTGTTGGACTAGTTGCGACGAGATCTTCAAAACTAGATCCCATGTTGATATGTTTCGATGAAAAAAAATTGGACCAAAAAGTTACCCACCCCTAACACATGAGTTATCCATGTCATAATATGTATGTTACCCACCCTATAATACATAAGTTATCCAGCATATAAACGTGTTGGATATAGACTTTCTCGCGTACATGTTAAGCAAGTTTAATTGGAGAGCGATGGCTAGTTGTTAGGGTACTGAGACTTTATTGATATCAATGTGTTAGCGTCGATGAGCGACGAAGTCTCGGTACCCTAAAACCCTTCTAGGCTTTGTCACCCCTTGGTAGCGCCGACGGACGATGAAGTCGAGCCGCTAGACTAATGGTTGAGCGTCACGTTGTTCACTACGGTTTACTGTGGTGGATGATTAGGGCATAAGACCCCATTTATTTATATTGTATGCAAAAAAACTTAAATTTATAGTTCCCTTAATAAAATTATGTTTGATGTTTCACGCGGTGGCCTTTCGAGAATGAGTAGTCCGTACGCCACGAGAGCGGCGACGAGCAACAAGGCTGAGCCGTTAGAATAACATTTTATATTATATTCGTAGATAAATTTTTATAGTGGTGGATAACTTATATGTTATTGGGTGGATAACTTATATACTGAAGCCTGGATAACTCTCATGTTACTGATGGGTAACTTATGGGTAAATAAGAAAGTTACGCATCCATAACATGTGACTATGGGTAAATTTTGTAGTAGTGGATAACTTACATGTTATTAGGTGGATAACTTATATATTGAAGCCCGGATAACTCGCGTGTTACGGGTGGATAACTTTTTGTCCAAAAAAAAAAGTTGTCAGAACATACCAACATGGGATCTAGTTTCGAAGATCTCGTCATGACTAGCCTAACGGTGAAAACGGATCTTAATTCGGACAAACTGTTTGACCTAGAAAACATTTTGAATTTTCATTTTAAATTCAGCTGGCTAATCGAATTACCGTACAGCTGGCGTGTCGGAACGTCCGCCCGGTTTTGTAATTCATAGGGCGGTTGCTAGGTAGTAAAGTCCTAATACTATTGTTAAAGGTAATACTCCTTAATAGTAGTGACTTTCTGTTCTTTGTTCTTGACAAATCATAGTCAAGAAGGGATGTATTGTTTGCAGTGCTAACACATATTAATCTCATGGATGATGATGCTTGGTTTTCGCTAGGTCAATATGAAAAACTAGGATGAGACTAGACCATGTTGAGTTGCTTGTATTTTCTCCTCTAAAACGTGGAACTTTGGCTCTCGTTGCATTGGTAGAATGATAGAGTTCATAATTACAAGCCTAACCCACATACAACACTACCGCACCTGTTAGGATCTGCCGCAACCCTGCCACGCCTTCTGTTGCCCCAGACTTTGCTTCCGCCTGAATCTGTATGAACAAGCACACAAACATTTGGTAGGGTATTCTGATGCTTCCAGATCAACCGTGTGGTCAGCTGGATCATGGTTCCTTTCCCTCCCTTTGAGACGTCGGTCAGAGTTGACTGCAGCCTCCACCGCTTGGGAATGTCGAGTTGCTTTTATTGACAACATGAATCCGGTGCTTGAATTGGATTGTAGGTTGGATCTATAGATGGAAATGTATCTATACCAAGTATTAATAACAGTATGTTAGTCTAGTTAGTTCTGCTTCATGTCCATGTCAGAAAGTCATGCATGCGGTCCATTCTCAGTTTCCAGTATGGTTCCAGCATCACAGCCATCCATATCTGTTGTAGGCCAAAGGCAACATAGGGAGCCATAGCGGGGTTTGTGTTCGTCAGTTTCCTTTTAAGAACGTGTTTGGTTCGGCACTTTCCCGCCGTTATCCGGTTACGCTGCTACCTAATTCCCTTAATCGTGTTTGGTTAGCTCGGTCTGGAATCGGATACCACGTAAACAGATTACAGCCCAGGCCAAATTCGTTACCGTCCACCCCCAGCGGAATCAGTTGCGTTACCGGACGGCTTGAGTAAATGCAGAGACAGCTTGACCGGTGGAGCGAATCTTCCGCCCCCGATCCCCTCTGCCCCTTGTCTTCCGTTACCTTTACAATCAGGAACCAAACAAAATTGTATTTTATCCATTACCTTTACAATTCCGGTGTATTCTCATACCGTTGCCGTTACCGTTACCTTTTTGCAACCAAACACCTTCTAATACTTGTTCTCATGCGAGTTCAACTCTGCCATTTTAGGTTCCAATTTAGTGTATTCCTGATATGTGACCAATGAGTTCAGTTGTAGATCATCAAATTCATAATCAATACAATTAGCAATTTTTCTCTAGGTTATTATCCAGAAAGCATAGACTGAACGGCTCCCGTGCTGTGGCATCTTGGACGCATGGAAGCACTCAGCGGATTTTGGCTGGCGGCAATATACACGTGTGGCAATGGACAGGGGTTGCGGCATTTTAGGGTGGTCTGGCATTCGGGTCACCATTGGCTGTTGGCGGATTGAGGCGAGACCTGCAAAGCCTCAATCCGCAGCGTCTTCGACTCTCCAAAACAGGGGTGGCCTGGTTTTGCCCTTCTTTGCAGAATTGGACTCCCCCTTCCCCCTGTGCTTGTGGTTGGCTTCTAGCCGTGTTTAGTTTGGAGGTGTCATTGTAACTTATGTCTATCTACTTGTAGCCGTAGTCTTGTTTTGAGTGGTGGTTGTATTGGCCTTTTCTTAGGCTTGTAAAAGAAATTTTCTATAAATGAATCGAAACTTGTAAAAAAAGACTGAGTCTTGTCTAGGGTAGTTCTTATAGTTTACGCCTTGGTCTAGTAATCTACTAGTTGTTCAATTTGTTTGATTTTGTGTTTCGTTCCCTCTACTATATGGGCTATGGCATGTATTTTGTCAAGTTATACATGTTTACTCCTATAAATATTTTAATTGGCGGCGGCGGTCTATTCACTTCGGACTAGCAATCAAACGACAGTTCTTAACTCTATTATTTTCTTTATATGTTGATATATTCAGCACTGCCAATAGTATGCAAAAACTAATGCTATCATTTTTTTTTGAAATGAACTGGCATTTTTCTTCCACAAAATCACATGGGCTTTCTATATTGGAGCCAGTGACTTGACAATCAATCCGACTGCACGTGCATGGTTATTTCAAATATTTGACATGTTTCAAGTATCTTTTCAACTAAATTTATCGTGGTTCTGTAACAATGGAAGGGCTTCTAGCTAGTTCTTAACAATGAAAGGAAAATTATAATTTTCCCTACTTACGAATTTGTTTTGCTTCTATCTGAAAAATATCCTTTGTTTTATATGATTTCCAGGAATTGGATGGAAATCTTGGAAAAAGCGTTGGTTCATCCTCACTCGAACATCGCTGGTTTTCTTCAAGAGCGATCCAGTTAGTATTTTCATTCTTGTGTTCATAGTATTAATTACAAGAAATCACACAAGTAGACTCCTCAGACCAGATATTGTTTTTCGCTTCAGCTTGTTGACACTTTAATCATATATGTTGATCACTGCCAATATATAATTGTGTGTCTTGATGTTCTAACATTTTTCATATTTCATGAAATTTATGGGTATATACTAGGATCAACATCGTATGTGAGTATACAGTGTTCTGAATTTAGTGCTAATAGGCATAACGGTTACTTAAACTTTGTTTTTTTCAATTAAAACATCAGTAACATCTTATCAACATTGGCTAGTTGCGGCGTCGTTTCTTTTCTTCCGGCTTCTACCAACTTCGGTGCTTGAACTTTAGCTGTATAAACTTGCTTATTCTTGTCTTTGCCCTATAGTATACTGTGAATGAGATTTTGTGAAATACTTAATAATATTCTGTCTTCCATTCATGGTCCATATTACGACATAGTTCTCAGTTCATCTGACTAATGCTGTTTCTTGACATTGTAGAACACGTTACCACAGAGAGGTGGTGAAGTTAACCTTACTTTGGGGGGAATTGACTTGAATAATTCTGGGAGGTATGTGTTTTAACCACAATTCTGTGCTTAATCTTTTGGTGCATTTTACACAAAGATTGCTGCATTAAATTTTATTCATGAGCAGTGACAAATGATTGTTGGTTCTTCCTTTTTAGTGTATTTTGCACGGTTTCATGCTAACAATGTTTCTTGTTCTCAGTGTAGTGGTCAGGGAAGACAAGAAGCTGTTGACTGTTCTATTTCCAGATGGCCGTGATGGTCGCGCTTTCACCTTGAAGGTATATATTTTCCATTTGACTTAGTAGACCCACTTGGGAAAATGCAAGCTTTATGCCTTTTAATGCTCCTTCAAGAGGTAAATAAAAGCACCTGCTATTCTTAACACAGGCAGAAACATCTGAAGATTTATTTGAGTGGAAAACAGCATTGGAAGAAGCTCTTGCACAGGCTCCAAATGCAGCTCTCGTGATAGGGCATAATGGAATATTTCGTAATGACACAACAGATGCATATGAAGGAGCAGCTCCAAACTGTTGGTTCCATACACTATGATATGACTTAATGTTACTCATGACAAACTCAATATCTGATTATTCCTTTTTCATGCATTTCCTTTGATGGTTGTAGGGAGAGAGAAGAGGCCTATCAAATCCTTGGTTGTTGGAAGGCCAATTCTTCTTGCACTAGAGGATATTGATGGCAGCCCCTCTTTTCTGGAAAAAGCTTTGTGTTTTCTTGAGAAGCATGGTAGGGCTAAAGAGAGTTTATTAGCACCAAAGTTCGGAATTGGCTGCATTTTACATTCGGTATGGCAGCATACTGCCTCACCAACCAATCTATATATTTAACCACGAATATTAACATTTTATCGCAGGTATAAAGGTAGAGGGAATTTTACGTCAAGCTGCAGATGTTGAGGAGGTTGACAGAAGGATGAGTGAATATGAGCAAGGTTTATGTGATTACGTAGTTTGTATTTAAGAGTGTGGGTTTTAATTGGTGGTGTTTCTGGTTTGCAAGTTTTCGTGTCATTATACCAACTTGTGCACATCTTTTGTTTTATCTCAGGAAGGACCGAGTTTGCACTGGATGAGGATGCTCATGTTGTTGGTGACTGTGTAAAGGTACCTTACTGTGATTTCTCTTTTGTCGTTTCTTCAAAGTATTCATTTTTGTTATAGAGTTTCAATAGTTCATGCTTTGCTTGCGAACTGTATTCATGTGAACATACATCTGCAGCATGTTCTACGTGAGCTACCATCTTCTCCAGTGCCTGCCTCCTGCTGCACAGCATTATTGGAAGCTTTCCGTAAGTGCTCTGTCCGGGTTAACCTAAATATATGTTGCAAGAAGTCGTCTGTTAGGATGGTCAGTGAAGTTTCCTTTTCTACTAGAACTGACAAATCTTTCAATAAATTTTACATGATATTAGAATAAGCATCTGTAGTATGTTAGATACTGCATTTAACCATGGGTATATCAAATATAAGAGTACCTGTAGCATTTACTGCTTTGCACACCTATAGGTTACTATACAATCATATCGTTGACTGAGAGTATATCTTCTTAATAAGTAAGGAAGGATGATCTTTCTTCTGTGCACCTTTCTATTTTATGAAAGATATAGATCCAGAGACTGTATTGGTATTGTAAGCTAAGAGCCAAACATAAAGAGTACATCAGGACTCCTAGACTAGACAAAACCAGTGGTTCTGAATCTAAGCTATTATAACATCCGACTACAATCTTGTAACATTTGGTACCTAGCATGTAGCATGCTTGTATTATGGCCATTGATATATCAGAGGTTGCAGTTTATCAGGTACAGTATAATATATGGAACTTCATGTTGCTATTTGCTTTAAAATGTCTGAAGAAACCTGACTATCAGTACCTAGCTGATTTTTTTGTGTCTGTAGGTCCTAAGTTTTGTTTGCTTTCATATTCTGTTTTTATCAGTTGTTTTCACTTCATCCCTGTGTAGGTCTGGAAAGTAGGGAATCTCGAATAAATTCTATGCGTGCAGCCATATCTGAGACATTTCCTGAGCCTAATAAGAGGCTGCTGCAGAGGTTAGTTTTTTTGTAATGGGGAAATCTTTTGTGTCCGAGTTAGCTTTTGATCTGCTGAATAATACATTCTAAATATAATCTATTGTGATTGAGCATATGGTGAGCTGTCTTGATTAAAAGCATGCAGCTGGAAATCACAGAATATGTACATTTGTATTAATAATTTATTGTAGGCGGTGACATTTTCTTATCAGTTTTTTTGTAATGGCAAACATTAAATTCTAGCTCATAAATCTAATGTTTGCAGAATTTTGAGAATGATGCACACTGTTGCTTCTCATACTGCTGAGAATCGAATGACTCCACCAGCAGTTGCTGCTTGTATGGCTCCTCTCTTGCTGCGCCCACTTCTGGCTGGTGAATGTGAGATGGAAGATGACATTGACATGAATGGTGACAATTCTGCTCAGCTTATTGCTGCTGCAAATGCTGCTAACAGTGCTCAAGGCATTGTCACCACTCTATTAGAGGAATACGAGGGCATATTTGATGTAAGTTTACCGATGCTATGCCAGAAGTTCATTGCCGTGATGGTGCTTCTGTGCACATTATAGGCTGATGCAGCACTATTTGTTCTTCCACTTACCTTAAAAGTTTTTTATCATTCTTTTTATTACTTTTACAGGATGAACACCCTAGGTGTTCCCTGTCACCTGATTCTCGAATTCAAGACAGTGGAAGTGAAGAATCTACAGATGATGAAACTGTGGATGCCAAAGATAATGGGTTTCACGATGCAGAGAATGATGTAGATCAAGAACTAGATGAGCGTTTACTGAGCGGAAAATTAAGTGAAAGTAGTGCGTGTACTGGTGGTGACCTCTATAACTACCAGGTTTGATATGCTTTGCAATTCTGAAGTTTCTGATCTGTAGAATTTTCTGGCCTGCTACCAGTTCTATTTAAGAGAAAATTGCACTTACCAACTGGTAGAATGCCCCTAGTTGCACATTACACCACCTTTGCCAAAAATAAGCAGTTTACACTAGACAAATAGCATTGCACATTGCACCGCCTCCCGTTACTCCCCATTCACTCTAACAAAACCTGAAGCATGGATCTTACGTGTCAATGTAGCTGAAAGGATAGCTCCATCCCTACCTGTAAGAATTTGGTCCGGTTCGTCCAACAAGGATGCCATGTCCTCCGATCCCTAGTGCTGATGAGTAGAGGGAGGTTTTGGCATGGAGAAATCTAGTAGCGACCTTCACACTGACTGCTCCTGTTCTCTATGCGGAAACAAACGTTAGTTCCCTCCCCTGTATCTGATCTGCTCCTCATCAGCAGATCCATCGACCTCAAGCACTAGCAAGTTGCTAAAGATCCACCAGCCTCCAAATCTTGTCCCTGAGTTTGCTGCTTTCCTATTCTTGATGGCTGCTGCAGAGCTTGTTCCATGTGCTGGTTTAGGATGGAGGGCATGTGGTGAGGGAAAGATAGAAAATAGAGAGGATGGAGATGTGTAAGACATACATGACATGTGGGGCCAATGCAACCCTTACAAGACTGGTGGGGTCAAATTTATTTTAGCGAAGCTGGCAAAGGAGAGTAATGGGAGGTGGTGTAATGTGCAATACTATTTCTCAACCTGGTGTAAATTGCTTATCTTAGGCGAAGGTGGTGTGATGCGCAGGACATTTTTCCTGGTGCCAAATGCAATATGCGCTGTCTCAATATGCGCTCATATTTTTACAGATGGACAGAAAAAAAATTTACTTCCACTTTCACTAATGATGTGCTTTCTATATGTGCATATTGTGGTTCAAAATTTTGGCTGTAATATCACAATCTTATGCCTCTGCTGTTTCCTGTAAAAAATTCCTACCTTGCCTATCCTCAGTTTACACTTCATTGTTTATGTTTGTGGCGTGAATCATTCCGAGTAGTCCAATCCAAACCATTTGATTTTCATTTTCATTGGGTTAGCAATCTTGCTTATGTGACTATGTCATGATTTGTTTTTTCCTTTCTTACTCACTGTAATGTGGCACAGCAGGTAGATCATGGGGATTCAGATGACGAACCTTCTGTCGAGGATAAGGCTATGGAAGCAAAGTTGGATTTAAAGGATGCTCCACATAGCCATTTAACTCAAAATGGAGCAATAAGTGTCAAGAGACCACTAAATGAAAAGGATCCAACAAATATGGTGTCCAGTCATGAATCTCCATTGTCAATGGGAGAGATTCTTTCTTCTTTGGATGCAGGAGTTCCTTTACCTGTTCCTGGAGCTGAATATTCTGTAGATAGGCACTCCATCAAATCTAATGAAACTCAGCCTCAAGTGAAGCGTTCTAACATTTGGGGACGGAATAATGTAAGCGAGAAGTTACCTTTTGTTGTCTTCCCTTGTATATTCATGTTAGTTCAGTGAAAGTCATTTTTGACCATTGACTTCAAGTGTTTCGATTTTGAAAAGTAGTTATGGCTTTACCAGGGAAACCATCACTGGAAATACACTCTAGCTATTCTTGAAGAAGCTTCTGTAACCATCTATTGTAGCTTTTGTTTTGACCTTGCGGATTTAATCATGTGGTTTATGCAGGCAAGAAAGAGCCAACAGTCGGAGTCTGTTGATTCATCAGGTGAAGAAGAGTAAGTTCCTAGTCACTTAAAGTACTGTTTCCTAAAACTATACACGTTTGTTTTGTATAAATGTTCAGAATTGCAGTGTTCAGTTATTCTCTTAAGTCATTTTATTACTGATAACTAGGGGATTTCAACCACTTGTTGAATCAAACCCGGCCGAAACTGGCTAGCACCTGCTAGTATGATTTTCTATATAGGGAGGTTTGACGGGTTTAAGCAAACCTGTTTTTGAACATCCCTAAATAACCGTGTCATTAATTCTGTGTTCTGGAGTATTTGCTGTTATTGCTTAGCTGAAAATTCTATTTGATCAAAATATGGGCACCACTGTGTATGATAGAATTGATGTAGTGTGCGTGTGAGAAGTAGCTTTTATTTAGTAAGAAGAAAGTAAGTTGTTTCTGCTGTAGCTTTATGGCCTGTTGTACCGTTGATGTGTGATGACATATAACTGGACACTCGTTGCATAGTTTTTTACATTTCACTAGACCACATACCGATAATATCATTGAAGGGTTGATTCTGTACTTACCTATTTAAGTATGCAAACAAACCCTTCAGGCTTGCTATCCAAAGACTTGAGGTTGCAAAGAATGATCTGCAGATCAGGATCGCAAAAGAGGTACGAAAGGAATACATGTACTCTTTTAGGGCCTGTTATTTGTGGGGATCTTGCAAACTAATTGAAGTTCTTCTCAGACTAGAGGCAATGCAATCTTACAGGCGAGTTTGGAAAGAAGAAAGCAAGCACTGCATGAGCGCCGTTTGGTGCTGGAACATGATGTATGCCATATTCTCTTACTATATGAATCAGCTACTCCCTCCGATCCAAATTAGTTGACTCAAGTTTGTCCAAATTTGGATGTATATAGTGCTAGATACATCCGAATCTGGACAAACTTGAGTCAACTAATTTGGATCGGAGGGAGTACTTCATTTTACATTTTCAAATATGATGCGAGTCTACCCATATTATCCAACTTTATTAAATTTACTTTTTACGATTTTTGTTTCATTTAATATCCAAAAATTCCTAAGGATTTAAGATACTTTGCTTGATCACAATTATCTGTCCCTGCAGGTATCAAGGTTGCAAGAGCAGCTGCAGGCTGAAAGGGATCTTAGAGCTGCATTGGAAGTTGGATTAAGCATGTCCTCTGCACAGTTTTCTAGTTCACGTGCTATGGATTCAAAGGTACTTAGATTTTAAACTAGTTGGTCACCAATAATCGTGCTTTCAGTCATTTGTGGTGTCTAATTTATGTGGCTTAAGACGAAGGCAGAGCTTGAGGAGATTGCTCTCGCAGAAGCTGATGTTGCAAGGTTAAAACAGAAGGTTGCAGAGCTGCATCTCCAACTTAGTCAACAGCGCCAACACCAATACGGCTCTTTCGCAGATGAGAATGATCGTTATCAGCATCGTCCAAGTCATTTCCCACAGTAAGACTTTTTCATAATCAACATTCAGTTTATCTGTCTTTTTAAAAGGAATTCAGCAGGGCGTAATCGTGCAATACCCCCAGCTGTTTGTATATCAATTGAAGTCACCATATCAGGCCAATCCCCTCTTAGGGTGTAATTTTGTAACGTGGCTTCAGTCACGCCAGGACATTAAGCCAACATGAAAAGTTAAAAGAAATATATAAATGACGGTGCGATCTAGAGACTAGAGTGTTGTAGCACATTTTAGAATTTGAACTCCAAAGTGTATTGGAAGGGAGAAAATGTAAGTTGCTAAACGTGACATGTGTCAGTGTCTTTTCTATTATCTTTTTTTTTTACTCTTAACACAATTTAAATTGATGATGCTTGACTGAGAAGTATATGTACTTTTTAGGTATTTTCATATTGATTTTTTTAGGTATTTTCATATTGATTTTGGTTTGAACTGGCCAGATGGATGGATACACCTTAGTGGGGTTGCATTTGCACCTGATACTTGCCATTAAACTAATATGTACAATTACCTTCAAAATTAACATTACTGGTTGGTACTAAATGTCCACTAAATTATGTGCTGTGTATTTTGGTAACAATTGTGTATGGTACCATTTGCCAGTTGGACGTGTTTCATTCTCGAATTATCCTTATAGTAAAAGTTGCAAATATTTTATTGCCAACAGGAACTTTGTTCAACCAGGGCGTGTTTCATTCTCAAATTATCCTTATAGTAAAAGTTGCAAATATTTTGTTTCCAACAGGAACTTTGTTCAACCAGGGTTTGATATGAAACTTGCTTTCTGTAATCAAGAGAAGAAGCAGAGGAACGAGGTAAGCTCCACTCCTCTTATCTACTACCCTCTCAAAGTCTTCCAACCAATTCACTGAATCAATTCCATTATTTGCACTTTCATAATAATTTACAAATCTCAGTCTGTTTTAGTTGTAAAAGGGTAAGCCACTGATGTGAAATAACTTATGTGTGATGTGAAACTGGTGTTCCATGAGGATGATACTGAGAGTTGAAGTCACCTAATGTTTTTACAGGAGAGCTTGTCGGGCACATCACACTGGAGAAGTATCAAGCAGCACGTGCTGACTCAGGCTTCTTCGAAGCCCTTCTCCCGCAAACACTCCTTGGATGCCTCGTCAAGCGATTCGAGGGAGGTATTGACAGGCATGCCAGCAGAGAACGGTTCTATGCCTACAAACATCCCAAGAGCAACAGAGGTAAGGGAAGCACTGCATTTACCGGTTGTAATCTTAACACCAAGCACACTACTTCTTTTGAAGACGACTAACATGTTTGACTCTCTTGTTGTAATGCAGGCTGTCGAGTACGGGATGCAAGCGCCCGTGCCATCATCCACTCTGGTTGAGCTGACGACCAGACTAGATTTCTTCAAGGAACGGAGGTCACAGTTGATGGAACAGCTCCACAGTCTTGATTTAGGACATGGATCCGCGCCGCAAGGTTTTCCGTACAAGTCTTCATCCCCTTGGAACAGTCCGAGATAGGAGGTTTTCATTTCTTATAGCTTCATGTTTGTATATTCTTGGTAAAGCATGTTTTCCCCTTCTTTCGTTAGTCGTAGCAGCTGCTAGCGAGAATGTATATGCATTTTCTTGGTTTTTTTTTGTCTTTTCTTGGTTTTTGTGGCTGCCCGCAGCACCCTCATCCGAGTGTGATTTTGTAATACTTTTGTAATCTATTGTATGTAAGGAGTTAAAAGGGGTTTACACTTGTTTCCAGGGTCACCAATGCAATAAGAGAGCCACAAAGTTATTTATTTTCTGATGTAGTAGGCTTGAGGAATGTAATGGTGTTCCTCTATAGCTTATAACGAGGCAGATGGTTGGTCAGATAAACGAAGTGAAATGCATATTTTGACTCATCAATCAAGTTGGGAGTAAAAAGAATAGATAGCTTCACATGGGCCATCCTTAAGGTTACTATCACAAAGCAGGTCAGTCTTTGAAGATGGCAAATGTTCCAGCACAAGAGGGCAGGCTCATTGCTTCTCTGATGATGCTACCTAGCCCCAAAGAGTTTCAGATTCCCATTCTCGCACAAGTAAATAAAACAAATGCTCCGATTCCGGTACCAATACGGGTTTTTAGGGGGATCTATTCCGCCGGAGCTCGCGCGGCTATGGAAAACTGTTTTCCGGGAAGCAGGATATGAGATATCCAGGTTCGTTTTTACTCGGATTCGCTAGGAGATGCTCCTGCACACGTCTGTTTCGCGTATACGTACTCTGATACCAGCAAGGCAACAAAGAAAAGCAATAGATACGAACAGATCATTCGCAAAAAACGAGATACGAATTGATATTTGGCGGTACAGAGGGTGGGAGGCCAAGATGTTTTTGTCGTTAGCATGTGATGTAGGTGGCCATGATTAGTGTGAAGGAAATCTCTCCGGTGACAAGGACAAATGCTGTGTGACGCCAAAGTAGAAACTTGGCGTGCAGGCTGCCTGCTGACGTTTCTAGAGCGCAGAGCGGCGGTACCTGACAGAAAGAAATTTGCTGTGCTTGCATTGTCACATGTATATACCTACTCTCATACTAGCAAGGCGACAAATAAAAGCTGTAGATACGAATAGATCATCTCAAAAGAAGATACATACGAGTACAAGGTTGTGACGCCGGAGCAGAAACGTGGCGTGCGGACTGCTGATGTTTCTAGATCTAGAGCGCCGAGGTAGTACACCTAGCAGAAAGAAATCTCTTGTGCTTGCATTGTCACGTGTGAGACACGAGCGATATTAGGCCATCCAAAGCCACGAAAGAGAAGAGATACTACATCATGTGGTATCTGCAGTGGCCTTCACGTAGACAGACGACAATGCTTAGTGCATAATGATTAGGGGGGAACATAAACATTAGGGCGATAGGTCCCCTAACGCGTCAGCGATCGATAGCGAGAGCATCCTTTCTTTAGGGAGCAAATAATTGCACTCCACTGGCATACTGGTTGTACCAGGAAAGAGCTAGTCCACTTCGCGTGGTGTCACCGGTTTGGATCGGCCTCTAAACAAAGGCGCACCAAACTACGCCGGAATCCCCTGGAAATCCGCTTGAAATACCCTCCCAGACCGGACGACGATGCTCCGAAGATCATAAATAGTAGGCAGTCCCCTTCGGCCCCCTCCCACCAGTGACTCGTGTGATGGACACCACCAGCAGCAACAACGCAGCCGCCACAATCCCCCTGCTCCGCCCGCCGCCAGCTTCGCTTGCTGACGTGCCCGTGCTCAGGAGGAGCCAGGCGCTGCGTGGCGCGCTGCTGCTGGCGGCAAACTACGCGGCGCTGTTCGTCGGGTCGGTGTCGTCCGGCCTGCTCTCCCGGTTCTACTTCGCGCACGGCGGCGCCGACCGGTGGCTGGCCACCCTCGTGCAGTCCGCCGGGTTCCCGGTGCTCCTCCTGCCGCCGCTGCTGTCTGCCCGACGGCGGCCGTTCGGCGGGTTCACGCCGCGCCTCGTCCTCTGCTGCGCGCTCCTGGGCCTGGTCATGGGCCTCAACAACCTGCTCTACGCCTGCGGCACCTCGTACCTGCCCGTGTCCACCACGTCGCTGCTCCTGTCCATGCAGCTGGCCTTCACGCTGGCCCTCGCGGCGGCGCTCGTCCGCGTGCCGCTCTGCTTCGCCAACGTCAACGCCGTCGTGCTCCTCACGCTCTCCTCGCTGCTGCTCGCGCTCCGGCACCGCGCCGGCTCATCAGAATCATTCCCCAGCGACGCGACCGGCCGGGACTACATGGTGGGCGTCGCGGCCACCCTCGGCGCCGCGCTCCTGTTCGCCCTCTACCTACCCGCGGCCGAGCTCCTCTACCGGCACGGCAAGTTCACGGGTTTCCGCATGGTGGTGGAGGCGCAGGTGATCATGGAGGCCGTCGCGACGGCCGTGGGAGCCGGGGGCATGGCTGTATCCGCGGGTGGCAAGTTGCCGTGGAGCGGCGTTGATCCGTCGTGGGAGCTGTCCCCGGCGGCCTACTACGCGGTCGTTGGGGCGGCGGTACTGAGTTGGCAGCTCTGCTTCCTCGGCACGGCGGGCACCGTCTTCCTGACCACGTCATTGCACGGCGGCATCTGCATGACGGCACTCCTCGTGGTTAACGTCGCCGCCGGCGTGGTCGTGTTCGGCGACGAGTTCGGCCCGGACAAGGCGGTCGCAATGATACTCTGCCTCTGGGCATTCTCGTCCTACTTTTATGGGGAGTACAAGAAAGGGCACAAGACGTCGTGGTACGAAGACCAGCATGGAGTTCTCGACCCAGTTTGATGGGTTTTGCTCTTATAAATAGTTCACCCCGAATTAGATAGGAGTACTCCAATCCAAGTGATGTTTCCGAACTGTCTTTACATAATGGAAATCCTTACTTTTTACTAAACCTGACCATCTAGGCAGCAGGCGCCCATTCCCATGTCGTCCCACTGGGCGCGCAGGAACCGTTCGTTCTCGAACGAACAGACGAGATCGCATAGTACCTGCGTGGCCTGTTCACAGCGCTCCGATAGAAGATGTACGCAGCAGATCACGCCCCGTGGCCGCGGTGGGTAACCGATGTCACCTGGGAGCCCCACGACGCCCACCCCCTCCTCCCGCATTAACTCTCCTTTCCGACCGTTTCGGTTTTCTCCCGCCCGCTTTTCTTCATTCCTTCGCCTAGAACTTTTTCTCGATTCTGCCGGATTTCGGCGAAGTTTCGGTGCATCTCCGGTGTTTTCTGCGTGCCCTGGGGTAGGTTTTCACCCACCCCGCGTTTTTCCTTGCAGCGATGTGCATCTCGTGTCATATTTTAGAGGGTTGCTCTCTTTTATCTGCAAAGGCGGCTTGAAATGATTTCTTCGTCCTTCTCCGCTGTCGTTTGAGCTCGTCGGAGTTTACAGGAGTTTATTCTCCAGCGCATTAGTGCCTATATAGTCGCCCGCGGTTGCCTCCCCGCTCCCCCGTTTCCTCATGTGCTCTATCTCTTCTCTGTTCTTGTACTGCCGTTTTTTTGGCAGAGATGCTATTTTTTTCCTAATTTCTGTAGTTAATATGTAGTTTATGTAGTTGCATGGCTATGGGTTGGATTGTGTGTGGCTGTTGTAAATGATGATTGAGTTATTAATGGGCGGGTCCTTTTTGGGATGTGTTTTTGTACCCATTTTTGGTGTAATTTCTGGCACACTCTATTTCACACACCTATATGGTATATCTAGATAATTGTAATTAAAACAAATGGATAACTATAATTGAAATAGGCGAGTAACTTCATATATAATGGGTGGGTAAGTTTATTTATGTGTATTTTATCTAGTTCATGTAGTTATCTAGCTAGTCAGCTTGTCTGAATTTTTGGTCGATTTAGTTAATTGCGGTTGGCTATGGGTTGGATTACTATGATGTTTTTTTTCATATCATGGGTCGCTGTTGTAAATGATGATGGAGTTATTGTTGAGATGCATTTTTTACCCATTTTGGTGTGCAATTTTTGTCATACTTTAATTCACACAAATAACTAGTATATCTAGATAACTGTAATTAAAACAAGTGGATAACTATAATTGAAACAGGTGAGCAACTTCATAAATAATGGGTGGGCACGTTTACCTTTTTACATAAATGACTGCTATATGTGGATGACTATAACTAAAACATGTGAGTAACTACTTTTATAATGGGAAGGTAGGTTTGTTTTGTAGGATTGTGGATGATGACCGTTTGCATGCATGTTTATCATTTTTTGCACATGTATTATGGTTTTATTCTAGCTATTATTTTGGCTTTGTGGTTTATCTAACCCTTTTTTTCTTTTTGGTATGTTTTGTAAGTTATAATATGACAGAAGAAACGTAAGGCTGCTGAGGATATTGGATATGGTGAACAACTATATGCATCTAGACGTGTATGGAACCGTGCATCTCCTCAGAATCTTGTCCTATTGAATAAAAAATTATCTCCTGATCAGAAAGCTTATGTGGTTTGTATGGAATTTGGTCCAATGCTTGATATCAAATGTCCCACTCTACACAACCCAGTTCTTTGGTTTGCAAAATTGTACGACAAGAAGACTCGTGAGTTTGTTGTCCTCGGGCGAGGTAGGATTCCGTTGAATGCGTGATAGTATTGGTTTGCCTATTGGGAGCATACCTGTCCCATATGGTGTTGATTATGATTGTGAGGCTACCCTTGCGCCTGATATTTTTCCCGATGATAGCAAGACCCTTGCTTCATCTCAGGTGTTTGAGATTTTGAAGGATATGGAAGATCACCAAGTTACTTTTCAGCAAACATATTTGATGTATCTTGTTTCGACAATGCTCTGCCCCGCAACCAGTAACCATGTTAGCAACAGATGCTATCCTATCATGGTTAGTTCTCATCTCACACTTGACCTTATAATTTTTTATTTGTTAATCTATATTTGTGTTTTCTGAGTGCCTAATTTTAAGTAATTTATGTGGATAACTTCCATGCTTTTGGGTGGATATTTTTTGTCTATGTGTGTGGGTAAATTTATGTAAGCTTGTTAAATATAGGTATTTTATCCTTGTTCTGTGCATGTGGATAATTTTAAGTTTTTATGTGGATAACTTACATGTTTTTGGGTGGATAACTTCAATTTTTTTTTGTTTTAACAGGCCAAAATTGGCAATGTAAATAACATGCAGTGGTGTAAGTTTGTTCCTGATCAATTTCAAGCAGAGATATCAAATGATGTTTATTCCTAGGCATGCCTATTCCATTTGCAGCTATTTGCATTTATTCATTTTTAGACTTTTTTGTGTACTTCTGTTTATCATGTTGTTTTTAATCATATAATTTGTTATTTTCATATGTTTATCAGCTGCTATATGTTGATTCGCTTGATGTAATTGGTATAGAGGATCTTGAATTGCCAAAAGCTAAATTTGCAGTAAATAGATGGTTGAGGGAGAATGTTGATAAAGTGTTGCTGGCTGATCAGATCGACAAGTCATCGTACAGAAAGATTGAGGTAATTTTTGTTTTGTCACGTGGATAACTATTGCGTTTTGGATGTGATAACCTATGGTTTTTGTTTGTTGATAATTTTTGTCTATAACTTATGCTTTTTGGCTCATATGTTTTCTGTTTTGTGTAAATGTAGCTTAAAACTCATCTTGGTATTAATTACAAACTTTTTGGTGGTGCCGATGGTTTCTCAGAGTGGATCGACACAAGTGTTGATCCAAGATGTATTAATGAGGTATTAAGTATTGCTTATGTAACACCTTTTTTTTTATCTTATTACCATATGTTATGTAACTATTCTTTTTCGTATTGTTTTTGTGCAGAAAAAAGCACGAGTTGCTAATCTGATTGGGATTTTTTCTGGCATGTTTGGTTTAATGACTTCACTTGCGCAAGGTTGGACATCAATGGAAGATAATGTGCAATCTGAAGTGGGATGTCAGTTTGGTGTTTTTAGTGAAGGTTTTGTGAGGGGTGGATCTAGTGCTGCTGCTCCTAGACCAGGGTCGCCCGCTCCTGCTCCGAGGCCTACGCGTGCGGGAGCCCGTAAGAAAAATGTTGCAAGTACCACAGTACCAGATGCATGGATATCTTCTGGTGTTCCTCTTTCCAAAGATCCTGTAGGTGGTCGTGAAAGAAGTCCATCTAAAGAGGTATCCCCTCTTGATATGCCTTATCGTGATAGCAGCAAAGAAGATGTTAACATGTTTGTGCGGGTTTCAAGGAAATGCACCGTGATACGTCGGAAACGTATCTATAATTTTTGATGTTCCATGCTTGTTTAGTATCTACTTTGCTTTGCTTTGCTTTGTCTAGACTTTGAGGTGTTTTTATATGTTTTCTGGAACTAACCTATTAACAAGTTGCCACAGTGTCAGTTGCCTTTTTTTTTTCTGTTTTTGGTTCGAGAAAGGCAGAAAATCAATATTCTTGGAATTGGACGGGACAAAAGCCAAAGTCAATATTTTACCGTGGGCAACACGAAGCTAGAAGACGAGATGGAGGAGGGCCTCGAGGGGGGCACACCCCTGGCCGCACGGGTGGGCCCACCCCGTTCCTAGGGAGGGTGCAGCTGCCTCAGGCACCCCCTCGGCCTCCCTCTTCGCCTATAAGAAGCCCCTGATGCAGAATCTCCACGAAACCGTTTGTATCCGCCGCCACCATCGTCCCTAGATCGGGGGATCTGAAGTTCTTCCCGGCACCCTGCCGGAGGGGAGATCATCCCGGAGGCCTTCTTCTCCGGTATGAAGCGTGAGTAGTTCCACCTTGGACTACGGGTCCATGTAGTAGCTAGATGGTCGTGTCTCCTCCTTGTGCTTTCATGTATAGATCTTGTGAGCTCCGTTCATGATTAAGGTCTAATCTATTTGTAATAATGCATGTTGTGTTTGCGGGGATCCGATGGATATTGAGATTACTATGTCAGATTGATTAATGGTTTTGTCTAATTGATTCTATCATGTCTGTGTTGTTTATGATCTTGCATGCTCTCTGTTGTTAGTAGCTATGTTGGCCAAGTAGTTGCTAGTGACTCCAAGAGGGGGTATTTATGCTCGATAGTGGGTTCATGCCTCTAGTTTCCAAGGGAAGTGACAGAAATCTCTTCGGTTGTAGATGTGTTGTTTCTACTAGGGAGAAAACAACGGTATCTTGTTCATGGAACAAGTGGATTGTTTACCTTACACACTTTTCTTAAAGTAGTTGTCTCTTGCTTGCAACTTAATACTGGAGGGGGTTCGGATGATAACCTGAAGGTGGACTTCTAGTCATAGATGCAGTTGGATGGCGGTCTATGTATATTGTTGTATTGACCAATCAAATCTCATAGGATCTTTTTGTCTAGTATTGCATTGTTATGCCTTGCTCAGTTCTTGTCAATTGCCCTGCTGTAATTTGTTTATCCTTCATGCCATGTTGTTTATCTAAGGAGAGCACCTCTAGTGAACTATGGACCCCGGTCTAGTCTTTACCATTGATACATCTTCCACTATTTACTTGCTGCAAACCACTCATCACCTTCCATACCATACATTTAATCCTTTGTTACAGCAACTGGTGAGATTGACAACCTCACTGTTTGTTGGGGCAAAGTCTTGAGTTTGTGTTGTGCAGGTTTCCACGTTGCTTGCAACACTTGTGTGACATTTCCTTCCTCCTACTGGTTCGATAACCTCGCTTTCTTACTAAGGGAAGACTTGCTGCTGTGCTGCATCACACCTTGCTCTTGGGGTTTCCCGACGAAGCGCTCCTACATCAACCAAGCATAACAACAAGTTTTTTGGCACCGTTGCCGGGGAGGCTAAGGACGTTTTCACAAGGGGAGTCCTCCTCAACCTTTCTCTTTACTTTGTTTTTAGTTTGCTTAGTTTCTTTTGCTTGGTTTTGTTTGCTTCTTTTTATCAAAAACTCAAAAAATAATTAGTTTAGTTTGGTTTGGTTTGCTTTCTCTATTAAAAAACACACAAAAATTAGTTCCTGCCCTAGTTGCTACCATGTCTGGTTTTGGTCCAATCTCTGTGACACCTATGGAAGAGATCTTCACTTTTAAGCAAAAAAGTGAAGAAAGTTTTAAAGAAGCTTGGTCTAGAATCTCTGCTTTACAAAGGGAAACTGAGCCTAAAATGAGTCTTAGATTGGTTATTAATAGTTTCTACCACAGTATTGCTTTTTATTATAGATATGCTTTGGATGCTGTGGCTGAGAAATATATTTTGCTATGTTCTGAGGATGAAGCTTTTGATGCCATAAAAAATTTATTATTTATAATAATATGGCAAGGAAGTCTCTTTCATAGATATTTTTGCTAGGTTGAACACTCTTCAGTCCAGTACTGCTGCTTTGAACAGTTGCTATCACACAATTATAGCGTACCATGATTACATTCCAATAAATTCTGAGCCTTCAAAGTGGTTTCCCACAGTCAAAGTCTCTATAAATACTACACTTTTTGATGCTCGCTGTGATATCATGTCTGAATTTTGCCTTATGCCTAAAGATATTTATGAATCTTTGAGTCTTTGGGGACTTTCTAAAGGAGGAGAAGAAATATCTCTTACCAATAATGCCACTTTATTACCCATTGGAATAGATGAAGGTGTGTTTACAAAAATTTCAGGGAAAATGGTGTCTACTGATTATCTTGTTATTGAATGTGTAGGCAAAGGACATATTATACTTGGAAGATCCCTACTTAAACACCTTGGAGCAATAATAGATGTAGGAAAAGGCATTATGCACTTTTCTCCTCTAGTAAGCACTCATATTTTCTCTAAAGAGAAGAAGAAAAGAAAGAAAGGAAAGAACAAGAGAGTTAATGCTTCATTTGAAAATACTTGATTTCTTGCTTCTTGTGCATAACTTAAAGGCATTAAAGAAAAGTACTTGTTGGGAAATAACTCAAGAGTTTCCTTGAGTCTTGGAAGTTATTACTTCAGTAATGAACTCTCCTTATCCTTTTTGTTTGCTTTTTGTGCCAAGAATGACCTCTAATGAGAGGGAAGTAAGATTTAGGGAGTTGCTGTCTCGAAACAGATTTTTGTCCTCCACCATAAAAATTCGTGAGGAGTCTCTGTAAGTCGGATTAAGATGAAAATTTACGAATAAATCCCCCAGTATGTTAGATAACTTTCTTTAGTTCAACACTTTTTGATTTGAGCAACAAAAGATTTTCGAAAAGATCGGTTTCTACCTGCTGGTCTGCTTTGACAGATTTCTGCCATTATTTGCATTTGCTTCTTATTGATTCCTTTTTGAGTTATCTTTTGGGGAATTAAGCTTTTTGAAGGAGTTGATATAGTAGCTTATGTTTTAGTGAAATTTTTTGCTGTTCCAAAGCTAAGCCTAAAGGTCTATTATCTTTTGAATACAGTAATGTTGCTAATGAAGATTGTGTGAAGTTTTGTATGAAGGAAAAAATTCAGGTGTAGAGAGAGAATGATGTAATGAGATGAAGAATGGACAAAACCCCAAGCTTGGGGATGCCACCCCGGTGTCACCCCAAGAAATATCCAAGAGGTACAAGCGTCAAAGCTTGGGGATGCCCAATGCATCCCCTTCTTCATCAATAAAAAGCTCAGGTATGTCTAGACACTTCGTTTTTATTATTTCATGCACTGTTGTGTTGTTCTTGGAGCGTATTAGTTTTCGTTTGCTTTGTTAGTTTGTTTAGTTAGCTTGAATAAAGTAGTTTGTACCCACGTTCTCGCCGTGTTGTTTCAAATAAGTTGATTGGTGTTGGAAAGGAGTAGAAAGTTCTTGCTTGGAAGTGCAAGCGGAGCTTGCATTGATTGTGACTTAGACTTTAGCATGACATGATAGCTGTTGTTTTTACCTTATGCTTAGTGATTATTATTGTAGCATGTCTTGTTCCAAACAATTGGGATTGCTTAGTGTGCCTTGAAGAAATCATGCGTTGTTTTAGCATACAAAAGCATAGTATTGTGGTATTCTCCTTTGATGCTTTGTTTGGGTTGACTTGGCACATGCTCACACCATGTTATAACTATGACAAGTCACTAATGCGTGCACCCAGTGTTGACATGGGACACTTCGTTGGAACCCCAAGAGCAAGGTGTGACGAGCACAACAACAAGTTTCCCTTAGTAGAGACCGAGGTTATCGAACCTGAAGGAGGAAGGAAACGTCTCAAAGGTGTTGCAAGCAACGTGGAGACCTGCACAACACAAACTCAAGACTTTGTCCCAACGAATCAGTGAGGTTGTCAAGCTCACCGGTTTGCTGTAACAAAGGATTAAACGTATGGTGTCGAAGGTAATGGTTTGCAGCAAGTAAACGAGTAACAGTGGAAGATGTATCAATGGTAAATCTTGGACCGGGGTCCATAGTTCACTAGAGGTGCTCTCCTTAGATAAACAACATGGCATGAAGGGTAAACAAATTACAGCATGACAATTGACAGGAACTGAGCAAGGCATAACAATGCAATTACTAGTCAGAAAGATCATATGAGATTCGATTGGGCAATACTACAAGATACATAGACCGCCATCCAACTTCATCTATGACTATAAGTCCACCTTCAGGTTAACATCCGAACCCCCTCCAGTATTAAGTTGCAAGCAACAGACAACTGCTTTAAGAAAAGTGTGTAAAGTAAATAGTCCACATGTTCTATGAACAAGAGACCGTTGTTTTCTCCCTAGTATCAACAACACGTCTACAACCGAAGATATTATTGTCACTTCCCTTGGAAACTAGAGACATGAACCCACTATCGAGCATAAATACCCCCTCTTGGAGTCACTACCAACTACTTGGCCAAGATAGCTACTAACAACGGAGAGCATGCAAGATCACAAACAACACAGACATGATAGAATCATAAAGACAAAACCATTAATCAAACCAACATAATAATCTCAAAATCCATCGGATCCCCGCAAACACAACATGCATGATTACAAATAGATTAGATCTTGATCATGAACGGAGCTCACAAGATCTATACATGAAATCACAAAGGAGGAGATACAACCATCTAGCTACTACTTGGACCCATAGTCCAAGGTGGAACTACTCACGCATCATACCGGAGAGAAGGCCTCCAGGATGATCTCCCCTCCGGCAGGTCCGGAAGTATACTCGAACCCCGATCTAGGGACGATGGTGGCGGCGACTACAGACGGTTTCGTGGAGATTTGATCGGGTCCTTAGGGTTTCTGCATCGGGGGCTTCTTATAGGCGAAGGGGGAGGCCGGGGCAGTGGCCAGGGGCCCCACACCCCTCCCAGGCGTGGGGCAGGGCCCACCCGCGCCTAGGGTGGGTCTGGCCACCCTGGCCGGCCTCTCCGGCTCCCCTCTAGACTTCTTGTTCCCCATGAAAAGTAATTGACTTTGACGTTTGTCGCATCCTATTCCAAGAATATTTATTTACTAAATTTTCTGAAACCAAAAACAGCAAAAAACAGGCATCTGGCACTGTTGCAACTTGTTAGTAGGTTAGTACAGAAAACATGTAAAAAGCACCTCAAAGTGTAGAAAAAGCAAAGCAAAGTAGATACTAACAAGCATGGAGCATAAAATATTATAGATACGTTTCCAACGTATCTGTCACCATAGCCTCTTTGATCATTTAGTCCTTGACTTGTAGTACCACTCTATGCTTTGATTAGTAATGTTTTGTCGCTCTGCATGATTATGGCCATTATTTATCTCTTAGTTGGTTGCTCCCAGTCTTTTGCTAGCCTCCACTTGTATGAGTAAGTTCTACTCATGCTTCCAACTCCCAAGAAACCTAGTTATTTCGAAGTGTCCACTATAAAGTCCTATGCATGGTGTGTCACACCATTCCAAGTATATTCTTGTTTTCAGCTATCTTACAATTAAAAAGTATTTTGTTATATGAAAACTTAGTGATTAAAGCCCTCACAAACTTGACGGCACACTCTATATTCTTTGCCCCTAATAAACCTGAACCATTGTGTCGTCTGTGTTGTATATGCTTGCACTTATACGTTGGAATTACCAGAACCATGTTGTCATGGGGAACATTTTCAACATTGCACTTGTACTTTGTACATAGTTGATATCATGCTCTTTTTTCTATGGATGTCATCGGTGTGAAATAAAGAGGGAGCTTGTAAGTCCATGGAGTTATGTATTTTGTGTTAGAGAAACGTCTGGGCCGCTAGTCTAAGCCATGCCTAATCACGGTGGAAACTTGCAGCATCACCATAATGAGCATTCTGTGAAGCATCCTCAATAAAAAGCTATGCACATAGTAAATAAAAAGATCTCTAAGATGTTCATTGTATGATTGCCTTGTCATTTTGGTTATGGAATAGCTCCTGTACCATGTGCAAGGGGTACCCTGTTGGCGGTTCTCTATGATACGCATGTACTTACTTTGACAAGAACTTACAGGTGACTGAAGTTGAGTAGCATGAGGTGTTACCCTTGTATTCAAGGGACATGAGATTGCCAACTTATACTTTGTCAAGCATATACTCCATAGTTTGTTCACTTTAACCTTAATCACTTTAAGATGCTTATGATAGGTGCAATGAGGGATGAAAGCTAACAAGTGCCATAATTTTTGGAAGCTCTTTTTGAAACTTGAAATCCATGCTTCCCTTATGAGGGCCTTTCTTCCACTATTATGTGGAGTCTCCACCTTCTACCTTTAGGCACCATTAAGAGAGCATAGTTTCCATTCTTAGTTCTATGTGCAGTGTCTCAAAAATTATTGATTGATGCATATTGTGATATTACTTGTTCTTGTGCTAATTTTATCTAGTCACTCTTATGAACTTTGAAGGTGTCCTATGCATCTATTTGCTACTCTATGAGGGACAAGCTAATTGCCACTATGCCATGTTTTCTGTATGTGAAACAAACAAACGTTTTTCAATGCATGTTATTCATGATCTTTGTTTGTAGCCTTTCATGTTGCATGCATAGTTACTATGTCTTATTGTTAGAACTCCATCTTTCATGCACATGTTTAGAGTTCTTTGATCCCAGCTTTCAATGCTTGCAAATGGTTTGATCTTGGTTTTGATGCTGCATTACCTAAAACATTATTCTTTTATCACTTACCTACTCAAGGACGAGGAGGAGTTAAGCTTGGGGATGCTTGATACATCGGAAACATATCTATAATTTTTGATATTCCATGCTTGTTTAGTTCTACTTTGCTGTAAGATCCCTCCTTTATAAAGGAAAAGGATCCCTGTGATTGCAATGCTAGTCCCTGGATCAATGCTAGCATCCACAGTTTAAGATGAAGTACACAGAAACAAAGGTCATTATTATATTCATTCCAGAGACAAACATAGTCTTTACAACTCCAAGGCCACATGCCTAGTACAATAGTTTAAATAAGTAAATAGATAAAAGTCTTCATCTTCATGTGCCACAGGCAAACATGTTGAGTGTAGACTCATGACTCCTAATCCTCATCAGAGTAACCTGCAACATCACAAGTTACAGCCACAGTGGGTCAATACATTGGAATAGTATTGGCAAGTGATACCTTAGTATAATTTTTGGTGGACTAGATACTATATGCAGTTTTGGCTAAGTGTAGCTTAGGCTTGCTTTGATCAAAATAGGTTTTGCCTATTAGTTGAAATCACTGAGTTTTTCTTTGTCAAAACTTCTCCCAAGGAACCACCAATAGACATTGAGGTCCTTCACCCTTGTTCACCCACAAGTTTTACTTAGAAATTGGGATGAGGAGATTCTTGATAGCTTCCATGTCTTGATGCTCAAGTTGTCCAATACCAGGGACATGGCTAAGTACTTAGTTTCTTCCATCTGCAGAGGTTGTGCACTTTCCCCACCAGACTTGATTTTCACCAAGACAGGACCTTTCAGAAGCCTTCTCTTAGACCAAATGGACGCGTTCCAACCTATCATCCCACTACCACCAACTGTCCAAATGGCTAAGTTCTAGCATCCTATGTGATCCAGGCAGAGCCCATATTGCCAAGTGGCTGCACTAGAAGCTTCTTAGCACTTGGCCTCTAAAATCTCTTTGTTCCTGAGTGGCTTTCCACAAGTGAGATACACAAGGTAAACCATATAAATGGGCCTTGTGTAACCACTCAACATAAACCATTCCTTCCATTCCACCCAGGTGTTTCATTCACTTAGTTGTTTTATTAGGCAAAACACAAGTCCAAAGACTTAGAAATATTTTCATCATAGCATGTATATTTCACCACCCTTGGTTACTACTAGCTAGGCTAAGCATGGCATAGATAAGCATCTTAACTTAGAAATTTCCTAGCAATTCTACACTACTAGGATTTCCCAACATGGCATATAAGCAAAATATAACATGCAAGACTAGCAAAATATTACTAATGCTTAGTAAAAAAATAGGGATAAAAATATCATGAAGCACCACTTGCCTTGGTAGTTTGGAGAGTAGTTACACTCCTCACAATCACAATCACTATTGGCACCAAAATCTACACATAGAATCATAGCAACAAATCACATACAAAATATATACAAACAAAAATGTATGAATGCATGCAATATGATATGAGATGATTTTCTAAACACAACAATTACAAGTGCACAATACTGGTTCATAAACAAGTTCAAAACTTGCCAAACAACATTTATTTAAACCTTAAAACATTTCTTAAATAATGCATATACTCAAAATAGGCCTACACATGTTTCTGTAAATAAAGTCATTTTAACAGAAGAAAAACATTAAACACATTGCATATTTAGAAAGGTATTGTTCTCCTAATTCCATTGATATAAAATTTGTCAAATTTGAACGTGGGAATCAAAAGTTATGGCTAAATCAAATTCAAACATCTAATAGATTCAAATCCTGTTTTTAAATCTAATATCTAGCCACGCGTCACGCTCTGATTGGAGCGTACCGGTTCGCGTCGGATCACGCTCCTGAGCCGCTGGATCTAACTTAATCGCGCGGCTCAGATTGAATCGTACCGCTTCGTCCAGATTCTATCGTATCCGCAGGATCTAGATCTAACGGCGCTCAGCACTCGACCATCCAGTGGCGGCGCTGGCGGCGGCAGGCGGCGACACCTCTGTCAGAACTGCTACCGGCGTTCTAGGTAGCGTGGGAGAGGGGAAATGGGCTTACCAAGCTCGCCGTGCGATGCTGATGCTCAAGGTGGCGATGGCTGGTCAAGGGGCGCGCTGTAGTGGCCGAGGGAGCTCGTCGGAGTTGCTAGCGGCGTCAGTTGCTTGCTGTCGAAGACATTGCCGAGGTTCTGCGTCGACCTAGCACGAGCCAGGTGGTTTAGGAGATGCGCAAAGGCCTGGCGATCAAGACAGTACCAAAGGGAAGGCGAGGGGCGGTTTCATTTTACCTGAATCGCACGTCGGAGTCGAGCGGCACCTCAGGTGCTCGCGGGTGTGGACGAAGACGTCGTTCTGGGTCACGAGAAAGCAAACAAAGGGCATCAGTGAACGCGCAAGGACGTGCTGGTTACGATGGTTTGAACCAGAGACAGGGGGCCGGTCTGTACTCACCGAGATTGGTTGCTGGAGTGCGTCTGTCTGCGGCGCGATCAAGGGCACCCCGTGGCGGAGAGGTGGCGCTAGGTGAGGGGAAATGGCCGCGGTGCAGAGGGGTTTATGTAGGCAGAAGGGGAGCGGCGATTAAGTGCAAAATCAATGGAAATTAAGCCCGCAATGACTACGACGAGGTAACGACGGAGCGAGCGTCGCGTCCGCGCGTGATTGACGACGACGACGACGTGGTCGCAGGGTCCACTTGTCAGCGAGTGAAACAGAGAGGAGGTGGGGTCGTGTGGTCAGTGACTTGGGTGTGTTAAATGCATGAGTGAGAGAGAGGGGGAACCCGGGTGGGCTTAGTGGGCTGATTCCACCATTGGGCTAGATAGGTGGCGCCGGCCTTTTTCCAATTCTTTTCTCCTTTTCTTTTTCTGTTTTCAATTTCAGGAATCAAATTCAAATGATTTCAAAACCTATTTGAATTCAAATCTTTTCAGGATTTTTGCAGTGTGCAACAATCACATTTCTGGGCATAAAACTAAGTGGTCACTTTGAGTTGGCTTGGTCACTTGGAAAAAGATAAATAAGAAGTGGCATAGCACTAGTTTGAATAAGTTTTGAAATTTGTTTTCAAATAAAATTTGTTTTGAAACTTTGGTTTAAATCTTAGCAATCTAGTAATACAACCTGAGAGCAATAAGACAACAAAGTTTGGTTTCATGAACATCTAACTCACATTGGAGATTTGTACTTGTTTCAAATGCTGATCACATAAAATAATGAGCTCATATGCTCCTGTTTTTGAATTGATTTATTTGAAATGAACTCTATATGATCATGGATGCATGGATGATATGCATGAGTTTGAAACATGATTTTTGGGATGTTACAAATCTAACCCCTTAAGGTGAATCTCGCCCTCGAGATTCGGATTGGCTAGCAAATAGGTGAGGGTGGTCTTTCCGAAGATCATCTTCTCTTTCCCATGTTGCTTCCTCTTCGGAATGATGATTCCATTGAACTTTGCAGAACTTGGTAGTCTTATTCCGTGTAAACCTTTCTGCAGTCTCAAGAATTTTGATAGGTTTCTCTTCATAAGTGAGATCACTTTCTAATTGAACCTCTTCCAAAGGTTTGGTATCCTTCAAAGAAGTTTCTTCCATTTCTGGAAGATATTTCTTAAGCTGACTCACATGAAACACATTATGAACAGCTGACAAAGACTCTGTCAATTCAATTTCATAAGCAACTTCTCCTTTACGACTCAGAATCTTGAATGGTCCAACATATCTTGGAGCCAACTTCCCTTTGACTCCAAACTTCTTCACTCCACGAAGTGGTGACACTCTAAGATAAGTTCTATCACCAACTTCATAGGTGACTTCTCTACGCTTAGGGTCTGCGTAGCTTTTCTGTCAGGACTATGCTATCTTTAATCTGTCCTTAACCAACTTGACCTTCTCTTCAGCTTCTTTGATAAGTTCTGGTCCGAACAAACTTCTTTCTCCCACACCATTCCATAGTAATGGGGTGGTACATTTTCTCCCATAGAGAAACTCAAATGGTGCCATCTCAATGCTGGCTTGATAGCTGTTGTTATAAGAAAATTCTGCGTAAGGCAGACTTTCATCCCAACTGGCTCCATAGTCTAGGGCACATGCCCTCAACATGTCTTCAAGAATCTGATTAGTCCTTTCCGTCTATCCATCAGTTTGAGGATGAAAAGCAGTGCTGAATTCCAACCTCGTTCCCAATGACTCATGTAATTGCCTCCAAAAATGGGAACTGAATTGGGTTCCTCTATCTGACACAATACTCTTGGGTACTCCATGTAGACATACAATTCTACTCATATATATCTTGGCTAACTTAGCACTTGTACAGGTTGTCTTCACGGGTATGAAATGATCCACTTTAGTTAGGCGATCCACTACTACCCAAATAGAATCATATCCTGACCGGGTCCTTGGTAATCCGGTAATGAAATCCATACCAATCTTGTCCCACTTCCAATCAGGAATAGGAAGTGGTTGAAGCAAACCTGCTGGTTTCTGATGTTCCGCTTTCACTCTACTACACACATCACACAAAGCAATATGTTCGGCGATGTCCTTCTTGAGATTATTCCACCAAAATTTTTCCTTCATATCCATGTACATTTTGGTGTTACCCGGATGAATGGAATATGGTGAGTTGTGTGCTTCTTGCAAAATAAGTTTCCGAAGCTCCGGATCTTGTGGAACACAGATACGTTTTCCATGCCATAAAGTAACCTGTTCGTCTTCATGGAATCCTTTGGCTTTTCCTTTACTGATCTTTTCCTTGATCTCTTCAATTTCCTTATCAGACTTCTGGGCTTCCTTGATTTTGTCCAACAAAGTAGGTTGAACATCCAAAGACATGAGATGTCCTTCGGGCACAATCTCCAAACTAAGGTCTCTAAATTGGGCACACAGATCATCTGGCAGTTCTCCCTTAGTAAGGACATTTACAAAAACTTTACGGCTTAGAGCATCTGCTACAACATTTGCTTTACCGGGATGGTATTGCAAACTCAAGTCATAGTCTTTGATGAGTTCTAGCCATCTTCTTTGTCTCATATTAAATTCTTTCTGGGTGAAGATATACTTCAAACTCTTGTGATCTGTGAACACTTCACATCGCTTTCCCAAAAGATAGTGTCTCCATGTTTTGAGTGCATGGACAACAGAGGCTAACTCTAAATCATGAGTAGGATAGTTCACTTCATGAGTTTTGAGTTGTCTCGAGGCATAAGCCACAACTTTTCCTTCTTGCATAAGTACTGCACCCAAACCATGATGAGATGCATCACAATACACTTGTAAATCCTTCTCCAAATCTGGCAGACATAAGACTGGTGCTGTCACAAGTCTCTTCTTCAATTCTTGAAAGCTGAGTTCACAACCTTCAGACCAAGCAAATTTCTTGTCTTTCTTTAGCAATTCTGTCATAGGCTTAGCTACCTTGGAGAAATTTTCAATGAATCTTCTATAGTAGCCTGCTAAGCCAAGGAAACTACGAACTTCTTTCACTGATTTGGGAGATTCCCATTCAGTTACAGCTGAAACTTTAGCAGGATCAACTGCAACACCATCTCCTGACACAACGTGTCCAAGAAATCCAACTTCATTCAACCAGAATTCACACTTGTTGAATTTGGCATAAAGTTTATGCTCTCTAAGCTTCTCAAGTATCAAATGCAAATGTCCTTCATGTTCTTCTTTGCTCTTGGAGTAGATTAAAATGTCATCGATGAAAACGACAACAAACTTATCAAGGAATTCCATGAACACCTTGTTCATCATATTCATGAAGTATGCTGGAGCATTGGTCAAACCAAATGGCATCACGGTATACTCATACAATCCATACCTTGTGGTGAAAGCTGTCTTAGGTATGTCTTGTTCCCTTATCTTGAGTTGGAAATAACCTGACCGGAGATCAATCTTTGAGAACACACAAGCTCCTTCTAACTGATCAAACAAGTCATTGATTCTAGGCAAAGGGTATTTGTTCTTGATAGTCACCTCATTGAGTGAACGGTAATCTATGCATAACCTTTGACTTCTATCCTTCTTTTCCACAAACAAGACTGGGGCTCCCCAAGATGAAGAACTTGGTTGAATAAATCCTTTCTGCAACTGTTCTCCAAGTTGTTTCTTGAGTTCTTTCAGTTCATCAACTGACATCTTGTATGGTCTCTTTGCTATTGGTCCAGAACCTGGTAGCAAATCAATGAGAAACTCCACATATCTATCCGGTGGCATTCCCGGCAATTCTTCCGGAAACACATCCGGATATTCACTCACAATTGGCACACTGTCTATGCTAACCCCCTTAAGAGAATTTAGCATACCCCTTTTTGCTTCAAAGTTGGTCATGAACCTGATCCTTTTATTTTCTGGAGTTGTGAGTGATACAGTATGGTTGGCACAATCTATCATTCCCTTGTGCTTAGTCATCCAGTCCATTCCCAAAATAACATCCAATCCTTGGGAATTTAGGATTATCAAGTTAACGGGAAACTTATACTTCCCAAACTCTATGACTAGATCATGACATCCTGAATTCACTATCATTTCTCCGCTAGGAGAACTTACTTTTATAGGACACCCAATAGTTTCTACCGGCAGTTCATTTCTTTCAACAATGCTCTTGATATGAATGAATGAGATGCACCAGTATCAAAGAGAACAAATGTTGGAACGGAATTGAGTTTGAACTTACAAGCAACAACATCAGGCTCCTCATAGATTTCCTCCACATTGATGTGGTTCACTTGTCCCTTCTGAAAAGGGTTAGGCTTGTTGGGTCCTTCAACTTTCTTTCCGGGCATTCATTTGCATAATGCCCCATCTTCTTGCACTTGAAACACTCAACCTGACTAATGTACTTCTTGACAGGCTGACTTCCACTGCCACTTCCACTACCACTGTGGTGGCTCTTATATCCACCCTTGTGGTTCTTGTATTTGTCATTGTCATGACTACGATGATGCTTGTTTTCATGATGACGGTTGTGGTTGTGGTGCTTGTTAAATTTCCCATGCTTGTGGGATCCTGAGCTTCCACTATCATCATAATGGGAACGTTTGTGAGACGATCCCGAGCTGTGCTTGTCCGAGTGCTTTCTCTTCCTACTCTCAACTTGCTTCATTTTGTTCTCCAAAATAGCAGCCTTATCACAAAGAGACTGGTATGTGGGAACATAGGCCACTGATAGCTGCAGGTTTAGTTCATCATTCAACCCTTCAAGGAATTTTTCCTTCCTCTTAGCATCAGTGTCAACTTCATCCGGTGCATAACGCGCCAGATTGTTGAACTCCTCAATATACTCAACCACGCTGCGGTGGCGCTGCTTCAGATTATGGAACTCTTTCTTCTTCAAACTCATCACTCCGGATGAGATGTGAGCAGTACGAAAGCCATCTTCAAAGATAGCCCATGTCACATCTTCAATGGGAGTGGTGATCTGGAAGTTATCCCACCAAGTGGCTGCTGGTCCTTCCAACAAGTGAGCTGCAAATCTGACTTTCTCTTCATCAGTACAGCCAACTGTTACCAAGTCCTTGTTCACGGAGCGTAGACAATCATTGGCCACCATAGGATCAGTTGTTCCTGAGAACTTTGCTGGCCTCAATCTCAAGAACCTGGTAAGCATGTCAAAACCCGGTGGGTTGTTGTTGTTGTTATTATTGTTGTTATTGTTGTTGTTGTTGTTGTTGTTGTTGTTGTTGTTGTTGTTGTTGTTGTTGTTGTTGTTGTTGTTGTTGTTGTTGTTGTTGTTGTTGTTGTTGTTGTTGTTGTTGTTGTTCTGGTTCTGGATGAACGTAGTCATCATTTGCATCAGCTGAGTCTGAGCTGTCATCATTTGCTGCATCTCAGGAGTGATGTTTTTGTTATTGGGGTTGGGATTGGCACGACGGGGAGGCATCTGTGGTTTGTTCAATAGAGATAAGAATGAGATACCCATAGATGCTTTTATGCACAATACATCACATAAACAATCACCAAGCATGCATCATAACAATAATAGTTCAACAACAAAACGACAAGTTCGCAAAGTAAACACACAAATAACAAGCCATCCACATGTTGGATGGTCATTGTGACTCAAATAAAGTATGATAAATAAATGATAAATGAGTAGTCATCACTACTCCTCGGCATTAACCTCCTCCTCGACAAAGGTAAGACCTGCATTCTCCATAGAGGTCTTGTATTCCTCGACATTGGTGGTCAAGGTCTCTACTTTGGCTTTGAGAGCCCTCTTCTGAGAACGAAGCCTCTCAATCACAGTCTGTTGATGATCGAGCTCGAAGTCCTTGGCCTGCAGTTCTTCAGTCATGTCCCGAATCCTCTTGTTCCTATCTTCGACTCGCTTCTCTTGACTCTTGAACTTTCTGTCTTGGCTCTCGAACTTTGCCTCCATCTCCTTGACTATCTCATCTTGCTCCGCGAAGAGCTTGTCCTTCTCACGAAGCTACACCTGGAGTTCGTCATTGCTAAGCATGACGTTGGTCCTATCAGTGTCCACGTGCCTAAGAAGAACCTCTAAGTCCTGGAGGTATAGGCGAATCGGCTCAGCTGTATCCCTCGAAGTGTCCTCGAAGTCGATGGCCTCTCCATCCTCATCACGTCTACCGAAGACGTGGAAGTGAGTACCTCTAACCTGTCGAGAGTGTCTCCCTAACAGACATCCAATCAAGTCCTACATGACTACCTCTAGGCCTCTCTCCTTGTCATCGTGCATGAGCTTGAAGATGATAGCCTCCGTGGTAGGCTCAGTCTGGCGTCCGGGCTGGTTGACCTTGAAACCCCAAAGGTCTTTCCTCTCAAACTTGGCGAGGGGAAGCACCATGATGGTAGGAAGAGGGAGATTGAGAAAAGTAGTGAGCTCAATAATACGAGGGCCAAAGCGAGTTCCCTGTAACTCCTCAACAGTGCTGATGGTAACATTAGGCATCTATTTATAAGATAGAAAAAGTTAGAAACAACACAATTTAAGATAAAACACAAGGCAAATCGTCACATACATATCCTTGGAAATCAAAACACACAACTCATGGCATACATGGATCCATTACAACAACCAAAGTTCAACTTATTCTAAGCAACATTTGGAAAATAAGGTGATAAGTGGTGGTCCAACTAACGAAGTAAGTTACAATCCCAACTCACTAGATATGTTGGCTAACACAATATTTCTAGAAGCAATCACTCTATCTTGAGCACATGACTCCATTACTAAGTCTATAATGTCTCCTCTTAAGGTTTGGTTGGTAGCCTCCAACTCTTGGGTATGTTTCTTCTCTTCTTTTAGGCTATTTTGGATGTTGAACATTCTGCAATTGACTCTATCACCAAGTTCTTTGATGGTCTTCCAAGTCGCATCCCTTGTCGAGTCAAAGAATGTAGGGTGCATCATGAATTGGTGAACATGCATTATCCTGATTCCTTGTGGTTGTCTTCCTTGTTTTATACAAGTGAAGTTGCACCCACCAAGACTCAACTCCTTCATCCACCACAGAAATCCTTTGTACAATTTGCTCCATGTATTTCCATTGCAACCATGAGGTCCTTGAGAGCCTTGGGGAATTCTGTCTCACACTCCAAAGTCATTGTCATGAGTGGTCCTTTCCTTACGGCTTCGTTGATGGAGTTCATCTACAAATAGAGATGAGAAAGAAGATTAGAAAAGTTTACGAGAAGAATAGACAAGTGTAGAAGTTGTTGAAATTTTTTCCTTAGTGGTTTCCAATCCTAGGGTCATAATCCTACAGGCAACACAGTGCTCTGACACCATCTGTAAGATCCCTCCTTTATAAAGGAAAAGGATCCCTGTGATTGCAATGCTAGTCCCTGGATCAATGCTAGCATCCACAGTTTAAGATGAAGTACACAGAAACAAAGGTCATTATTATAGTCATTCCAGAGACAAACATAGTCTTTACAACTCCAAGGCCACAGGCCTAGTACAAGAGTTTAAATAAGTAAATAGATAAAAGTCTTCATCTTCATGTGCCACAGGCAAACATGTTGAGTGTAGACTCATGACTCCTAATCCTCATCAGAGTAACCTGCAACATCACAAGTTACAGCCACAGTGGGTCAATACATTGGAATAGTATTGGCAAGTGATACCTTAGTATAATTTTTGGTGGACTAGATACTATATGCAATTTTGGCTAAGTGTAGCTTAGGCTTGCTTTGCTCAAAATAGGTTTTTCCTATTAGTTGAAATCACTGAGTTTTTCTTTGTCAAAACTTTTCCCAAGGAACCACCAATAGACATTGAGGTCCTTCACCCTTGTTCACCCACAAGTTTTACTTAGAAATTGGGATGAGGAGATTCTTGATAGCTTCCATGTCTTGATGCTCAAGTTGTCCAATACCAGGGACATGGCTAAGTACTTAGATTCTTCCATCTGCAGAGGTTGTGCACTTTCCCCACTAGACTTGATTTTCACCAAGACAGGACCTTTCAGAAGCCTTCTCTTAGACCAAATGGACGCGTTCCAACCTAACATCCCACTACCACCAACTGTCCAAATGGCTAAGTTCTATCATCCTATGTGATCCAGGCAGAGCCCATATTGCCAAGTGGCTGCACTAGAAGCTTCTTAACACTTGGCCTCTAAAATCTCTTTGTTCCTGGGTGGCTTTCCACAAGTGAGATACACAAGGTAAACCATAGAAATGGGCCTTGTGTAACCACTCAACATAAACCATTCCTTCCATTCCACCAGGTGTTTCATTCACTTAGTTGTTTTATTAGGCAAAACACAAGTCCAAAGACTTAGAAATATTTTCATCATAGCATGTATATTTCAACACCCTTTGTTACTACTAGCTAGGCTAAGAATGGCATAGATAAGCATCTTAACTTAGAAATTTCCTAGCAAGTATACACTACTAGGATTTCCCAACATGGCATATAAGCAAAATATAACATGCAAGACTAGCAAAATATTACTAATGCTTAGTAGAAAAATAGGGATAAAAATATCATGAAGCACCACTTGCCTTGGTAGTTTGGAGAGTAGTTACACTCCTCACAATCACAATCACTATTGGCACCAAAATCTACACACAGAATCATACCAACAAATCACATACAAAATATATACAAACAAAAGTGTATGAATGCATGAAATATGATATGAGATGATTTTCTAAACACAACAATTACAAGTGCACAGTACTGGTTCATAAACAAGTTCAAAACTTGCCAAAGAACATTTATTTAAACCTTAAAACATTTCTCAAATAATGCATATACTCAAAATAGGCCTACACATGTTTCTGTAAATAAAGTCATTTTAACAGAAGCAAAACATTAAACACATTGCATATTTAGAAAGGTCTTGTTCTCCTGATTCCATTGATATAAAATTTGTCAAATTTGAACGTGGGAATCAAAAGTTATGGCTAAATCAAATTCAAACATCTAATAGATTCAAATCCTGTTTTTAAATCTAATCTCTAGCCACGCGTCACGCTCTGATTGGCGCGTACCGGTTCGCGTAGGATCACGCTCCTGAGCAGCTGGATCTAACTTAATCGCGCAGCTCAGATTGAATCGTACCGCTTCGTCCAGATTCTATCGTATCCGCAGGATCTAGATCTAACGGCGCTCAGCACTCGACCATCCAGTGGCGGCGCTGGCGGCGGCGATAGATGGCGACGCCTCTGTCAGAACTGCTACCGGCGTTCTAGGTCGCGTGGGAGAGGGGAAAGGGGCTTACCAAGCTCGCCGTGCGATGCTGATGCTCAAGGTGGCGATGGCTGGTCAAGGGGCGCGCTGTAGTGGCCGAGGGAGCTCGTCGGAGTTGTTGGCGGCGTCAGTTTCTTGCTGTCGAAGACGTTGCCGAGGTTCTGCGTTGACCTATCACGATCCAGATGGTTTAGGAGATGCGCAAAGGCCTGGAGATCAAGACAGTACCAAAGGGAAGGCGAGGGGCGGTCTCATTTTACCTGAATCGCACGTCGAATTCGAGCGGCAACTCAGGTTCTCGCGGGTGTGGACGAAGACGTCGTTCTGGGTCACGAGAAAGCAAACAGAGGGCATCAGTGAACGCGCAAGGACGTGTTGGTTACCATGGTTTGAACCAGAGACAGGGGGGCGGTCAGTACTCACCGAGATTGGTCGTCGGAGTGCGTCTGTCTGCGGCGGCGCAAGAGCGATTGCGGGCAGCCTGGTGGCGGAGAGGTGGCGCTAGGTGAGGGGAAATGGCCGCGGTGCAGAGGGGTTTATGTAGGCAGAAGGGGAGCGGCGATTAAGCGCAGAATCAATGGCAATTAAGCCCGCAGTGACTGCGGCGAGGTAACGGCGGAGCGAGCGTCGCGGCCGCGCGTGATTGACGACGACGACGACGTGGTCGCAGGGTCCACTTGTCAGCGAGTGAAACAGAGAGGAGGTGGGGTCGTGTGGTCAGTGACTTGGGTGGGTTCGTCTGTGAGTGAGAAAGAGAGAGGGGGAACCCGGGTGGGCTTAGTGGGCTGAATCCGCCATTGGGCTAGATAGGTGGCGCCGGCCTTTTTCCAATTCTTTTCTCCTTTTCTTTTTCTATTTTCAATTTCAGGAATCAAATTCAAATGATTCCAAAACCTATTTGAATTCAAATCTTTTCAGGATTTTTGCAGTGTGCAACAATCACATTTCTGGGCATAAAACTAAGTGGTCACTTTGAGTTGGCTTGGTCACTTGGAAAAAGATAAATAAGAAGTGGCATAGCACTAGTTTGAATAAGTTTTGAAATTTGTTTTCAAATCAAATTTGTTTTGAAACTTTGGTTTAAATCTTAGCAATCTAGTAATACAACCTGAGAGCAATAAGACAACAAAGTTTGGTTTCATGAACATCTAAATCACATTGGAGATTTGTACTTGTTTCAAATGCTGATCACATAAAATAATGAGTTCATATGCTCCTGTTTTTGAATTGATTTGTTTGAAATGAACTCTATATGATCATGGATGCATGGATGATATGCATGAGTTTGGAACATTATTTTTCGGATGTTACATTTGCTTTGCTTTATCTACACTTTGAGGTATTTTTATATGTTTTTCTGGAACTAACCTATTAACAAGTTGCCGCCGTGCCAGTTGCCTGTTTTCTTCTGTTTTTGGTTCTAGAAAGGCAGAAAATCAATATTCTCGGAATTGGATGGGACAAAATCCAACGTCAATATTTTACCGTGGGCAACACGAAGCCAGAAGATGAGATGGAGGAGGGCCTCGAGGGGACCACACCCCTGGCCACGCGGGTGGGCCCACCCCGCGCCTGGGGGGGGGGGTGCAGCCGCCTCGGGCACCCCCTCGGATCCCTCTTCGCCTATAAGATGCCCCTGATGCAGAAACCCTAGGCACCGATCAAAACTCCCCGAAACCGTCTGTAGACGCCGCCACCATCTTCCCTAGATCGGGGGGATCTAAAGTTCTTCCCGGCACCCTGCCGGAGGGGAGATCATCCCGAAGGCCTTCTTCTCCGGTATGAAGAATGAGTAATTCCCCTTGGACTACAGGTCCATGTAGTAGCTAGATGGTTGTGTCTCCTCCTTGTGCTTTCATGTATATATCTTGTGAGCTCCGTTCATGATCAAGATCTAATCTATTTGTAATCATGCATGTTGTGTTTGTAGGGATCCGATGGATACTGTGTCAGATTGATTAATGGTTTTGTCTTATTGATTCTATCATGTCTGTGTTGTTTGTGATCTTGCATGCTCTTCGTTGTTAGTAGCTATCTTGGCCAAGTAGTTGCTAGTGACTCCAAGAGGGGGTATTTATGCTCGATAGTGGGTTCATGCCTCTAGTTTCCAAGCGGCTACAGAACGTTTCGTGGAATTTTTATCGGGTGCTTAGGGTTTTGGCATCGGGGGGACTTTATAGGCGAAGAGGTGAGGAAGGGGGCCACCAGGGCGGCTACACCCCCTAGGCGCGCCTAGACCTAGGCCGCGCCACCAGGGGGTGTGGCCCCCTGGTGAGTCTTCTCCGTTTCGTACTCTGGCTTCGTGTTTCCCACGGTAAAATATTGAATTTGGATTTTGTCCCGTCCAATTCCGAGAATATTGATTTTCTGCCTTTCTGTAACCAAAAATAGAAGAAAACAGGCAACTGGCACTGTGGAAACTTGTTAATAGGTTAGTACCAGAAAACATATGAAAACACCTCAAAGTGTGGACAAAGAAAAGTAGATACTAAACAAGCATGGAACATAAAAAATTATAGATACGTTTCCGAGGTATCAAGATCTCCATGTGATTTGGTGACCATTGTAAGAATATTTGATTTCAATCTAAATATGTTGCACAATGTTTTCTATCCTTGATCTTATTGTTATGAGTGAGTAGTCCTCATGGGTTGCGGGTTGGGGTGAAACCACATAGCGATTATATGCATCTAATACATGGGAATATTGTGTGGTGATTGAATAGGAGATATGTATTTTTGTTTCTTTGTCTC
Organism: Avena longiglumis; assembly: GCA_030063025.1. Taxonomy (NCBI): domain Eukaryota; kingdom Viridiplantae; phylum Streptophyta; class Magnoliopsida; order Poales; family Poaceae; genus Avena; species Avena longiglumis. The sequence goes on along the minus strand of CP125976.1, from coordinate 110,164,584 downwards.
TTATATCGATCCATGTACTTGTAGGTACCCAAGATCTCAGGGATTGATAAAGGATTGAGGTGAGATGAGTGGTGGATGACGACTTCATGTGAAACCTAGTAATAGAAAGAGGAGTACGGTCTTCGTTTAGGGATCCACTTTGGAGTAACATCAACATCACCATTCTTAAAGCTTTGATATGTATTTTACATAATAATTGTTATAACCCGTTGCTTCGTGGTATAATGGTTGGATCAAAAGAATATTGGTATGCTTGTGGCTCACACGGGCTTTAGTGTTTATGGATGTGCTTCCTACAACCCTATCTATATTATATCATTTCACACATGAATGTGCTTATTATTATCTTTAATTCTTTATCCCATATGTATGTGCATCTATAGGTGAATCTTCAACCCCGGTCTATTTCCATCCATTGCAATAACCAACGATTCAAAGTAAACTAAAAAGGTCCGATAAACATAAGGTAAAATGAGTAAGCAAGTCTTGTAGGAGTTACTTATATTTCCATACATCAATTTTTTCCCAAGGTTTGATAAACTTAGATCTACTAGGTAAAAAGATACTATACTCAATATGTACTCTAGATCAAAGATATCAGCAAGCACTACACGTAGTAGTGCTTGGTCAGGAAGGTCTTGAGCCAAAGCTCCATGTGGTCCTCCACCATCTGAACAAATCTATTTCCCTGGGCCCTATTGTTGAAGAGGTGGCTAGGCGCCACCATCAGAGCCTCAGGGCTGAAGTCGGTGGCGCTCATGACGGCGTCGTAGAGAGCTGGGTGCACATCGGGAGGGGAAGTAGTGGTGATGGAGGCCGCCACGACTTTCATGGCCTCGGTCATGCAGGTTATGGCAACGACGTCCTCCTCTCCTAGCAGCGACCTCTTTATCTTCTTGGAATGATTTAAGACACCACCAACGAAGCCATTTGTGCTGCCGCTAGTAGCCATGCCTTGAACGGCAGAACCACCGGCAACTTTGTTCTCAGCCTCATCATCAAGCACCAGTATCTCGGACTCCTGGGTCTGCATGTACCGAGGGCTTGTTGTGCCAAGAGGCTCACTTTCACATCCCATGATTTTCCAAATCTTGTAATGTGAAAATAAATGAATAAAATAAAACTTTGTTTAATTCTCAGAGCTAGAAGAAACTTTTTGAATTCAATTGGAACTTCAAACCCATTTAAATTAAATAAAATCCTAAAAGGATTCATAAAGATAAACATTTAATAAAATAAATTAAAAATGTTTTGGAATTACTATTATTGGATCCTTTAATAAAAGATTTGGTTTTAAAAAGAAAAGGTGGATTTATAAATAAAGATTATTTAATAAAGCCAAATTAAACCTTGACCAAACTTTGGGAATTAAAACATTTAGTTTTGAATAAAAATAACAAAGGTTTATTTAAAATAAAATAATAAGGAATTAATATCAAATTTTATTCAAATAAAAGGTTTTACCATTTTAATTAAAACATCAAAACTTATTAAATTGTTTTAAATAGGTTTTCCAAGTATTTTATATTCTCTAATAAAACCTACTAAAGTGTTTTGGCTTTATTTTAGATTCAAAATAAATGTCTCAAATAAAATAAATCCTATTTGAAATAATAATGAAAGTCTATTATATTTAATTAATATTGGACCCTAAAGTAAAAGGATTATATTATTTTAAACAAGTTTTCCAAATATTCTTTATTTCCAAAGGAAACCTACTGATTTGGTTTTTGAAAAATATTTGGATTTCAAATGAAGATTTTATTAATAAACAACAAAAACTCCATTTAAATAATAAACCATGGCCTACTTATTTAATTAAGGATGGAACCTAAAAAGATTAAAGTATTTATTTTTATTTTAGGATTTTGGTTCAGGTTACTAAACAGAACCAAATTCATAGTACAAGGTTTGGTGAATGTTGGATTTGTTTTGGACATTGTTTGGTTGTTTGAATTTTTAAAACAGAATTGGAAAATAGAAAAAGAATCAGACAAAAAAAAACAGCTCACCAATCTGGCCCAACTAGCCCAATCCAGCCCAGCTTCCTCCCTCCCCGAAGGAAAACGGTTTGCACCCATAATCTAACCCACAGAGCAACAGACATGTGGACCCCTCCCTTTCTCCCTTTCTTTCACTGCCACCAGACCCCACCACCGGCCCTCTTCTTCCCACCCACGACCTTCTCCCCTCGCCAGGTGCCTTGAATTCGCGACATCAATACGCCTTAACGCGACCACCTTAACTCGCAGCGATCACGCACCTTAAAGCGCTCGCCCCTCCTCTATCATTTCCCCCAGACACCCCTCCTCGACACGCCCCCAGGCCGCCTCGATTTCTCTCCGAGTATCCTCTGTTCCGACGAGCTTTCTTCTCAAAATCCGGCCAGCACACACCACCCCGAGCCCCCTGAGCACCCTGGCAGTTTTCCCACTCCCAGACGCATTCCCCCATACCACCCATTCGACCGCGGGCGCACCGGAGCTTCGGCAATGACAAGTTTCTGAACGCCGCCGCAACTAGTTCTTCTCCGACGACGACTTCCAGGTGAACCAAACCACCCCTTCATCTCTCGTTCACGCACACGACTCTGTCTTGTTCCTGCGCATCTAACCGTGTCGTCATTTCGCTTTGAGGTGATCCACAGCGCCGTCCACGACGACCACCTGACGCGCCCGACGCCGTCCTCTACTCCGGCGAGAAATCGCAGCTGTCCCCGAGCGCCCCTCGTCAGACCAACACCTCCTCGAGCGTCGCCGTGACCCCCTGAGCCCGGTGAGCATCTCCCCTTTCTCCCTCAACTCTAGTAGCACCGGCACCGTCGACTACCGACCGCTCCGCCACCAGACGCCGCCGCCAGCACCGCTGCTTTTTGGCCAAGCGATAGGAACCGCAGGATGCAGATCCACCGGCTTGGATAGAGTGACTAACCGAAGGGGTAAGGATGAACCTGTGCCGCACGATCCACTTTAGATCTAACGTTCCACAGAGCCGATCCGGCCGAACCGGTATCGACCAATGAAACAGCGCCGCGTGTCACCTATTTGGTTTAAAAAACAGATTTGAAATCTGATTTAGATAGGATTTTCAAACCCTTATAACTTTTGATCCACACGTCCAAATTTGGCAAATTTTATATCAATGAAATCAGCAAGACAAGCCCTAACCAACCCTGCCCTTAGTTTAGCAAATAGTATATGTTAGCTTGTTTGATTTTGCAGATTCTTTTGTGTGCTTGCTAACATTAGGAAAATTGTTTAAAAATGTTTTTAAGGTTAAAACCTTTGCAAATTGGTTTGTTGTGACCTTACTGACCCTAGGAACCAACCCATGGTATTAAAAATAATTTTTATAAGATTTAGGTTGGATTACTTGACTTAGTCATTTTCTAGCCAAATAAAAGAATGGTTTTTGTTATAAAAATGTTTATGGAAAGAAAACTTTGAGAAAATGGTTTGGACCAAACCTACTGACCCAAAAACACCAAGCTTTGCAATAGCAACTCATTTGGTGAAAAACTTAAGAGTTTTGCCTTAATAAAAACATTTTTCACCACATGAAATGATGAATGGATTTAAAATAGTTTTTGGACAAAACCCTCTTGCTAATGACTTTGCCACTTTGGTAAATGACCAATTTGGATCTTACAAAGTTTAGAAACCCCATATAGACCCCTTTGCAAAATAAAACTATCTTGTGCATGCTCCCATGCATGAATTGGTTTCCATTGTCTCGTGTGTGTGAAATTGTTTGAGTGATTATTGGTTTGGAATGTAAATTGAATTAGTGTTTGCTTGTTTGACTTGTAGTGAAGTGTGAGACTAGCAAGATCAAGGAGTGAACCACCATTCCCTTCCAAAAAGGCAAGTGATGCTTCATACTTTTTGTCCCATTACTTTCTCTATGCATTAGTGATTTTTGCTAAGTAAAACTTGCATGGATTTTGCTAAGTATAGACCTTTCTATAGTAGAACCTAGTAGATGAATCCTTAGTAGGATTTTCCTAAGTTAAGATTCTTACTACTATCAAGATTAGCCTAGCTAATAGAAAACATGGGTGGAAAATATATTCACACTATGGAAAAATCTCTAAGTCTAAGGACTTATGTTTTTTGTTTAATAAAACAACTAAGTTAATGAAACACCTGGGTGGAAGGGAAGGAATGGGTTATGTTGAGTGGTTACACAAGGCCAGGGGACTGGTGAACCTTGTGTATCACACTTGTGGATGGCCACCCAGGAAACAAAGGGATTTGAGATGTCAAATGTTGAGAAGCTTCAAGTGCAACCACTTGGCAATATGGGCTCTGCCATGATCATATAGGTTGCAAGAACTTAGCCAAATGGACAGTGGGTGGTAGTGTTTGATAGGTGGGAACGTCCATTTTGGTCTAAGGAAGGCTTCTGAAAGATTTTGTCTTGGGAAACCAAGTCTTGTGGGTAAAGTGCACCACCTCTGCAGAGTGTAGAATCTAAGTACTTAGCCATGTCCCTGGTAAAGGACAATTTGAGCATCAAGACATGGAAGCAATCAAGAATCTCATCATTCAAATTTCTAAGTTAAAACTTGTGGTTTGAACAAGGGTTGTTTGAATTCTTCAATCATTGATGGAGAGATGGCTTGGTACAAGGATCTTGAAATCTTTGATTGAGAAAAATGGTTTTGCCAAGCACTTCAGTCTTTGATTGGTGGATGCCTTGGAAAGGATCTTCAGTCTTTGATTGGTAGATGCCTTGGGAAGTAATTTGTCAAAACAAAAACTTAGTATTTTCAAAATGATAAGAAAAATCTATTTTGAGCAATGCAAGCCTCAACTCCACTTAGCCAAATGCATTTAGATGATAGACTCCACTATACTACCATAGTATCACTTGCCAATACAATTCAAATGTATTGACCCTTTGTGGCTGTAACTTGTATGTTGCAGGTTTGATTGATTTTAGTGAAGATTGTTTGATTAGTATTACAAAGTCTACAACCAACATCTGCCCGTGGCACTTTGAAGATGAAGGAACCCATGATTATAATTACTCCGCTGCAATGTAATGTAATAGCCAATGAGCTATGTAAGATGTAATAAAAATTATGTTATTCCTGGTTATAAAGTTATATTATGACCTTCGTTTCTTGATATTACATCTTAACTGTGGATGCTAGCTACTGATCCAGGGACTAGCATTGTAAAACACAGGAGGACTCTACCTTATTAGGTTGGGACCTCTACAGATGGTATCAGAGCATTGTGTTGCCTGTAGAATTTGTAAACCTAGGATTGGACAAAAACCCTTAGAAAAATAAGAGTTGTATTTTGTTCCAAAAACTTATTTACAAAAACACTTGTAAACTCTTTCCTCAACCATTTGGTTTCAACTCTACTTCTCTTCTACTTCAACTGGATGGAAAAACCTACCCATGACCAAAGACTACACCATATGCAAAGGACTTCTTCAACATTTTCAACTCTAATGACTTCAACATCTTCAGCATATTCACCAAGGACTTCTAACTTGGATACCACTAAGGACTACAAGTGAAACAAGGAAATCTTGCTCAAGATTTAGAGACTGAGGGAATGCAAAAGTTAGAAGGAGCCTACATCACTTGAAGTATTGAGACCAAAAGTTTTTCCAAGGAAACCAAGATCTCATGCAAGAAGAATCAACCAAGAAGGAAGGAAAGATCACAAGTGAACCATGTAGATGGACCACCATTTATAGTTAAAGTCAAATACACCAACTTATGTGGTGTAACAAAAATATTTTGTTGCCTAAGTATGTGCTTGAACCCTGTTGTTTGAGTGCAAAGTTGTTTATGAATGTTTGGTTTGTGATTGCATGCATATTGCTTGTGTGAATTGTGGTGTGTGTGATTAGAATTGATTCCTTAGAAATATCTTGCCTATTCTAATCTCCCATCAAACCCAAACAGATGACTACTCCAAGAAACTCCAACATCAAGGTTGATGACAACAACAACCAAGAAGACAGCATGGAAGAGCTTATAGCAACCCAAAACCAGTTGAGACAAGAGACAACTCAGCCTTTAGCCAACAACAATGGACTAGACCCATCCATACAAAGGATTTTGAAACTTCAATCCCAATTGTTGCAAGGATTAGTTACTCAAGTGATCAACATGAGAGAAAACTTTTCCCAAGGAGTTGATGACAACAAGGATGACAAAGATGTTAATCTAGAAGGAACCCAAGCTAGCAATATTTGTGAAGACAAGGATCATGCATCCAGGGAACATGAAGATCAATGCCCCAAGAAGAGAGAAAGATCTCCCACCTATGAAGAATATAAACTAGAAGAACTCCTAGCTTTGGAGAGACCCAAAAAGAAGAAGAAAGACATAAGCCAGTTGCAATGTTACAATTGCAAAGAGATGGGACACTATGCCAGTGAATGCCCAGAAAAGAAGAAGAACCAAGGAAACAAACAACAGGCAATGAAACCAAAGGAAAAGAAAGATATCAGCCAAGTGATGTGTTCCAAATGCAAGGAACTAGGCCACTATGCAAACAATTGTCCAAGAAAGATGAAGAACAAGTTAAACAAGTCTATGGAGAAACTCAACCTTGACCCATGAGTCAAGTATGGAAACCAAGGACTCAATGCAAATGTTTGCAATGAGAAATTTTCTCCAGGATCCTAAGAAGGACAATATGTAATTTTGTTTGAAACTTTTTAAGGGTGGTAGTACCCCAGTTGTTTGAACTTGCTTGTAACCCTAAACCTTCCCAAATCTCGGGACGAGATTTATTTTAAGGGTGGTAGCCTGTCACATCCCAAGATTTTCCAAATCTTGTAATGTGAAAATAAATGAATAAAATAAAACTTTGTTTAATTTTCAGAGCTAGAAGAAACTTTTTGAATTCAATTGGAACTTCAAACCCATTTAAATTAAATAAAATCCTAAAAGGATTCATAAAGATAAACATTTAATAAAAGAAATTAAAAATGTTTTGGAATTACTATTATTGGATCCTTTAATAAAAGATTTGGTTTTAAAAAGAAAAGGTGGATTTATAAATAAAGATTATTTAATAAAGCCAAATTAAACCTTGACCAAACTTTGGGAATTAAAACATTTAGTTTTGAATAAAAATAACAAAGGTTTATTTAAAATAAAATAATAAGGAATTAATATCAAATTTTATTCAAATAAAAGGTTTTACCATTTTAATTAAAACATCAAAACTTATTAAATTGTTTTAAATAGGTTTTCCAAGTATTTTATATTCTCTAATAAAACCTACTAAAGTGTTTTGGCTTTATTTTAGATTCAAAATAAATGTCTCAAATAAAATAAATCCTATTTGAAATAATAATGAAAGTCTATTATATTTAATTAATATTGGACCCTAAAGTAAAATAATATTTTGTTTTAAACAAGTATCCAAGTATTATTTACTTCCAAATGATACCTACTGATTTGATTTTGAAAACATTTGGATTTCAAATGAAGATTTTATTAATAAACAACAAAAACTCCATTTAATTAATAAACCATGGCCTACTTCTTTAATTAAGGATGGAACCTAAAAAGATTAAAGTATTTATTTTTATTTTAGGATTTTGGTTCAGGTTACTAAACAGAACCAAATTCATAGTGCAAGGTTTGGTGAATGTTTGATTTGTTTTGGACATTGTTTAGTTGTTTGAATTTTCAAAACAGAATTGGAAAATAGAAAAAGAATCAGACAGAAAAAAATAAAACAGCTCACCAATCTGGCCAACTAGCCCAATCCAGCCCAGCTTCCTCCCTCCCCGAAGGAAAACGGTTTGGACCCATAATCTGACCCGCAGAGCAACAGACATGTGGACCCCTCCCTTTCTCCCTTTCTTTCACTGCCACCAGACCCCACCACCGGCCCTCTTCTTCCCCACCCGCACGACCCTTCTCCCCCTCGCCGGCCGTTGCAGGCCTTGAATTCACGGCATCAATACGCCTTAACGCGACCACCTTAACTCGCAGCGATCACGCACCTTAAAGTGCTCGCCCCTCCTCTATCATTTCCCCCAGACACCCCTCCTCGACACGCCCCCAGGCCGCCTCGATTTCTCTCCGAGTATCCTCTGTTCCGACGAGCTTTCTTCTCAAAATCCGGCCAGCACACACCACCCCGAGCCCCCTGAGCACCCTGGCAGTTTTCCCACTCCCAGACGCATTCCCCCATACCACCGATTCGACCGCGGGCGCACCGGAGCTTCGGCAATGACAAGTTTCTGAACGCCGCCGCAACTAGTTCTTCTCCGACGACGACTTCCAGGTGAACCAAACCACCCCTTCATCTCTCGTTCACGCACACGACTCTGTCTTGTTCCTGCGCATCTAACCGTGTCGTCATTTCGCTTTGAGGTGATCCACAGCGCCGTCCACGACGACCACCTGACGCGCCCGACGCCGTCCTCTACTCCGGCGAGAAATCGCAGCTGTCCCCGAGCGCCCCTCGTCCGACCAACACCTCCTCGAGCATCGCCGTGACCCCCTGAGCCCGGTGAGCATCTCCCCTTTCTCCCTCAACTCCAGTAGCACCGACACCGTCGACGACCGACCGCTCCGCACGCCGCCAAAGACTTTGCCACTAAGCGATAGGAACCGTAGGATGCAGATCCACCGGCTTGGATAGAGTGACTAACCGAAGGGGTAAGGATGAACCTGTGCCGCACGATCCACTTTAGATCTAACGTTCCACAGAGCCGATCCGGCCGAACCGGTATCGACCAATGAAACAGCGCCGCGTGTCACCTATTTGGTTTAAAAACAGATTTGAAATCTGATTTAGATAGGATTTTCAAACCCTTATAACTTTTGATCCACACGTCCAAATTTGGCAAATTTTATATCAATGAAATCAGCAAGACAAGACCTAACCAACCCTGCCCTTAGTTTAGCAAATAGTATATGTTAGCTTGTTTGATTTTGCAGATTCTTTTGTGTGCTTGCTAACATTAGGAAAATTGTTTAAAAATGTTTTTAAGGTTAAAACCTTTGCAAATTGGTTTGTTGTGACCTTACTGACCCTAGGAACCAACCCATGGTATTAAAAATAATTTTTATAAGATTTAGGTTGGATTACTTGACTTAGTCATTTTCTAGCCAAATAAAAAGAATGGTTTTTGTTATAAAAATGTTTATGGAAAGAAAACTTTGAGAAAATGGTTTGGACCAAACCTACTGACCCAAAAACACCAAGCTTTGCAATAGAAACTCATTTGGTGAAAAACTTAAGAGTTTTGCCTTAATAAAAACATTTTTCACCACATGAAATGATGAATGGATTTAAAATAGTTTTTGGACAAAACCCTCTTGCTAATGACTTTGCCACTTTGGTAAATGACCAATTTGGATCTTACAAAGTTTAGAAACCCCATATAGACCCCTTTGCAAAATAAAACTATCTTGTGCATGCTCCCATGCATGAATTGGTTTCCATTGTCTTGTGTGTGTGAAATTGTTTGAGTGATTATTGGTTTGGAATGTAAATTGAATTAGTGTTTGCTTGTTTGACTTGTAGTGAAGTGTGAGACTAGCAAGATCAAGGAGTGAACCACCATTCCCTTCCAAAAAGGCAAGTGATGCTTCATACTTTTTGTCCCATTACTTTCTCTATGCATTAGTGATTTTTGCTAAGTAAAACTTGCATGGATTTTGCTAAGTATAGACCTTGCTATAGTAGAACCTAGTAGATGAATCCTTAGTAGGATTTTCCTAAGTTAAGATTCTTACTACTATCAAGCTTAGCCTAGCTAATAGAAAACATGGGTGGAAAATATATTCACACTATGGAAAAATCTCTAAGTCTAAGGACTTATGTTTTTTGTTTAATAAAACAACTAAGTTAATGAAACACCTGGGTGGAAGGGAAGGAATGGGTTATGTTGAGTGGTTACACAAGGCCAGGGGACTGGTGAACCTTGTGTATCACACTTGTGGATGGCCACCCAGGAAACAAAGGGATTTGAGATGTCAAATGTTGAGAAGCTTCAAGTGCAACCACTTGGCAATATGGGCTCTGCCATGATCATATAGGTTGCAAGAACTTAGCTAAATGGACAGTGGGTGGTAGTGTTTGATAGGTGGGAACGCGTCCATTTTGGTCTAAGGGAAGGCTTCTGAAAGATTTTGTCTTGGGAAACCAAGTCTTGTGGGTAAAGTGCACCACCTCTGCAGAGTGTAGAATCTAAGTACTTAGCCATGTCCCAGTAAAGGACAATTTGAGCATCAAGACATGGAAGCAATCAAGAATCTCATCATTCAAATTTCTAAGTTAAAACTTGTGGTTTGAACAAGGGTTGTTTGAATTCTTCAATCATTGATGGAGAGATGGCTTGGTACAAGGATCTTGAAATCTTTGATTGAGAAAATGGTTTTGCCAAGCACTTTCTTTGATTGGTGTATGCCTTGGAAAGGATCTTCATCTTTGATTGGTAGATGCCTTGGGAAGTAATTTGTCAAAACAAAACTTAGTATTTTCAAAATGATAAGAAAATCTATTTTGAGCAATGCAAGCCTCAACTCCACTTAGCCAAATGCATTTAGATGATAGACTCCACTATACTACCATAGTATCACTTGCCAATACAATTCAAATGTATTGACCCTTTGTGGCTGTAACTTGTATGTTGCAGGTTTGATTGATTTTAGTGAAGATTGTTTGATTAGGATTACAAAGTCTACAACCAACATCTGCCTGTGGCACTTTGAAGATGAAGGACCCCATGATTATAATTATTCCGCTGCAATGTAATGTAATAGCCAATGAGCTATGTAAGATGTAATAAAAATTATGTTATTCCTGGTTATAAAGTTATATTATGACCTTCGTTTCTTGATATTACATCTTAACTGTGGATGCTAGCTATTGATCCAGGGACTAGCATTGTAAAACACAGGAGGACTCTACCTTATTAGGTTGGGACCTCTACACTCACTAGAGCCCATGGAAAACTTGCTAGTGGAAAGGCCGTAGGAGAAGATGGTTTGCATCTGCACATAGTTAGGAATTGGCTTGTTCAGATACTCAACATCCTTCTAGTGATCCTGGGACAGGGAATTGCAGAGAGGTTAGTGCTAGTTTGAACAAAAGGGAGGTTAGTGGACGAACTAAAATTAGTTACTACCGAGATGTGGCCCATGTAGTGGGTGTCCTCCAAGATGATGGTGCAACTCTCCTCATCCCAACTAGCTCTGCTAAGGTCTCCCAGCTTGCACACATGAATACACATGGTCCTCTACTTAGCAGGTGGTTGTACACCTTCTATGAGGACACCTATATGCCACAAAACTCAAATACCTTCCGGGCACAAGTGTTCAAGTTCACCTCCTTGAACCCTTTCTCTATCCTCAAGCCGCTCTTAATGATCTCACACATCTTGTTCAACATGACAGTGGAGTGGAGTGGTTCCCACTTCATAGTTCTATTCACCCCCTTATCATGGCCTATGATATGGGCTTTTCCAACTTTGACGGCCTTCTTCTGGGTCATGATAACTGCAACTTTATCTACAATCTGCTCCATCATGTACGCAGTCATCGGAGGCAGAGACATGATCTCCAAGCGCTGCAGATAGGTGGGAATCAAAGCCAGGAGCTGGGATTGAGTCTCCGTGACAAATGTGAAGGGTTTCGCGGCATAGTAAATCAAAATTTTCTACGGATGCGAACAGAGGAAAGCCAAGATCTAATCTAGGAGATGCAATCAACGAGAGAGATTGGATTAGATCTTCATACCCTTGAAGATCAAGACAATGAACGCTCGTTTAACGTGGGTGATGTAGTCGTACTCGCTTCTCCTCCTCGCGATCCGATCCGATCTAGCACCACAAGTGGCGGTGCCTCCGTGAGATGCACACGCAGCGACTCGGCGCCTCCTCCTTCCTCGGACCAGCAAGTATGGTGAGAGATGGATTGGATCTACAACACGACGGCGTGGTGTATATGGTGGAGAATCTGTGAGAGGCTTCGCCACAAACAGCTTGGGAGGAGAGAGGAAGGCGGCGGGGTGGCTAGGGTTGGAGGAAGGTGTAAGGGGTTGGTGCGCCCCACCCCTCTTTATATAGAGGGCAGCCCAGCCCTCCCCAAGCCCAAACCGGCCCCAAAGGATAAGGAGTGGGGGCAAGGAAACCCCTTCTAGAAGGTCTATCTCGAGTTTAAACCTCTCTTGGCGGCTGGGCCCTATGGGGCCTTGTGCCTGGCCCAATGCGCCAGGCACTCCCTCATAGGCCCATGCCCTCCCGGAAGGTGGGGCCACGTTGGCCCCTTCCGGAAGGTTCTAGAAGCTTCCAAGACAATACCGATTAATCCTAACAATTCCGAACTCAAAAATCTGACCGCTTAATGAATCTTATTCTCCGGACCACTCCGAACCTCTCGTGATGTCCGGATCCCATCCGAGACTCCAACAAAAACTCATAAACCAATTATCCAATCTATCCTAGCGTCGAGACACGTTAAGTGTGTGACCTGGGTTCGAGAATATGCATGATCTTCTATCAATAATCAATGGGTCAGTAACCCATATTGACTCCCACACATTCATCGATTATCATATCGGATGAACCACGATGCCGATTCAATCAATCCCATATATATATATTCCTTCGCGATATTTTACTTGCCCGAGATTCGATCATCGGTACCATCATACCTAGTTCAATCTGCTCACAAAGAAGTACTTTACTGTCCGTAATCCAATATCACTTTGTGATTAACTCCTTAACCACATGCTTGCAAGCGGTGTTGATATCGATTACCGAGTGGGCCCGAAGTATATCTCTCCAACTTGGGAGGGACAAATCCCATCTCGATACATACAACCCAACAGATACTTTCCGATCACCTGAGAGACACCTTTATGATCACCCTCTCATAGGATGACGTTTGATGACCTCAAAGCTTTCTTCCGATACCAGGGAGTTGTATTATCTCATGGTCTAAGGAATACAATATTTGACATAAGAAAATCTTTGCAAAGACGAACACGATGACACAATCTAATTGCTTCGCTTAGTTTGGGTCTGTCCACCATATCATTCTCCCAATGATATGATCTCATTATTAATCGACAACTCATGTCCATGGTTAGGAAACCTTAACCATCATTAATCAATGAGATAGTCCATAGAGGCGTACTAGGTACACGGTGTTGTTTACAAACCACACAAGTATTAAAGTTTCCGCTTAATACAATTCTAGCATGGAATATAAACATTATCATGAACAAGAATTATAATAATAACAGCTTTATTATTGCCTCTAGGGCATAATTCCAACAAAATGTCTCCTGAGGATCCATGAGTGCCTGGCTGAACTCATCAGGGGTCATGTCCTACATGTATCAAGTTGCACATATGAGGACCTAGACTAAATAACCTACACATGAACACAATCATATAGGACATAGACAAAATAACCTACCTAAACATGCAATAAGGCCACACAATCTTCGATATATGACTACATCATGCAATTCATCAGGCATACTACCATATATCTACCACAAACTACAATCAGACCTATAAGGTGCTAACAAATCGAAGCTCATGGAGGTGGGGTCTGTAAAAACTCAATTGTGTCGGAGGATTACAGAACTTCGTTGATGACGATCTTGACGGGCTTGAGAGATTGAAAAGGGGGGAAATGGTGGCGCGGCAGTAGGGGTGAGGCAAGCGGTGATATATAGCAACATCAACATAAGAGTAATTTTCATCTACATAAGGAGAATGATGATTCATTATACCATTGTAGATTGCAGCCTCTTGATGACCCTCTCTTCATAGCAAGAACGGGATAGAGACCATTCAAATCTCTGTACCTAGCGGAGTCCCTGATAACAACAAGTGCACTGATAAATTGTAGCTAGCTTCAAAATTAAGAGAATCGAACCACAGAGAGCTATTTGGTTAGGGTCTTTATGCCCCTCGGCACTATCTATCAAAGGATACTTAGAGCTACCCTTGATCTCAAGTAAGAGTGTTTTGAAAGAGTTGTGTTTGGTTGCAAAAGATTAAAGAATGAAGTAGAGTAAACAAGTGCAGTGAGAACTGTAATGGAACTTCAGTAAGGCGAAATGTTCTCAGGGATTTAGGATCCACCACTAGCATTGATATTAACTATGAGTAGGATAAATATATATCGTTTTGTTATGAAATGTGTGGGGAGAGCTCCATAATAAGATGTTCCTAGGAAACCATCGGTCATTACATCTCTAAATGACCACTACAAAGATCTTCGGCAACCACCTATGGATCCATTTCAATTAAGGGTTACCATGTGGATATCGATATGAGCTTAGTGAATCTCTCCTTATACCCCTTGTCCATATGGTAGAGCGCTAAACATGGTATGTCACATCATGCCTTTCGCAATTCTGTACTTCCAAGTGTATTTCCTTCTCTAGTCCCAAAGGCAAATATTATGTGGCCGACTTCACATAATATGTAGCGAAAAAACTAACACATGTTCATAGCACAAAGTTATAGATCATCTTCATTTCATATTATTATATTGCCCAATATCGGTTTGACCTCCCGGGAGGGACCCCGTTAGGGAGGCGCGGCAACTATGGGATGCCCTAGATCGGTTTGACCGCCCCTATAGCCTTGTGGATTCGCAATCCTCTCATATGAATAACTATAGATGAATGAGAAGAAAGATACAAGAGAGAGGGATAAAATATAGATGAACACGACAAAGTAGTATATGTGTTTGTTCGATTGGTGTTGGTTCAATCGGCTTCACCCCTCGCGTATATAAGGAGCGACGGGAATTTTTGTGCAAAAAGAGGGATGAATTCTTGTCGAAAATCGTAGTTAGGATCCAACTCGGACAAGCAAACCTGAAATTTGCGTAACTGTTCGGTTAAAAACATGGATGCGTCTTCCTGACCTCTTTTTTAGGCAGTACAAAAGCTCTAATCAAAATCTCGTAAAAAGCAAATTTGTTCATATCGTAAAAATTAAGAACTTTGATGGTTGTCACTTTTCAATCCGACCTGATCTTGATGATCTTTTACCCTTGCTTTCATATCAAACTCGGATTTTGACCGAATGAATTTAGTTCTGTTCGGTCATATTTTAATTATGGGGCCGTATACTTGCTCCAATGAATATGACTCCAAAATAAAGTCTATTCGTCTCAAAAAAGCGAAGAACTTTCCTGTTTAGCACTTTTTTATCCAAATTGATCTTAACTACTTATTTTAGGTTGTAAGCGATAGATCAAATTAGTAGTTTCCAGATTACCTTTGGGTTTTGGTCTCACCTCAGGACAAATATTGTCTTAGGTCCAGTGACCATCATAGCGATAATTCGGTCTCTAGAAGTATTTTAGCTCTCAAATTTGCATACTAACTCAGATCATGATATATTAAAAATCGAAGTTATATGTCTTGATGAGACTCACGAATTTCACGTTGGGCACTTTTTACATTTGAGGTCATGTTAAAGGAGTCATAGTGGAAGCCTCCATATATCGGTCTTCGAGTCTTCTATAAATGCTAGCATAATCGGCTATCAAGCCTAATCATGGCTTGACTTGATACAGTGGACATGGTGTCTCTTCGGTGATGATTAATAACCCTTCGAGTGGACCTTTCTGACTGTATATCACCATTTTTCTTGGTCATATATGAGCCCAAAACGGATGCCGACAGATTGTTTTCTTAATTTAATAAGCCATCATGTCTCGTATATATATGAGGCGACTGGACTTCCCGTACAACAAGTTTACACGTTTATAAGGCGGAATCCTATTTAAACTGTAGCTCTAAAATTTGGTAAATCTTCATCCAGCTTTATACTGGATCTGGACCCAAATGTCTACGTTGAATCCTTCGTGAAGCCACTTCGATCCTTCGGTGTTGGAGTTAAAATTTTCTTTTCCTTCACACTTGAGTCAACTAGATTCTGGTCTTTAGGCATAAGGCAACTCTTGTTAGCCTTCTGAGAGTCATTTCGTGTCTAAGACAGATTTTCCTTATCTTTGTGCTTTAATTTTCTAAACATAGAATTTTCCTTGTCAAGTTGACCAGATTTCATGATTTAGACCAAGGTAACCAGATTTCAGTCTTTGGTCAAGTCGTCTAGATTTTCGTCTTTGGGCCTAGTCTGATGAGGGACAACCAAGAAAAATGAATAAAATAAAATAGAAGTAAAATATAGTACTAGCTTCTACACATTTCTACTATATTCTAGATAATATGGTCCTTTATCCATATGTGTTGTAGTAGTTTCTAAAGTGTCATAGTTATGTGTTGTAGTTATGTTGCTTATATTTGTTTACTAGCCTAAAGGAGTGAAGTTCCATGTATCCTATAAATAGAGCCCATCTCCTCTATATATGAAACCAGACGATGTATCCTCTACCTATCAATAAAGAGAACTTTGTGTTCATGTTTTAGATCTTAGATTAGATCTAGTATGTTGAGAGTTTTGGATTAAACTCTTGACAGTCCCGCCCCTAGAGAGATATCTATCTCACGTCCCTAGAGCGACATCTAGCACAATACGTTGAAGTGGTTCCTTCAACATTTATGTTGTTCATATAATAGAAGCAACATGGAGTTATTCCTCCACAACCTTTGTGCTGCATTAGGTGGTATCAGAGCCCTGCTGATCCTTTCTATCTGCCAGTTCTCTCAATGAGATCAAGATGCAACAATCAATGAATGAGTTGGGAAAGAGAGTTGATGCCATAGAACAACAAATCCAAGAACCACTGAAGATCTTAACCAAAGGTTCAATCAGCTCGTTGAGTTGATAAAAAGTGGTGTTCCTCCTACTACCAATGATGAAGATTCATCAAAGGAGAGAAGATATGTTCAAGAACAAAGAAGAGGAGGTCATCTTCAATCTCAAATACCCCAACAACACACATATTAGCATACCTCGAGTAGGCCAACTCATATGGAAGCTTCTAAATAGGAAGAATATGATAATGCCCCTGAGGAACCTAATCTCTATACATACTCGAGAGTTCCCAACGCTACATATGCAAGAGGTACATACAAGAAGAAATCTGAAATCCCTACTTTCAATGGAAATGTTGATATTGAAGGGTGCCTAGATTGGTTTTAAGAGGTAGAGACTTTTTTTAGGTCATGAATAATTTGGAAGACTATAGAGTTTCTTTGGTCACATACAAGATGAAAGGATGAGCTGGTGCATGGTGGCATCGCCTTCAAGAAGACCGCCGACTAAGAGGAGAACCGCATGTGAGATCTTGGCGGCAGATGAAGAATCTTTTGAAAGGGAGATTTTTATCGCGGATTATTATCAGATCCTATTTATTTAGTTCTGGAATTGTGTTTAAGGAAATAGGATTGTTTCAAAATACATTGAAGAGTTCCTAAGGCTACGAGTGAGGTGCAACCTTTCTGAAACTGAATATCAACAAGTTGCAAGGTACATGAATGGTCTCAATGATGCTATCCAGGATCGTTCTATGATGCGGCAAATTTGCTCCCTTGATCAAGAACAAGCTCTAGCATCAAAGGATGAGAGGTTTTGGGGTACAAGGAAGACAGGTAAACTCCATATCCTCATACAGAAGACTCATATAGGAGTTACTCCCATGG
Organism: Avena longiglumis; assembly: GCA_030063025.1. Taxonomy (NCBI): domain Eukaryota; kingdom Viridiplantae; phylum Streptophyta; class Magnoliopsida; order Poales; family Poaceae; genus Avena; species Avena longiglumis. Next base: position 110,146,999 of record CP125976.1, on the reverse strand, counting down.
AGTGGAAGGGGAGACCGCTCAACCTAAGGCAAAAATGCCCCAAAGAAACTTGGAGGCAAGAGTAGGGAAAATCCTGTGATAAAATGCTATAAATGTGGTGAAGAGGGAAATGTATCTAGCGATTGCCCACTTAGGAAAATTTTCAACACAACAATCCATGATGGCAAATATGACCAAGAATATGAATCTGAAGATGTAGAAGGACAATATGTTTGTGAATAAAAGGGTGAAGAGGTGGTATGTGTGATTTAGGGTCTTTTGCTCGACACCACAAACCGACAACACATAGCGGAAGAGAATATTTGATAGAAAATGCACGGTGAATGGAAAGGTATGCAAATTCATGATTGATAGTTGCAGCTCAGAGAATTTCTCTCTCAGAATTTGGTGAACCATTTAAAGCTGGAGACGCATGATCATCCAAATGCCTACACTATTGGATGGATTAAGAAAGTGGCAAATATAAGAATCACCAAACAATGCAACCCACCACTCTCTTTGGGTAAGTACCATCGCTCAAATGTGTTGTGTGATTTCGTTGATATGGATGCAAGCCATGTTCTTCTTGGGAGATCCTGGCAATTCGATGTCGATGCTACACACAAAGGAAAATAAAATCCTTACTTTTCCACTTGGGACAAGAGAAAGATCATCATCCTGCCAAACCAATCAAATGGTATTACCTCTAAGGAGGAGGGGAAAAGTATGTTAACTATTTATCATGCCTCTAATAAGTTTATGGAGGACATGAAGGAGGTAACTATGTGTGTCGCACTTATTATTAACGGTGATGAGCAACCAGCGATTCAAATTTCAGCAAAGGGAGCAAATCTTCCACACCACCGAATGAGTCCAAAAGAGCAGGCTATAATAAAGGAAGAAATGGAGACACAAAATCTGAAGTACAAACAGTTGGCTGACTACAAATGGAGGCTATAACTATGTTGGAGATATGCCCTAGAGGCAATAATAAATGTAGTTATTATTATGTCTTTGTGTTTATGATAAATGTTTACATTCATGCTATAATAGTATTAACAAGGAAACCTTAATACTTGTGTGATTTGTAAACTTAAATTGAAGTCCCTAGTAAAGCATCTATACATCACTAGCTTGTTGGTTAATAAATGATTGTGGTTTCCCTATCATGAACATTGAGATGTTATTAACAACAAGATCATATCGTTAGGAGAATGATATGATGGACATACTCCTATAGATAAGCATAGCATAAAGATCAAGTCATTTTAATAGTTCAATTGCTATATGCTTTCTGATACATAGTAACCTAATTCCTTCGACCATGAGATCATGCATATCACCTTTACCGGATGGATGCTTTGATGACATCAAACACCACACCGTAAATGGGTGGCTATAAAGGTGGCATTAAGTGTTCGGAAAGTATTGGTTGAAACACATGGATACAGAATGGGATTTGTCCATCCATATGACGGATAGATATACTCTGGGCCCTCTCGGTGATATGTCATCCAATTATCTTGCAAGCATGTGAATGGCTCACAAGGGATCACATATCACGGGAACGAGAAAAGAGTACTTATCGGTAACGAGGTTGAACTAGGTATGCAGAGATACCGACGATCATAACCTCGGATAAGTAAACTATCGTGAGACAAAGGGAAATTGGTATCGTATGTAAGTGGTTCATTCGATCGCAAAGTAATCGTAGAAATATGTGGGAGCCATATGAATTTCCAGATTCCTCTATTGGTTATTGTTCGGAGAAGTGTCTCGATCATGTCCGCATAATTCACGAACCATAGGGAGACACACTTAAGGATTCGACATTGTTTGAGTAGTTATGGAATGATGAGAAAGAATCTGAATGTTGTTCGGAGTCTCGAATGGGATTCGGGATATCACGAGGAGAATGGTCCGGAGAATAAGATTCATATAAAGGAAAGTCCTGTTTTGGAGTTGGGGAATGGTTTCGGTGTTTTCATCGGGAATATTCTAGAAGGTTCTGGAATGTTCGGCACTACGGAGGGGAAGGGTACATGAATGTGTTATATCAAGTTGGTATGATTGCGTCATGTACTAAGTGTCATCGCTGAACAAAATAGAGGATTTAATCAAATCCTTGTTTGAAAAGTCAAACGCCAATTTGAAAGTCAAACGGCTAATTTTGGGAAGTGGAGGGGAGGTGGAAACCGAGTTGGGGAGGAGTTCCTCCCCTCCACCGCCGGCCCACCTCCAAGCCGAGTTGGGGAGGGACTCCCCTCCCCTTGGCCGGCCCCTCCACCTATAAAAGGAGGGGCAGGGCTCCCCCTGACACCCAACACCTCCACCTCTAACCCTAGCCACGGCCGCCACCTCCACCGCCGCTCTAGGGCAACCGCCACGCCTAGCTAACCCTAGCCGGCTTGCCCCTCCTCGGTGTCTAAACCCTAGATCGTTGAGGGCTCTCTCATAGTCCACCATACCGCCCGCTTAAGGCGAAGCCTGCGAGATCTCCCTCTACTTCCGGCATTACCAGGCCGAATCGAGGAGAGTGCTACAACCTTCATTTTCTGCTGGAACAAGGGAGAGGAAGGTATTCAATCGAGTAGCAGTGATCGACTGGGAGCGCCGAACGTCACGGAAGGATCGTCTACGCGATCTTGAGATCGGGAACAGTACGACTACATCACCCACGAGAATCCTCTCTCGTTAAACACTTTGGAATCTTCGAGGGTGAGTTATTCCATCGACTCGTTGCTACAATCTAGTAGATAGATCTTGGCTTGTTTATTTGTATGCGATAGAATTTTTTTGTTTTCCATGCTACGAAACCCTACAGTGGTATCAGAGCCGTGTCTATATGTAGATCTGTTGCACGAGTAGAACACAATGGTCATTATGGGCGTTGATGCTTTTATTGTCGATTGCTTCTTGTGTACTTTGCATCTTGCGGGATGTTGGGATGAAGCGGCCCGGGCTAACCTTACATGACATCGTTCATGAGACTTGCTCCACACTTGACATGCAACTTGTATTGCATAATTGGCTTTGCGGGTGCCTGTTTCTCCTAGCATAGTTAAGATCCAATTTACAACAGGTGATTAACAATACTAGTATCAATGTTGTGGTTCATGTTCGTAAGTTAGAACGACACTTATTGAAAGCCCCAAACCACGTAAAACATGCAAAGAAAGTAGAGGCGTCTAACTTTGTTTTGCGGTGTGGTGTCGATGATGTGATATGGCCATGATTGTGATTATATTTGATGTATGAAATGTTCCTTATTGTAAGTTGGCAACCGCAGAGCCATATGGTTGTCTTTAATTTATGTTAAGACCGTGTCTATTCAAAGTAGTTGTAATAGTTGAACCGGTGGGCGACAACCATGAAGAAGCGTCATTGACCTTGATGCAATGCCGGTGATGATGGAGATCATGTTCGTGCTTGAAGATGGAGATCGAAGCACAAAGAAAAAAGGCCATATCATATCACATATTATGAATTGCATGTGATGTTAATCCTTTATGCATCTTGTATTGCTTAGTAGGCAGCGGTAGCATTATAAGATGATCCCTCATGCACATGAATTTCAAGTCATAAAGTGTTCATACTTAGTTAGCACCGTTAAAGCTTGTTGTCAAGCACCACGTGATGATCGGGTGTGTTAGATTCCGCAAGTGTATACAACGTGAAGCCAGATTTGCTCATGCGGAAACTAAGGTTTGATCTTGATGAGCCTAGTATGTACAACATGGTCTCGAACACGGATCACGAAAGGTAAAGCATGAATCATATAGTAGATATGATGAACATGTCGATTGTTCGCCATTGAAACTATATCAACTCTCGTGATGATCGGTGTTGATGTGGTGGATTTGGTTCGTGTGATCACTAAAACAATGTGAGGGATATTGTTTTGAGTGGGAGTTCACATAGATTAATTTTATTATTAATTTGAACTCAATTTGTCATAAACTTAGTCTAAACTATTGCAAATATGTTGTAGATCAATGGCAGCCCTACCATCAATTTTAATGCTCCTAGAGAAAGAAAAGTTGAAAACAATGGAAGCAACTGGATTGGTTCCGCAATTTGAGGATTGTCCTCACACCGGTAATTTGACCTATGTCTTTGGATGCACCTGGTGACCCACCGCATTTGATCTGCCGATGAAGTAAAGAATGTTTACCTCACTCGGAAGACTCGATACCACGATTCGATGTGCTATCTTGTATGGTTTAGAATCGAGCTGAGAAAAGGTTTGAGAATTCAGACCCATATGATATTGTCGAGGATCTCAAATTGATCTTTGAGACTCATGCGGCAATTGAAAGCTATGAGGCTTCTGAAAAGTTCTTTAATTGCAAGATGGAAGAGGGAAGCTCCGTCAGTGAGCATGTGCTTAAGATGTCTGGGCACGCAAACAAACTTCAAAGCTTGGGTATAGTGATTCCTAATGCTTTGGGGATTTACCGCGTCCTCCAATCACTACCACCAAGTTACAAGAACTTTGTGATGAACTACAACATGCAAAACATGAACAAGACGTTGCCAGAACTCTTTGCCATGTTAAAATCTGCAGAAGTGGAGATCAAGAAAGAGCACCAAGTGTTGTTGGTCAATAAGAACACCAAATTCAAGAAAGGCAAGTCTAAGCAGAAGGGACACTTCAAGAAGGGTGGTAAGAAAGTTACCACGCCAACGAAGAAGACCAAGGCTGGACCTATGCCTGATACTGAGTGCTTTTACTGCAAGGGAGAAGGTCACTGGAAGCGGAATTGCCCAAAGTACTTGGCGGATTTGAAGAACGGCAACATCAAGAAGAAATGTATATCTGATATACATGTTATTGATGTGTATCTCACTAGTACTCATAGTAGTGCACAGGTATTTGATATCTTGGTTCGGTTGCTCATATTTGTAACTCAAACAGTCTTTGCAGAATAAACGGAAGCTAGCGAAGAACGAGGTGACGATGCGGCGTGGAAACGGATCAAAAGTTGATGTGATCGCGGTCGGCACGCTACCCTTCATCTACCATCGGGATTAGTTTTATACTTAAATAATTGTTATTTGGTGCTGCGTTAAGCATGAACATTATATCGGGATCTTGTTTATTGCGAGACGGTTACTTGTTTAAATCCGAGAATAATGGTTGTTCGATTTATATGAGTAATATGTTTTATGCACATGCACCTTTGATAGATGGTCTATTCTTGTTGAATCTCGATAGTGGAAATACACATATTAATAACATTGAGGCTAAACGTTTGAAATCAGCGATAACTCGACCTATATGTGGCACTGTCGTCTTGGTCACATTGGAGTGAAGCGTATGAAGAAACTCCATTCCGATGTACTTCTTGAATCACTTGATTTCGAATCACTTGAAAGATGCGAAGCATGTATGATGGGTAAAATGACTAAGACTCCATTTTCTGGTATGATGGAGCGAGCTACGGACTTATTGGAAATCATACATACCGATGTGTGTGGTCCAATGAGTGTAGCATCGCGCGGTGGTTATCGTTATGTTCTTACCTTCACGGATGACTTGAGTAGATATGGGTATATCTATTTCATGAAACATAAGTCCAAAACTTTCGAGAAGTTTAAGGAATTTCAAAGTGAGGTAGAGAATCAGCATAACAACAAGATTAAATTTCTACGTTCTGATCATGGAGGTGAATATCTAAGTTACGAGTTTGGCGAGCATTTAAAGAAATGCGGAATACTTTCACAATTGACACCGCCGGGAACACCACAGCGTAATGGTGTGTCCAAACGTCGTAATCGAACTCTCTTAGATATGGTTCGTTCTATGATGTCACTTACAAATTTACTGCTATCATTTTGGGGTTATGCATTAGAAACATCCGCATTCACTTTAAATAGGGCACCATCTAAATCCGTTGAAACGACACCGTATGAATTATGGTTTGGGTAGAAACCTATATTGTCGTTCCTTAAAGTTTGGGGTTGCGAAGCCTATGTAAAGAAGTTACAGCCGGACAAGCTTGAACCCAAAGCGGAAAAATGCGTCTTCATAGGATACCCGAAGGAAACTATTGGGTATACCTTCTATCATAGATCCGAAGGCAAAATCTTCGTTGTTAAGAATGGATCCTTTCTAGAGAAGGAATTTCTCTCGAAAGAAGTGACGGAAGGAAAGTAGAACTCAACGAGGTTGTCGAACCTTCTCTCGAATTGAGTAGCGCAACACCGGAAGAAGTTCCTGTGGTGCCTGCACCAATAAGAGAGGAAGCTAATGATGATGATCATGAAACTTCGTTGTAGTTTCTCTGAGCCTCGCAGTCAACGAGAACTCGTACCACCTGCATTGGTATGATCCCGTTATGAGTGTCATGTTGGTGGACAACACCGATGACCCCGAGACATATGAGGAAGCAATGATGATCCCATTCCAATAAATGGCAAGAAGCCATGAAATCCAAGATTGGATCCATGTACGAAAACCAAGTATGGACTTTGGTGGACTTACCGATGGCGGAAGGTCACGAGAACAAATGGATTTTCAAGAAGAAACAGATCTTGATGGTAATGTTATCAAGCTATAAAGCTCGACTTGTCGCAAAGGGTTTCGACAAATTCAAGGAGTTGACTACGATGAGACTTTCTCACCGATGCGAAGCTAAAGTCTGTGAGGATTATGTTAGCAATCGCTGCATATTATGATTAAGAGATATGGCAGATGGATGTCAAAACAGCATTCCTCAATGGATACATTGATGAAGAGTTGTATATGATGCAACCCAAAGGTTTTGTCGATCCTAAAGATGCTAACAAGGTATGCAAACTTCAACGGTCCATCTATGGATTGAAGCAAGCATCCCGAAGTTGGAATCAACGTTTTGATAAGGTGATCAAAAGTTTTGGTTTTATACAAACTTATGGAGAAGCTTGTATTTACAAGAAAGTAAGTGGGAGCTCTATATCATTCTTAATACTATATGTAGATGACATATTGTTGATTGGGAATGATGTAGACCTTCTTAATAGTGTCAAGGAATATTTGAATAATAGTTTTTCAATGAAGGATCTTGGCGAAGCAGCTTACATATTAGGCATAAAGATTTATAGAGATAGATCAAGACGCCAAATATCATTGTCACAAAGTACATATTTGGACAAAGTTCTAAAGAGGTTTGGAATGGAAGATAGCAAGAAAGGGTTCTTGCCCATGTTGCCCAATACGACCTTGAGTAAAACTCAAAGTCCGACATCGACAGAAGATAGAGAAAGGATGAGTAAGACTCCCTATGCCTCAGCCATAGGATCTCTAATGTATGCCATGCTATGTACTAGACCCGACATTGCATATGCTGTTAGTTTAACTAGCAGATATCAAAGTGATCCAGGAGTGGATCATTGGACAGCGGTCAAAAACATCCTTAAGTACTTGAGAATAACTAAGGATATGGTTCTTTCTTATGGAGGTGATGAACAACTCGTTGTTAATGGTTACACCGATGCTAGTTGGAACAACGATCCGGATGATTCAAAATCACAATCTGGATACGTATTTATTTTGAATGGTGCAGCAGTTAGCTAGAGGAGTGCAAAGCAAAGCGTTGTGGCGAGATCTTCAACTGAATCGGAATACATGGCTGCTTCGGAGGCTTCACAAGAAGCGATATGGATGAAAGAGTTCATTACAGAACTGGGTGTGGTTCCTAGTGCGCTGGACCCAATGTCTATCTACTGTGATAATATGGGTGCCATAGCCAATGCGCAAGAACCAAGGTCACACAAGAAGCTGAAGCATATCAAGCTACGTTTTCACGCTATTCGAGAACATGTCCAAGATGGGGACATAAAGATTTGCAAAGTACACACAGATCTGAATGTGGCGGATCCGTTGACTAAACCTCTCCCGAGGGCAAATGTCACATCCCAAATTTTATATTTGGTTCTTCATATCATTCATATCATTGCATCATGCTTTTCCATACAAAACCGTCGATTGAAAAGAATCGGCGGAACGCTATTTTCGAAACCCTATTCTATTTTGCTACGAGGCTCCTGCGGGAGGCTTTAGTAGGACTAGCGTTGCCCATCCTTGTAGCCTAGTGGTTTCGCTCAAACCTTGGGCCTAGATTATTCCCCTCGACTTTACAAAACCGTAGGAGAAAGAATCGCTCGATTCGGAGCTCGTACGGAGAAGTTACGGCCGTTTGTTTAATAGATCGGAAAACGGTCCGAATTTTGGACCGATTTCCGAGTCCGAAACCAACTCCGCGCCGAATCAGTCTAGATTTCCGCGAGAGGGCCACTTAAGGACCCCACCTGGCCCGCCGACCCCGCCCTGCCTCGTTTTACAGCCTCAATCTCGGATCGGATCGCCGCCGCCTCGCTTCCCGAGGCCGCCGCCACCCACCCGCCTCGCGCCGCCCGCTTGAGCTCCGCCTCACGCCGACCGCCGCCAAAATGCCGCGCCGCGCCGCTTTCTTCCCGCCGCTTCACCGCCAGCGCCATCGCCGCCCCGCAGCACCCGCCGCCGCGCCACGCCCCGCGCCAGCCGCCCCGCACCAGCGATCCGCCGCACGCTGCGCACACCTTCACGCGCGCAGAACTACCCACGCACGCTGCTGCCTTGCGTCAGCCGCCGTCTGCGTTTTGTCGCACGCCGCGCCGCCTTCGCGCGCCGTTGATGATCTTGAACCGCTGCGTTGAATGTTTCTACCGCGCAGTAACACCGCCGGAGTCGATCGCCGCACCGTCAAAATCGCCGCCCGTTTCGGCCGTTCGTTTCCTAAGCCTGCAGCCACCGTCGATTTCAGATCAGCGGTTCAGATCGATTGTTGACCGGTCAGACTCGGGCGTTGACTAGTCGACGCCTTGGCCAACGTGTTGACCAGTCAATGCATACGATTGATCGTTAATTTCGTTAATCCTTTTGTTGACAGATTTCGGTAGAAACTAGTAAATTGCGTAGAAATTAAATCGCTTGGCCAAAAATTGCAAATAAAATATGTGTAGATTAAGTGAGTCGTGTAGAATCTCGCTGTACCTTTGGTTCAGACTTTTGCAGCAAGGTTTAGTACAGTTTAATCAAACTAGTTAGTGGCCTTTTCGGAGTAATAAATTCGTAGAAAAAGATCCGTAGCTCCAAAAATCGCGTATGATATGTCCCTGGATTCAGTGGAACGAGAGGAATCTCATCGTGAATTAAAAAGATAGGCTTACAGTGAAAACTTCTGCAGAAACTGTCTAGTAGATTTCTGCAGTGTTTTAATTACTCGGGGAGTTTTATAATTCCTTTTTGAGTAATTCCAGTTGGTACTGTTTCTAATCAGCGATGCCTATGCGGTAGAATTTTACCAAGATTTTACAAATAGTATACTACCGGTAGTGAATTATTTGAGTTCTAGCTCTAGTTTGGAGCATTACTTTTACTTAATAGTTTTATTAAATTGCGCTAAAACTATTTTCCATGCATGCTATCAGTAGTATTATTGATTAGGATTATGTGGTGCAGCTGTAGCACCAATTCACTTGCCTTGCATACCTTCATGCATCATATTTGTTGCATATGCTTGTGGATTGTTTGTTTATGATTGTAATTGTATCGTGTAGATTGTGACGAGTGCAACGCTTGCTCGTGTGTGGATTGTTCTTCCGACCGCTACAACCAAGGCAAGTAGATGCTACTTTGTTCATGATATTGTCCTACTATTTTCAATGCATTGTCGTGTATTTTGTAGATGCATGTGTAGGATGATACTATCGCTATGCTATGTCCTATTATGTGGTAGGGCCTTCCTTGTAGATGAACCACCGTTGGTAGATATGCTTAGCCATGCTTTGTTGAACGAGGGCTGGGTTACATCACTGAGACTTGTTTCTAAAAGTATTGGTTTGTGAAAACTAAAACAACTTAATCAATGAATCCCCTGGGTGTGATGGTATTGATAATTTTTGGTGGTTTCATTGCGGAAAGGCACCCAGGTATCAAGAGAGAATGATTGGCTTCTTTATTGTGTAGCTTACGTGTACAACCATGTGCCAATAATGGAATGGGCGGTTGGTTGGACTTAGTAGGTTGTGGTAACCCGAACCCGCGTATCCAGAGATGTAGAATTTTGGTAGGTTGGACCGGCCGGGATTGGGGTGCTACTTCCCGAACAGTCTCTTCTTGGTCTTCTCCCTATCATCACCCAAAATGAGAGTGATGGTACGATCTGGGCTGGCCAAGTCACATCGGTAAAGTGTACTAACCTCTGCAGGGTGTATAATCTAATCGATTAGCCGTGTCCCCGGTTATGGACATCCGAGTTGCTTGATATTGATTCCATGACATGTTTCTCGCTCATTCTAATTTCATAATTGTTTTAATATTGTTGGGTTAACTTAATTGGGATCTTTTCAAAGAAAATCAAAAACTGTTTATGAAAGTAGGACAAATGTATTTGCAAATGCAAGCCAGACACAGCTCCAATTGCCAAATATGCATGTAGATGTTAGTGCCATTGTCTCCATTACTAGCTCTACTTGCCATACATTCCATGTATTGACCCTTCGGGGCTGCTACGTTTCATGTTGCAGGGTATTCCGATTCTGAGTAATCGATATAGGCCACGGTACTCCACTCGGCACTTGTTCACTTGTGGGCAATTTGAAGAATGGAGGATTTACTTTATTTATGTTGCTACCTGAATAATTTGAGCTAGCCTTGAGCTAAGCTTTTATTGTAATAATGGTACTCTGGATCTTCGTTATTTATGATACACGGATATTTTGCTATGTTATTCATCTTATTCTATGTGGGCCAATGAACCGATCCAGGGATTGGCATGTCACATAGAAGCCACGGTCTTTTCAGAACCGGGGTGTTACAGGATGGTATCAGAGCCCGTGTGTCGACTGTAGGATCTTGACCTAGGATTGGATTAGGAAGCCATATAATTATTAAAGCCTATATTAACTCTGTCTTTCATCTTATGTCTTTCACTCTCCTAAATTATTATCATATGCTATTCTCACACTTTCCTCTTTACTTGATAGATGGGAGAAGTCAGGACTGAGTATGCAACCATGGAGTCACCAAGGCCCTTTGCAAGACAGTTAGCACAGCTCTCGCAGACATTGGGATTGCCACTGCCCATGTTCAAGGGAAGAAGGTTGTACACCTATGGATATGGTGAGGATGCATGGGAGATCACTACCTTCATATTCAGAGATGCCGCCTTGCCAAACCCCGTGCACTTGATCTACACCAAGACATACTGCAACTAGGAACTTGGAATCAACTTGGCCATACATGAAGCCCTGTCTCGCCAGTGCCATCAAGTCCGACACCTACTGCTAGCAGATTCACCCTACCGTGACTATGGGAGGCGTGATGAAGATGGGCACATTGTGGTTACCCCGGGCGACAAGAACAACATGCCGCCCTGTCGGAGACACATAGAGGACATGGAAAAGGAGAATGGAGCTCTAGCTGAGAAGGTGATGATGATAAAGGAGATTGCAGATTTTGCTAGCAATGGTATGGTGGTCCAAGGACAGGAGATTGACACCCTGCATGAAGCTGTGGGAGTTCTGGAGAATGCCCTGATAGCCAGAGATGCAACCATAGCTCATCTTCATGGTACGGTGCAGGAGAACACCCAGAACATACAACAGTTGCAAGGGACCGTCGAGGAAAGGGATCAAACTATTGAAGCTATGACAGCCCAGATTGCCGCTCTCCAAGCACAGCTAAACCCACCCTCTGATGATGACAATGGAGATGATGGCAACAATGGGGATGATGATGATAGTGGAGACGATGATGATGAGGACGAGAATGATGATGATGGAGACGATGATGGTGGAGGAGATGAAGCTGTTGCAGTTGCAGCTGAAAGTGAAGAAGAAGAGGAGGATCCAGAAGAGGTGGAGTTTGAGATCTCAAGTGATGATTCAGGAGAAGTGTACACTCCGCCACCATGGTTGTACCGCGAGCCGAAGCGCTAACGCATGACAGCAAGGACCTACTGCAACCTCTTCAAGAAGTAGATAGAAGTCCACCAATTAGTCCTTGTTAGGCAAATTCGTTAGGATTAGTCTCGATCGATGTGAAACTTAGTTCGTGTTAGTTGAAGAGTGTTTAGTTGCTTATTTGTGTACTCCAATATCCCAGGAATTATTTGAGCGAATTTTATGAAAGAGTTATGGCAATTTTGGTTAACATCTGTGTTATTTTCGCTGCAGTTTTTTGCTGATACAGCAGTACTGCGCGATTTTTCATATTTTTCTGGTAACTGGGAAAAATCTGAAAAAAATTGGGCTGATGAGAAACTCTCTGTACTGTATGTGCAAAAATCAGCTAAATTTCCTGACGAGTTTAAGTCAGGCGGAAAAATTCGCGAACGCTGCTGGACTGTTCTGGCAGATTGCTGTTTTTGTTGTTTAGTTGATCAACTGTTTAGTTAACCATTGCCAACTCTTGTAAAACTATTTCAGTAGGTATATACTGCTAGGATAACCCCTGGGATGTTGCTGGATCACTTGTTTGATGATGTGTTGCTTGCTTGTGATTGTCTGCTATTGTTTGTTGTTGTTTGATCATATGCATGGGTAGAATCCTATTACCGTAGTTGATTCTTTCTAAACTTACCTGTGCTGAACCGCAGATGCCTCCCCGCCGTCACCCCACTGAGTTGGAGCAGCTCATGGCAGCTCAGGCACAGCTGACCCAAGTGATGACTCAGTTCATGGAAAATCAGAACAACAACAATGGAAACAATCAGCCTCAGGGAGATGCTCTCACCAGATTTCTGAGGTTAAGGCCAGCTAAGTTCTCTACTGCAACGGAACCAATGGTTGCTCTCGACTGGTTGCATTCAATCAACAAGGATCTAGTAACCCGGATGCACCGATGCTGAGAAGGTGAGGTTTGCCGCTCACCTCTTTGGAGGGACCAGCCGCTTCTTGGTGGGACACTTTTCAGATCACCCACCCGCTGGACACCGTGACTTGGGCAATGTTTGAGAAAGGTTTCAGGACCAACCACGTGTCTTCAGGAGTTCTGAGACTGAAGAGGAAGGAGTTCCGCAACTTGCGCCAAACCAATCGCACCGTGGCCGAGTACATTGAGGAGTTCAACAACCTATCCCGTTATGCACCTGAGGACGTTGACACTGATGCAAAAAGGAGGGAGAGATTCCTGGATGGCCTCAGTGATGAGCTTTCAGTGCAGCTACTGGTGGTTTACTTCCCCACTTTCCAGGAGCTTATGGACAAGGCCAGGATCTTGGAAGGGAAGCACAAGCAGGTAGAAAGCCGCAAGAGAAAGAACAACAATCACCACTCTGGTTCACATCACAAGTCTCGCACATCATATGATGGGTACTCCAAGCATGGAGGGAGTGACCATGGGAGCCATGACCGCCACCACCATGGAGGCGATGGGCATCGTCATGACAACCATAGGAGCACCCACCACAGCCACAAGGGAGGACACTCTCACCACTCTGGAGGACACGGTGGACATGACCGCAACCGTGCTCGCAGCTTTGTGAAGAAGGATCTGAGTGAGGTGACATGCTTCAAGTGTAAGGTAAGGGACACTATCTTGACAACTGTCCGGAGAGGAAAGGACTGAAGCCAACCAACAACGAGAAGGCCACAGTGAACCACATGAATGTGGAGGAGATTCCAGATGAGCCTGACCTTGTGATTGGTAAGTTCCCAATCAACACTTACCCTGCACTTATACTTTTCGATACTGGTGCATCCCATTCATTCATATCAAGGGCATTTGTGGATAAGTATAAGTTACCTACTAAGTCTATGAGAAGGTCTATTAGAGTGAGTTCACGTGGAGGAGATATGATAGCTAGCGCGGGATGCCGCTATTTAACTGTGAGGATTGGAACATGTTGGAGATATGCCCAAGAGGCAATAATAAAGTGGTTATTATCATATCTTCACACTTATGATAAATTTTTACATACCATGCTATAATTGTATTAACCGGAAACATTAATACTTGTGTGATTTGTAAACTAAAATAAGAGTCCCTAGTAAAGCCTCTTGTTAAACTAGCTTGTTGGTTAATATATGATCATGGTTTCCTGATCATGAACATAGAGATGTTATTAACAACAGGGTCATATCATTAGGAGAATGATGTGATGGACATACTCCTATAGATAAGCGTAGCATAAAGATCAAGTCATTTCAATAGTTCAATTGCTATATGCTTTACGATACATAGTAACCTAATTCCTTCGACCATGAGATCATGCATATCACCTTTATCGGATGGATGCTTTGATGACATCAAACACCACACCGTAATGTGGTGGCTATAAAGGTGGCATTGAGTGTTCAAAGTATTGGTTGAAACACATGGATCAAGAGTGGGATTTGTCCATCCATATGACGAATAGATATACTCTGGGCCTCTCCTCGTGAAATGTCATCCAATTAGCTTGCAAGCATGTACTGGGTCACAAGGGATCACATATCACGGAACGAGAAAAGAGTACTTATCGGTAACGAGGTTGAACTAGGTATGCGTAGATACCGACGATCATAACCTCGGATAAGTAAACTATCGTGAGACAAAGGGAAATTGGTATCGTATGTAAGTGGTTCATTCGATCGCAAAGTAATCGTAGAAATATGTGGGATCCATATGAATTTCCAGATTCCTCTATTGGTTATTGTTCGGAGAAGTGTCTCGATCATGTCTGCATAATTCACGAACCGTAGGGAGACACACTTAAGGATTCGACGTTGTTTGAGTAGTTATGGTATTATGAGAAAGAGACCGAATGTTGTTCGGAGTCTCGGATGGGATCCAGGATATCACGAGGTGATCCGGAATGGTCCGGAGAATAAGATTCATATAAGGAAAGTCCTGTTTCGGAGTTCGGGAATGATTCCGGTGTTTTCATCGGGAATGTTCTAAAAGGTTCCGGATTGTCCGGCACTCCGGGGGCGGGGGGAAGGGTACATGAATGTGTCATTACATATTGAATGATTGCATCATGTACTTAAGTGTTCTTGCTGTTCCAAAACTGAAAAGTCAAACTGCCAGTTTGAAAGTCAAACGGCTAAAACAGGAAACTGTGGAAAACAGGAAACTGTGGGAAACATGAAACTGTGGGAAACAAGCAAGAGGAGGTTGAAACCAACTTGGAGGAGGAGTCCCTCTCCTCCAAGACGGTGGCCAGCCTAGGACGAGTTGGGGAGGGACTCCCCTCCCTCCCCTGGCGCGCCAGCCCCTCCACCTATAAAAGGAGGGGCAGGGCCTCCTCCTCTAGACACAAGTTCCTATCCTCTAATCTCCGGTTTAGAGCCGTTTTGGTTTAGAGCTTCTAATTGCTCTAGCCTGCGGTTTAGAGCCTTCTAATTGGTGTGTCTAATCCCTAGACCACTAATAGCTCTCTCATACTCCACCATACTCGCCCGCTTAAGCCTGCAGGATCTCCCTCTACTTCGGTACCACGCCAGTTGCCGGAATCGCGAGGAGAGTGCTACAACCTCCGCTGCTTTGGAACAAGGAGAGGAAGGTCTTCGTCGAGTGTCAACGCAGTGACCGATCATGAGCGCCGCCGTAACGCAGCGGAAGGATCGTCTACGCGATCTTGAGATCGGAAGTGTACGACTACATCACCCACGAGAATCTGCTCTCGTTAACCGCTTTGGAATCTTCGAGGGTGAGTTCCTCTATCGTCTCGTTGCTACAATCTAGTAGATAGATCTTGGCTTGTTTGTTTGTATGCGATAGAAAATTTTTGTTTTCCATGCTACGAACCCCTACAGTGGTATCAGAGCCGTGTCTATATGTAGATCTGTTGCACGAGTAGAACACAATGGTCATTGTGGGTGTTGATGCTTTTATTGTCGATTGCTTCTTGTGTACTTTGCATCTTGCGGTATGTTGGGATGAAGCGGCCTGGGCTAACCTTACATGACATCATTCATGAGACTTGCTCCACACTTGACATGCAACTTGTATTGCATAAGTGGCTTTGCGGGTGCCTGTTTCTCCTAGCATAGTTAAGATCCAATTTACAACGGGTGATTGAAAATACTAGTATCAATGTTGTGGTTCTTGTTCGTAAGTTAGAACGACACTTATTGAAAGCCCCAAACCACGTAAAACATGCAAAGAAAATTAGAAGCGTCTAACTTTGTTTTGCAGGGGTGTGGAGTGATGTGATATGGCCATGATTGTGATTATATATGATGTATGAAATGTTCCTTATTGTAATTCGGCAACCGGCAGGAGCCATATGGTTGTCTTTAAATTCTGTTAAGACCCGTGTGTCTATTCAAAGTAGTTGTAATAATTGAAGCCGGTGGACGACAACCATGGAGAAGCATCATTGACCTTGATGCAATGTCGGTAATGATGGAGATCATGTTCGTGCTAGAAGATGGAGATCGGAAGCACAAAGAAGAAATGCCATATCATATCACATATTATGAATTTCATGTGATGTTAATCCTTTTTGCATCTTGTATTGCTCAGTAGACGACGGTAGCATTATAAGATGATCCCTCATGCACATGAATTTCAAGTCATAAAGTGTTCACCCTTAGTTAGCACCGTTGCTAAAGCTTGTTGTTTCGAAGCACCACGTGATGATCGGGTGTCTTAGATTCTACAAGTGTATACAACGTGAGCAAGCCAGATTTGCTCATGCGGAAACTAAGGTTTGATCTTGATGAGCCTAGCATGTACAGACATGGCCTCAGGAACACGGATTACCGAAAGGTAGAGCATGAGTCATATAGTAGATATGATGAACATGTTGATTGTTCGCCATTGAAGCTATATCAACTCTCGTGATGATCGGTTTTGATGTGGTGGATTTGGTCTGTGATCACTAAAACACTGTGAGGGATATTGTTTTGAGTGGGAGTTCACCTAGATTAATTTAATTATTAATTAGAACTCAATTTATCATAAACTAAATCAAAGTGAATATGCATAGTTGTTGTAGTCATTGGCATCCATTTACCACCTTGCGCTTAGTTATAATTGAGATGATAGAACTATAGAATTCTGGTTAGTTACTTTCTTAACTGGTATCGTATTGTTTTAAGTGTTAATCTAAAGTTTAAAAGTCCTATTGCAAACTTTCAAGTTAAGTTACTCCATGAAGTTTAATAATTAGTATTAAATCAAGAGTAACAATTCCAAGTGTTAGTATATAAGTATCATGTTTGTCTCCATGATTCTTGATATTCAAAGGATTCTCTTAATATCAAGGTTATCTAGGATCTGAAAGAGTTGTTTCAGAAACCATGATGTGTGGAAGATATTGTGATATCTGAAAGGAAGTTTTGATTGCAACATGATAGAGTATAATATGGCAAAAGTCATGTTCTCATATTTTGATGAGAATTTGCAAAAGGTTGGAGACACTAGTTGTCCTAATCCTCCAAAAGGTTTTGATGTAGGTAAAATGTTTACTACACCAAGAGATTACTAAAGAAAGGAATTTGAAAGAACACCAAACATTTGATGATGGTGATCTACTTCAAAGTGCAAGTCCAAAGACATTGGTATTTAACTATACACGCTTTGGACTATATGTCATATGTATGACTCCACTATTGATGTTGATAGATTCTTTCAAACAGAAAAGGAAACATTGAAATAAAATCTCATAAGTATATGGCAGAAAGGAAAAGACTAGAATTGTTCAGTTTAAGTATATAGATGATATACATGTTATGGCTATATTCTTTGCTTATTAAACAATGTGGTTCTCAAGTATTTGATACTGAATTTGTTGGTGTGAATCGTCATACGAACAACACAATTCATGAACTACAATGGCCTAAGTAACTAGCAAAAGAATATGTGATGATGTTCATCGAGAACAAATAAAGGGTTATTGTGTTGCTCGTTAAACACCAAAGCTTGCCTTCAAGATTTGTTTTATCAGGTATTATGAGAACAAAAGGGTTGTTCAAATAAATTACCGTAATCCATAAAAGATGGATGATTCACAAATCTCGTTGGAGACATCACATCCATAAAACTAGTGCTAAATATGTCGAAAGACAAATTGATTGAAAGATCACTTAGGAAGTGACATCGCCGTTTAAATTATACTGGAAAGAAAACATGAAGAAACTCCATGTGGATGGAATTTTGGAGTCTTTTTGATTTTTGATCACATGACGCTTGTGAAACTTTCCTAAGAGATAATTGAAACTTCGTTCATAGGCCAAAAGGGAACGAATGACTAGCTTATTGGAATTTGTACATATTGTTGTATGAAGTCCATTATGTGTAGTCAAGAGCGATGGATTTTAACTTCATTTGCTTTTTCCGAAATTTTGAGTGAATATATGAATATTTACTTAATAAGGATAAAGTATGAAACACTTGAAAAGTTCAAAGACTTTCAAGATGAAGTGCAAAATCATTGTAACAAGAATATGAATAGTTTATGATAAGATCATAAAATATTTAAGTTACAAGTTTAGCATAATACCTAAGATTTAAGGAATCGTTCTGTGGATTTGCATTCCTGAAACACCATAAGAGTATGGAGCATTCGAGATATGTAATTAAACCTTGTTTGACTTGGTAAGATCAAAGGTAAAATTCATAAAACTACCATTATATTTTAAAGATTAAAAAGTTTTAGAGATTACCGTTTTTCCACTGAAAAGAGCTCCATCATAATCCGTTGAAATGACACCATATAAAGTTATGGTTTGGGATAAAATCCAAGTTATCCTTTCTTAAACAATGGTTTGCTATGCATAAGAAAGATGTTTGCAACCAAAGTCGGATGAACCTGTCTTTGTATAACTGTTGAGTATTCCTCCATAACACCAGAGACAAAAGTGTTTGTCGCTTAGAACGTCAAGTTTCTTTGGGAAGGAATTTTTCGTGAAAAGAAAAGTGGGAGGACAATAGAACTTTGATAAGGTTAAAGGAACCTTAGCTATATGTGCAAAGTTCTTGCGACCGAAAAGTGTTAGGAGGCAACAACAATGCTCATGGCTCACGTGCCTCAAAGGTTGTGGTCACGGAGATCTAAGTTCCTATTGAAACAAGTAGATCGGGTAAACAATCAAATACCAAGATTAGAGGGTTGACTCATTATTTGAGAATAATGAACCAACTACATGCAAGGAAGTGATGATGGGTCCGGACTCCGTCAAATGGCTGGAAGCCATAAAATCCGTGATAGTTCCATACACGAGAAAACAAGTTTTGAACTTGAAGGACCCTCGAGAAAGGTGTAAGACCTTACAGTTGTGTCTGGATCTATAAAGAAATAGACATGGATGTTTTACATCTATGAAATAGTCGACATGTTGGGAAAGAGTTCACAACAATGTTCAAAGGTTGACTATGACAAGATTTGATCTTTCATAGTGATATTTAGTCTAGACGGATTAATGTAGCAACCACTACATATAATTTGTTATATGGTAGTTGAATAAAAAAACAAGTTCTTCTAATAGAATCGTTACCTAGGACATGTGCATAACACGGTCCATAGGGTTTTGTTAATTCAAAAGGATGCTAAAAGCATATGCAAACTTCAATGGTTAAAGTGAGCATCGCGGAGTTGGAATCTTCACTGTGATGAAACTGTTAAAGGAGTTTAAAAGATCATTAGAGACGATGGAGATGCTTGCATTTGCAAGAAATTAAGTGGGAGCGCTAAGACATATTTCTAATACATTATGTAGGAGACATATTGTTGATTGGAAGTGATGTATCTTTTTATTAACACAAGCTAAGAATTTCATCTCGATGAAAGACTTAGGAAAAACCCAAATATTTGGCATCAATAGATGCTAATATGGTTGTGTCAGAAGTACATAGACAAGATATTGAATGAGTTCAATATAGAAACTAAAAGAGAGGTTCTTGTCGCACAGAAAGGATTGAATGAGTTCAATATTGATGATATATTCAAGTGTATTGACACAGGGTAAGTGAAACAAAGATTCAAGTATAGATTGATACTTGATGTCTGAAATCACAAAGAATATTTATATCAATCATACTATGATATGTACAAATCCAGATATGTCCTATGCTCTAAATATTGTGAGCATATACCGGAATGATTCGTAAAATGATCATTGGACAATAGTAAGGATATTCTTATGATCTTTTGGAAGAACTAAGAGTATAATATTTGTAGAAGTGACAAATAAATGGTTAGTTCATTGTAAAAGTACTACATTGATACTAGTTTTGTCACAAAGTACAAATTAAGTTTATCTCAATCTAAACTAAGGGTGGCACAATATAATGGAAAGAAAGTTCCATAATGGATTTGGATGAGTTCCAAAGTTAAGACATTGTGACATGTGGCATCCCGCAAAACCACTACTAGAAAATCGCGTTGTTTTTGTGCATTGCATCGTCATCATCATGCATTGTTTGTCTAAAACTATCTTCGCAAAGCCGGTTTTGTTTTCTAAAATGCCCCATCTTTATTCAAAACCAAAACCGGGTCTCCGGAATATTTTGTTTTGACTAACTACGTTTTGCAAACGGTCCGTTTAACATAAATAAAATATTAAATTATTTTAGGGGCGATCGAGCGGGCGATTAGGCAGACGACCACCCCTGTAACCAAAAACGGTCCACCTAATCAGGCCCTCTAAATCCTAGTCTACCCAACCTAGTCTACCCACATCCCCTCCACCTCACTCCTCCAATGCCCTCTGCTCCACCCACGCCTCACTCGCTCACCCACTCCTGCTGACCACCAGGCCCCCACCCTTGCCCACCGCCCGTCCCCAACCTCGCCCTCTTTTTTCCTTTGCCCTTCACCCTTTCGTTTAAGCAGGTTTGAGATCGGCGTCGTTAGGGTTACCCTTTGGCTGGCACAGGCAGGGTTATGGACGCCATTGGTTATTCTTCAGGGCTCTTAGCCCCATTTGCATCTTGTCCGTAGTCGGACGCTCTATTATCTTCAAGGTGATTTGGATCTTTGTATATTATATCTGTATTCTTGACTCATGGAGTCGCTGTTATATATATATATCGTTTCTGTGGGTCCCATCGAGGACTGTTGTGTAATGTTATTACTCGCTTTCCACCCGCACGAAAGTGCCTGGTGGGCACCTTTGAATCGTTTCTATGCGGGTTTGGCGGGTCTCGCTAAAACTTGCATAGGTCCGATTCTGAGGGTGTTACAGAGTGGTATCAGAGCTCAGCAGTTGCGATACCCCACAAGTCCAGCCTTTAGGATAATCTAGCTAACGTCCGAAGTAGAGTGTCAAAACTATTTTTGCAAAATCGGTTGGATAGTTCTGCTTAGGTCTGATTTTACTCCTTACCCCTCTGCTGCTCTCCTCTCACCTCCGCGTGTTTTGAATCCGCTCTCTTCTCTCTCTTCGAGTCCAGGATTTCTCGTGGTTGGGTTCCGTCGTACCTTCAGGGTTCCGCTCCCTCCTTTGGTAACGGTGTTGCTACATCTGGTCTTCATGCTATCCGAGGAATCCTTCGTCTGGTGGACTTCTCTTTGTTCCTTCTCGTGCCTCCCGGTGTTTTCCGACGCGACGACATCATCTACCCCAGATCCGATGCAGAGTCTGCATCACTCCTTTGTTTCCGGACCTCGATTGTCGAGATCTTCAGTCTGATTCCGAGAGTTGGTTGCATAATCCGCCTATTCGTGTGCAGAGTAATGGTTTGAGTGCGGGATGGAGTAGCTACCATACCACTACTCTTATCATTCGCTCTTGTACGTTGAATCAGTGGATCCAGCAGTTTTACTCCGTCCGCGGAAGATAGAGGTGGCTCTATTTGTTGATACCTCTACCTTCGACCTTTTATCCCGGAGTGTTCTCCCGACGATCACGGACAACGACCTCTTGTTAGTGGTGTCGCGAGGATCTACACGAAGCGACAAGATTCAGATCACCGACCTTCTTTCCGATACCATGAGGCGGATCTCGAGGGCGAGATCCATTGTTAGTGGTGTCGAATTGTGGCATCCCGCAAAACCACTACTAGAAAATCGCGTTGTTTTTGTGCATTGCATCGTCATCATCATGCATTGTTTGTCTAAAACTATCTTCGCAAAGCCGGTTTTGTTTTCTAAAACGCCCCATCTTTATTCAAAACCAAAACCGGGTCTCCGGAATATTTTGTTTTGACTAACTACGTTTTGCAAACGGTCCGTTTAACATAAATAAAATATTAAATTATTTTAGGGGGGCAGTCGAACGGGCCGATTCGACCCGGACGACCACCCCCAGAACCAAAAACGGTCCACCTAATCAGCCCCTCTAAATCCCTAGTCTACCCAACCTAGTCTACCCACATCCCCCTCCACCTCACTCCCTCCAATGCCCTCTCGCCACCTCACCTCTCCCCAAACCCCCCACCACCCACACTCTGCCACCTCACCCAGCCCCTCTCAACTCACCCCACTCCCTCTGCCACGCAGCCACCCAACCGCCTGACCACTCCACCTCCTGCCCGCGCGGCCCCACCTTGCCAGCCACACACGCCCGGCCCCGCCCCTGGGCCCCACCACACGCGGCCCACCCCGCGGGACCCGACCCCCACCTCCTGCCCGACGCTTCCGCTTGCCCGTCCCCAACCTCGCCTCTTTTTCCTTTGCCCTTTGCCCCTTTCGCTTAAGGTGTTTTGAGATCGACGTCGTTAGTAGGGTTACCCTTCCGGCTTGGCCTGGGCAGGGTTATGGACGCCATTGGTTATTCTTCAGGGCTCTTAGCCCCATTTGCATCTTGTCCGTAGTCGGACGCTCTATTATCTTCAAGGTGATTTGGATCTTTGTATATTATATCTGTATTCTTGACTCATGGAGTCGCTGTTATATATATATATCGTTTCTGTGGGTCCCATCGAGGACTGTTGTGTAATGTTATTACTTCGTTTTCCACCCGCACGAAAGTGCCTGGTGGGCACCTTTGAATCGTTTCTATGCGGGTTTGGCGGGTTTCGCTAAAACTTGCATAGGTCCGATTCTGAGGGTGTTACATGACAAATACTACAAAAAAGGCTAAGTATATGACTGCAATTATAGCAGCAAAAGAGGGCATTTGTGTCAAGTAGTTTGTTATCAAACTAGGTGTAGTTCACAGTGGGATAGTACTATGAAGATATATTGTACGACAATATTATCAACATGTTTTAACCCCAAAGAACTAAAGGTCACACCAAAGGACCAAATTAGTACGAAGCCATCTCATTAGAGAATGAGTGATGCGTAGAGACGCAAAGACATGCAATTACACACGGACCTGGAAGTGTCAGATCCGGAGATCACTTGACCACTAGCAATCGTGTACATACAACACCGGAAACCCATAGGTGTTGAATACACAAAGGTTTGAAACTAGATTATTGACTCTAGTGCAAGTGGGAGACTGTTGGAGATATGCCCAAGAGGCAATAATAAAGTGGTTATTATCATATCTTCACACTTATGATAAATGTTTACATACCATGCTATAATTGTATTAACCGGAAACATTAATACTTGTGTGATTTGTAAACTAAAATAAGAGTCCCTAGTAAAGCCTCTTGTTAAACTAGCTTGTTGGTTAATATATGATCATGGTTTCTTGATCATGAACATAGAGATGTTATTAACAACAGGGTCATATCATTAGGAGAATGATGTGATGGACATACTCCTATAGATAAGCGTAGCATAAAGATCAAGTCATTTCAATAGTTCAATTGCTATATACTTTCTGATACATAGTAACCTAATTCCTTCGACCATGAGATCATGCATATCACCTTTATCGGATGGATGCTTTGATGACATCAAACACCACACCGTAACAGGGTGGCTATAAAGGTGGCATTGAGTGTTCAGAAAGTATTGGTTGAAACACATGGATCAAGACTGGGATTTGTCCATCCATATGACGGATAGATATACTCTGGGACCTCTCGGTGAAATGTCATCCAATTAGCTTGCAAGCATGTGACTGGGTCACAAGGGATCACATATCACGGGAACGAGAAAAGAGTACTTATCGGTAACGAGGTTGAACTAGGTATGCAGAGATACCGACGATCATAACCTTGGATAAGTAAACTATCGTGAGACAAAGGGAAATTGGTATCGTATGTAAGTGGTTCATTCGATCGCAAAGTAATCGTAGAAATATGTGGGAGCCATATGAATTTCCAGATTCCTCTATTGGTTATTGTTTGGAGAAGTGTCTCGATCATGTCCGCATAATTCACGAACCGTAGGGAGACACACTTAAGGATTCGACGTTGTTTGAGTAGTTATGGTATTATGAGAAAGAGACCAAATGTTGTTCGAGTCTCGGATGGGATCCGGATATCACGAGGTGATCCGAATGGTCCGGAGAATAAGATTCATATAAGGAAAGTCCTGCTTTGAGTTCGGGAATGATTCCGTGTTTTCATCGAATGTTCTAGAAGGTTCCGGATTGTCCGGCACTCGGGGAGGGTACATGAATGTGTCATTACATATTGAATGATTGCATCATGTACTTAAGTGTTCTTGCTGTTCCAAACTGAAAAGTCAAACGCCAGTTTGAAAGTCAAACGGCTAAAACAGAAAGTGGAAAACAAAACTGTGGGAAACAGAAACCGTGGGAAACAAGCAAGAGGAGGTTGAAACCAACTTGGAGGAGGAGTCCCTCTCCTCCAAGCCGGCGGCCACCTAGGCCGAGTTGGGAGGGACTCCTCCTCCCTGGCGCCGCTAGCCCTCCACCTATAAAAGGAGGGCAGGCCTCCTCTAGACACAAGTTCCTATCCTCTAATCTCCGGTTTAGAGCCGTTTTGGTTTAGATCTTCTAATTGCTCTAGCCTGCGGTTTAGAGCCTTCTAATTGGTGTGTCTAATCCCTAGACCACTAATAGCTCTCTCTCATACTCCACCATACCGCCTCCGCTTAAGGCGGCCTCCGGATCTCCCTCTACTTCCTGCATTCACGCCAGTCGCCGAATCGCGAGGAGAGTGCTAGAACCTCCGCCACTTTGGAACAAGGAGAGGAAGGTCTTCGTCCGAAAATTTAACGCAGGACCGATCATGGAGCGCTTAACGCAGCGCCGAAAGGATCGTCTACGCGATCTTGAGATCGGAAGTGTACGACTACATCACCCACGAGAATCTGCTCTCGTTAACCGCTTTGGAATCTTCGAGGGTGAGTTTCTCTATCGACTCGTTGCTACAATCTAGTAGATAGATCTTGGCTTGTTTGTTTGTATGCGATAGAAATTTTTTGTTTTCCATGCTACGAACCCCTACAGAACACACAACTTCATTGCACATTTGGTAGTGTTGGATTCACAGGGATTAGACGTTATTCTGGGTATGGATTGGATGTCTATGCATGGGGGACACATAGATTGTGGACAGCGAGCGGTTTCACTCAAAACCCCGGATGGTAAGAGGATTAGATTCAAGTCAGCTGCACGACCGAGAAGGTGTAAGTTGAATTCTCTTAAGGGGGTTAGCATGGATACTGTGCCAGTGATTAGGGATTACCCCGACGTGTTTCCGGAAGAGCTGCCAGGGATGCCACCTGACACGGATGTAGAGTTTCTTATCGACCTGATGCCTGGAACAGGACCAATAGCAAAGAAACCATATAAGATGGATGTGGATGAGCTGAAGGAATTGAAGAAGCAGTTGAAAGAGCAGCTACAAAAGGGATTCATTCAGCCTAGTTCGTCGTCATGGGGTGCACCTGTTCTGTTTGTGGAGAAGAAAGACAGCAGCAAGAGATTAGTAGTGGACTATCGCTCGCTGAATGAAGTAACCATCAAGAACAAGTACCCTCTGCCAAACATAAATGATTTTTTTGATCAACTGGAAGGAGCGAAGGTGTTCAGCAAGATTGATTTGCGATCTGGCTACTTCCAATTGAAGATCCGGGAGCAGGACGTACCAAAAACCGCCTTCACCACTAGGTATGGTTTATATGAGTATACGGTTATGTCTTTTGGACTAACGAATGCCCCGGAATATTTCATGACCATGATGAACAAGGTATTTATGGAGTACTTGGACAAGTTCGTGGTGGTGTTTATTGACGACATACTGATATATTCCAAGGATGATGTTGAGCATGAGAAGCATCTGAGACTGATTATGGAGAAGCTGAGGGAACACAAGCTGTATGCCAAATTCAGCAAGTGTGAATTCTGGCTTGACACCGTTGGGTTTCTTGGACACGTAGTGTCAGGAGAAGGAGTCGCTGTTGATCCAAGCAAAGTGACTGTAGTAACTGAGTGGGAAGCACCCAAGAATGCTGGAGAGATTCGAAGCTTTTTGGGACTTGCTGGATATTACCGGAGGTTCATTGAAAACTTTTCCAAGATTGCTAAGCCGATGACTGAACTTCTGAAGAAGGAGAGGAAGTTTGAATGGTCAGACGTATGTGAAGCCAGCTTTCAGGAACTGAAGCGTCGACTGGTGACCGCCCCAGTTCTATGTTTACCAGATCTTCAGAAGGATTTCCAAGTGTACTGTGATGCTTCTCGACAGGGACTTGGGAGTGTGCTGATGCAAGATGGGAGAGTAGTGTCATATGCCTCACGACAACTCAAGCACCATGAGCGGAATTACCCCACACACGACTTGGAGTTAGCGTCAGTGGTGCATGCGCTCAAGGTATGGAGGCATTACTTAATGGGAAAACACTATGATGTGTACACCGACCACAAGAGCCTGAAGTACATATTTACGTATGAACTGAACATGAGGCAAAGGAGATGGTTGGAGCTTATCAAGGACTATGATATGAATCTACAATACCACCCAGAAAGGCCAATGTAGTAGCGGATGCTCGAGCGGAAGGTTTATGCCAATGGATTGACGATTGGTGAATTGCACGAGGATTTGTGCAAGCAATTCAAGGACCTTAGACGGAGGTAGTATCTCAAGGATACCGCTACAATGGAAGTCCAACCAACGCTACAGACGTAATCAGAAGGCTCGTAGGAGACAAGGAAATAGAGGAGATAAAGGAAAAGATGAAGGAGAATCGGGAAAAGGATATTCGCGAGGATGAGCATGGTACCTTGTGGTATGGAGATCGTTTGTGTGTCCAGCGACCCGGAGATAAGGAAGTTGATTCTGCAGGAAGCTCATGACTCGCCGTATTCCATACATCCGGGCAACACAAAGATGTATATGGATTTGAAGAGCAGATTTTGGTGGAACAACATGAAGGGAGATATCGCCAAGCATATTGCCCTACGTGATGTGTGCAGCCGAGTGAAGGCAGAACACCGAAAGCAGGATTGCTAGCCATTTCCCGTGGATTGGAAGTGGGATAGAGTGGAATGGACTTTATCACAGATTGCCAGACCAGGTCAGGATATGACTCTATTTGGGTAGTGGTCGACCATTTGACCAAGGTAGCCCACTTTATACCGGTAAAGACGACCTATACGAGTGCAAACTTGGCCAAGATTTACATGTACAGGATTGTGTGCCTACATGGGGTTCCCAAGAGTATTGTATCTGATAGAGGCACCCATTTTACCTCACACTTCTGGCGCCAGCTACACGAGTCACTTGGTACTAGATTGGAGTTTAGCACAACGTTTCACCCCCAGACAGATGGACAGACCGAGAGGGTGAATCAGATTTTGGAGGACATGTTGAGAGCTTGCGCCTTAGCTCATGGCTCTAGTTGGGATGAGAATTTGCCGTATGCTGAGTTTTCCTACAACAACAGCTATCAAACCAGCATCAAGACGTCGTCGTTTGATGTGCTATATGGGAAACGGTGCCGAACACCATTGCTATGGGATGGAGTAGGAGAACGTCAGTTGTTTGGGCCTGATTTGATCAAGGACACTGAGGAGAAGGTCGCCTTGATTAGGGACAGACTGAAGGTAGCACAATCAAGGCAGAAGAGCTACGCTGACGCCAAGCGCAAGGAAGTGGTGTACGAGATAGGTGATAGAGCATAGCTCAGAGTGTCGCCGCTTCGTGGAATCAAGAGATTTGGAATTAAGGGTAAGCTGGCACCTCGATTTATTGGACCGTATCGGGTCTTAGCACGCAAAGGAGAAGTTGCTTATCAGTTGGAGTTGCCAGAGGCTCTGCCCGCTGTTCACAACGTGTTCCACTTGTCCCAGCTGAAGAAGTGCCATCCGGAGATGGTAGATACACTGTTGAGAGACACTGTACCGCTAGAGGAGGTTCAGCTTGAGAATGACTTGACCTATGAGGAGAAACCGGACAAGATTCTGGAGACAGCAGAGAGGATTACCCGTACCAAGACGATCAGGTTTTGCAAGGTGCAGTGGAGCCACCACACCAAAGAGGATGCCACTTGGGAGCGTGAGGATGACATCCGAGAGGACTACCCACACCTATTTGCTAGCCGCGCCGAATCTCGAGGACGAGATTCATCTTAAGGGGGTTAGTCTTGTCACATCCCAAATTTTAGATTTGGTTCTGCATATCATTCATATCATTGCATCATGCTTTTCCATACAAAACCGTCGATTGAAAAGAATCGGCGGAACGCTATTTTTGAAACCCTATTCTATTTTGCTACGAGGCTCCTGCGGGAGGCTTTAGTAGGACTAGCGTTGCCCACCCTTGTAGCCTAGTGGTTTCGCTCAAACCTTGGGCCTAGATTCTTCCCCTCGACTTTACAAAACCGTAGGAGCAAGAATCGCTCGATTCGGAGCTCGTACAGAGAAGTTACGGCCGTTTGTTTAATAGATCGGAAAACGGTCCGAATTTTGGACAGATTTCCGAGTCCGAAACCAACTCCGCGCCGAATCAGTCTAGATTTCCGCGAGAGGCCACTTATGACCCACCTGCCCGCCACCCCCTGCCTGCTTCAGGCCTCGATCTCGGGATCGCCCCGCCGCCTCGCCTCCTCGCTTCCCGAGGCCGCGCCACCCGCCGACACCGCCCTTCGCCCGCCGCTGTCGCCGCTTGCACGCCGCTTCGCCGCCACCGCGCCGCTTCCGCCGCCGCCGCATCGCTCCGCCGCCAAGACGCCACGCCACGCCGCCGCCGCACTTACGCGAGCTCGCCGCCAGAATCCCACGCCACGCGCACACGCACGCGACGCGCACGCGCGCTGCCAGCAACTACCCACGACGCTGCCTGCCTCGCGCCGCCGTCTGCGTGTCGCACGCTGCCATCTTCGCGCGCCGTTGACGATCTTGAACCGCGCGCTGAACGTTTCCCCTACCGCGCAGGTAACACCGTCACCGGAGTCGATCGCCGCACCGTCCGGAACTCGCCGCCGTCCGTTTCGCCGTTCGTTTCCGGTAAGCCTGCAGCCACCGTCAGATTTCAGATCAGCGGTTCAGATCAGTTGTTGACCGGTCAGACTCGGGCGTTGACTAGTCAGACGCCCAGTCAGCGGACGTGTTGACCAGTCAACAGACACAGTTGACTGGTTAATTTCGTTAATCCTTTTGTTGACAGATTTCGGTAGAAACTAGTAAATTGCGTAGAAATTAAACTGCTTGGCCAAAAATTGCAAATAAAATATGTGTAGATTCAATGAGTCGTGTAGAATCTCGCTGTACCTTTGGTTCAGACTTTTGCAGCAAGGTTTAGTACAGTTTAATCAAACTAGTTAGTGGCCTTTTCGGAGTAATAAATTCGTAGAAAAAGATCCGTAGCTCCAAAAATTGCGTATGATATGTCCCTGGATTCAGTGGAACGAGGGGAATATCATCGTGAATTAAAAAGATAGGATTACAGTGAAAACTTCTGCAGAAACTGTCTAGTGGCTTTCTGCAGTGTTTTAATTACTCGGGGAGTTTTATAATTCCTTCTTGAGTAATTTCAGTTGGTACTGTTTCTAATCAGCGATGCCTATGCGGTAGAATGTTCCCAAGATTTTACAAACAGTATACTACCGGTAGTGAATTATTTGAGTTCTAGCTCTAGTTTGGAGCATTACTTTTACTTAATAGTTTTCCTTGCGCTAAAACTATTTTCCATGCATGCTATCAGTAGTATTATTGATTAGGATTATGTGGTGCAGCTGTAGCACCAATTCACTTGCCTTGCATACCTTCATGCATCATATTTGTTGCATATGCTTGTGGATTGTTTGTTTATGATTGCAATTGTATCGTGTAGATTGTGACGAGTGCAACGCTTGCTCGTGTGTGGATTGTTCTTCCGACCGCTACAACCAAGGCAAGTAGATGCTACTTTGTTCATGATATTTTCCTACTATTTTTAATGCATTGTCGTGTATTTTGTAGATGCATGTGTAGTATGATACTATCGCTATGCTATGTCCTATTATGTGGTAGGGCCTTCCTTGTAGATGAACCACCGTTGGTAGATGTGCTTAGCCATGCTTTTTTGAACGAGGGCTGGGTTACATCATTGAGAATTGTTTCTACAAGTATTGGTTTGTGAAAACTAAAACAACTTAATCAATGAATCCCCTGGGTGTGATGGTATTGATAATTTTTGGTGGTTTCATTGCGGAAAGGCACCCAGGTATCAAGAGAGAATGATTGGCTTCTTTATTGTGTAGCTTACATGTACAACCATGTGCCAATAATGGAATGGGCGGTTGGTTGGACTTAGTAGGTTGTGGTAACCCGAACCCGCGTATCCAGAGATGTAGAATTTTGGTAGGTTGGACCGGTGCGCGTCGGGATTGGGGTGCTACTTCCCGAACAGTCTCTTCTTGGTCTTCTCCCTATCATCACCCAAAATGAGAGTGATGGTACGAGCTGGGCTGGCCAAGTCACATGGGTAAAGTGTACTAACCTCTGCAGGGTGTATAATCTAATCGATTAGCCGTGTCCCCGGTTATGGACATCCGAGTTGCTTGATATTGATTCCATGACATGTTTCTCGCTCATTCTAATTTCATAATTGTTTTAATATTGTTGGGTTAACTTAATTGGGATCTTTTCAAAGAAAATCAAAAACTGTTTATGAAAGTAGGACAAATGTATTTGCAAATGCAAGCCAGACACAGCTCCAATTGCCAAATATGCATGTACATGTTAGTGCCATTGTCTCCATTACTAGCTCTACTTGCCATACATTCCATGTATTGACCCATCGGGGCTGCTACGTTTCATGTTGCATGGTATTCCGATTCTGAGTAATCGATATAGGCCACGGTACTCCACTCGGCACTTGTTCACTTGTGGGCAATTTGAAGAATGGAGGATTTACTTTATTTATGTTGCTACCAGAATAATTTGAGCTAGCCTTGAGCTAAGCTTTTATTGTAATAATGGTACTCTGGATCTTCGTTATTTATGATACACGGATATTTTGCTATGTTATTCATCTTATTCTATGTGGGCCAATGAACCGATCCAGGGATTGGCATGTCACATAGAAGCCACGGTCTTTTCAGAACCGGGGTGTTACAGCAAAACATGACCAGCACCAAACTGCCATGGGTGTTCGGTATATTACCATGTAATCTAGATTAGATGACTCTAGTGCAAGTGGGAGACTGTTGGAGATATGCCCTAGAGGAAATAATAAATGTAGTTATTATTATATCTTTGTGTTTATGATAAATGTTTACATTCATGCTATAATAGTATTAACAAGGAAACATTAATACTTGTGTGATTTGTAAACTTAAATTGAACTCCCTAGTAAAGCCTCTATACATCACTAGCTTGTTGGTTAATAAATGATTGTGGTTTCCCTATCATGAACATTGAGATGTTATTAACAACAAGATCATATCGTTAGGAGAATGATATGATGTACATACTCCTATAGATAAGCATAGCATAAAGATCAAGTCATTTTAATAGTTCAATTGCTATATGCTTTCTGATACATAGTAACCTAATTCCTTCGACCATGAGATCATGCATATCACCTTTACCGGATGGATGCTTTGATGACATCAAACACCACACCGTAACTGGGTGGCTATAAAGGTGGCATTGAGTGTTCGGAAAGTATTGGTTGAAACACATGGATCAAGAGTGGGATTTGTCCATCCATATGACAGATAGATATACTCTGGGCCCTCTTGGTGAAATGTCATCCAATTAGCTTGCAAGCATGTGACTAGCTCACAAGGGATCACATATCACGAGAACGAGAAAAGAGTACTTATCGGTAACGAGGTTGAACTAGGTATGCAGAGATACCGACGATCATAACCTCGGATAAGTAAACTATCGTGAGACAAAGGGAAATTGGTATCGTATGTAAGTGGTTCATTCGATCGCAAAGTAATCGTAGAAATATGTGGGATCCATATGAATTTCCAGATTCCTCTATTGGTTATTGTTCGGAGAAGTGTCTCGATCATGTCCGCATAATTCACGAACCGTAGGGAGACACACTTAAGGATTCGACATTGTTTGAGTATTTATGGAATGATGAGAAAGAATCCGAATGTTGTTCGGAGTCTCGAATGGGATTCGGGATATCACGAGGAGATCCGGAATGGTCCGGAGAATAAGATTCATATATAGGAAAGTCCTATTTCGGAGTTGGAGAATGGTTCCGGTGTTTTCATCGGGAATGTTCTAGAAGGTTCCGGAATGTCCGGCACTCCGGAGGGGAAGGGTACATGAATGTGTTATATAAAGTTGGTATGATTGCATCATGTACTAATTTTCATCTCTGAACAAAATAGAGGATTTAATCAAATCCTTGTTTGAAAAGTCAAACGCCAATTTGAAAGTCAAACGACTAATTTTGGGAAGTGGAGGGGAGGTGGAAACCGAGTTGGGGAGGAGTTCCTCCCCTCCACCGCCGGCCCACCTCCAAGCCGAGTTGGGGAGGGACTCCCCTCCCCTTGGCCGGCCCCTCCACCTATAAAAGGAGGGGCAGGGCTCCCCTCCTAGACACCCAACACCTCCACCTCTAAACCCTAGCCATCGGTGCCGCCACCTCCACTGCCGCCGCCGCCGCCCTAGGGCAAACCGCCGCCGCCGCCTAGCTAACCCTAGCCGCCGGCTTGCCCCCTCCTCGGCGTGTCTAAACCCTAGCTCGTCGAGGGCTCTCTTATAGTCCACCATACTAGCTCCGGCTTAAGGCGAAGCCCTGCGAGATCTCCCCTCTACTTCCGGTACCACGCAGTTGTGCTGCTAGAATCGCGAGGAGAGTGCTACAACCTCCACTGCCTGCTGGAACAAGGGAGAGGAAGGTCTTCGCAGTACGAACGTGTGACCGATCAGGGAGCTACCTTGAGCAGCCGGAAGGATCGTCTACGCGATCTTGAGATCGGGAAGAGTACGACTACATCACCCACGAGAATCCGCTCTCGTTAAACACTTTGGAATCTTCGAGGGTGAGTTATTCCATCGACTCGTTGCTACAATCTAGTAGATAGATCTTGGCTTGTTTGTTTGTATGTGATAGAATTTTTTTGTTTTCCATGCTACGAAACCCTACAAACTATTCCAAGTTAACGAAGGTACACCTCTAAAAATAAAGGTTGGCTTTAGGCGTTAAGGGGGAGCTTTAGACAACATAAACTTGACTCTTTATAATATGGAAGAAGCCAGGGGAGGATGATGAGGGACAACCGAGAAAACATAATAGAATGAAATAGAAGTAAAATCCAGCACTATCTTCTACACACTTCTACTATAGTCTAGTTAATATGGTCCTTTAGTCATATGTGTTGTAGTAGTTTCTGAAGTGTCCTAGTTATTTGTTGTAGTTATGTTGCTTGTATTTGTTTACTAACTTTAAGTAGTGTTCCTAGAACCTATATATATATGAGTAGAGCTAAGGAGTGAAGTTCCATGCAGCCTATAAATAGAGGCCCTCGCCTCTATATATGGAACCAGACGATGTATCCTCTACCTATCAATAAAAAGAACTTTGTGTTCTTGTTTTAGATATTGGATTAGATCTAGTATGTGAGAGTTTTGGATTGAACTCTTGATACCCCCGATCTTAGAGCAATATCTAGCTCATGCCCCTAGAGCGATATCTAGCATCTAGCACAACACGTTGAAGTGGTTCCTTCAACATTTGTGTTGTTTATATTATAGCAGCAACATGAAGTTGTTCCTTCATAACCTTTGTGTTGCATTATAGTCGGTAATATTTATTTCTTAGGCAAGGCTGATTTGATTTTAGCATTGGACCAACGTGTCCAGATTCCGGTGTTTAGGCCAATCCAGACAAATTTCAAGCCGAGCAGATTTCGGGCTTCTGACAAGGCAGAAAAATTTCGAGCTTCAGCCAAGGCAAACAAATTTTGGCTTCCTCTTTGGCTCGTGCTGCTATTTGTAATCGTCGCTAGGTGGTCTAGACCTATTAATAATGTTAATTACTCCCTCCATCCTAAAAGGATGTCTTAGATTTATTAAAATTTAGATATATCTACACTGAAACACGTCTAGGTTCATTTAAATTTAGACAAATTTAAGAAATTATTTTTAGGAGGAGGGGGTACTTTTAGAATTTTGCGTACTTCTATTGATTATTATTAATTAATCGGTGGAATTTCGGAAAAAGTGCGCAAAAATGAATCGTGGTTTTGAAGCCCATATTACCTCGGATGCAGAGTCTAACTAAAGGAGGAATTTTGCAAAAAGAGGAGGAACTTGAATTTGAATAGCATACAAATTATCCATGCATCTTCCTTTGTTTTAGGCGACCGAGACGCGAATACCCAAATTCCATCGATTCTTTTCTCCTCGCACCACACCACGCCGACGCACCACCACCCGACCCAAAGGGCGCAACAGCAATAGCCCCTCGTCTTCAACGAGGTTCGTTCAATGGCGGGTTACTGCCTTCATTTTGATCATCCGGTGTAGGCTACTGTCCTTGTCGTCATCCCCGGACAGGCCACGTCCACCGTTCTTATAGTCAGAGGCGAACGACAAATCCCTCACGCGCCATCCGGAGAGGATGTTTTAGGTTTGTGAAGGTAGTGTATCTAGACAACTTTTAGTGTGTAGACACTAAAAAGGGTCTAGATACATTATCTTCACAAAGCAAAAACATCTTATATTATGAAACGAATGAAGTAGTAAGTACAATCCATTGGTACACACCCACGGGGCGTACAATTCATCTCAACCAGCAGTAATGTAGGGCAACAGGTCATCATGACCAGAAATACCAGTATTCTTGATTACACGACTTCACTAAAGGACCTTATCAGGAACACCACCGACAGGTATCATAGGAGGAGGTCTACCAAGTGTTTCCCTTTGGGCAAGGATACAATTGATGAAGCCCGAAAGGCTCTTGTGACTATCAGGACATATATCGATGGGGAAGTTCCCTCCAAGGTCAACTTTAAGGTTTTGGAGCCCTGTAACTGCATTAAGTGTGGGGTTCCCTTGTAAGGTTGTGTGGATTATATTTTTTCATATGTTTATAAATATCACCATGTGCATTCTAGCGTTTGACTTGAATGAACATAGACGATACTTCCATCACCATAAAATCCACCTGTCATGGTGGCTCACTGGTTACGCGTCTAAGTCTCTAAGATATCCTTAAATCTATCTATCTATCTATCTATCTATCTATCTATCTATCTATCTATCTATCTATCTATCTATCTAAGTGACCCCTAGAAAATTAGCTAAATTTATTCTAGGAAAAATATCTTGTTTGAAGTGTTTCATTTGGTTTCATCTAAACTCTAGATACTCCTATCGTACAAGTAATATGTGTTCATCCAAATGAGCTTAAATCCATGGAGCTTTAGTGCATTCGCCGGGAGTTGTATAGTTAAGATATATCGGCTTGTACATGAACCAAATATAAGATCTGTTGTGATTGTAGTTATGCTGGACATGACTCTAAACGACACATCTGCCATGTGTTGGAGTACTATCAAGTAGGTTAAGTTGTAATTTTGTTTAACATGCCAATATCGTGGGCTAACATATAGCTCTGATTTGATGCCAAAAAAAGCTCTCATAGAAGTTCTTAATATACTCTCTTTGTCTCAAAATAGATGTCGTACGTTTGTCAAAATTTAAATGAATCTATATGTACATAGTGTCTCGATTCCTCCAAATTTTGACAAATCTGTGATATCTATTTTGAGATGGAGGAAGTACCATATCAGTTCAATAATTTATGTTTTTGGTCGGTCTCTTACAGTTTATCTACAAAGAGAAAATCATTAGAATTTCCCTTGAGTAATACTACTTATATACGTTATTGTATTGCAGGATACCGTGGAATGGGAATACCATATTTTGATTGACATGTATGTACTCCCACCGGTCTATACTAATGTTTTCAACTTTGTTTAGACACGAATGCATATAGTCTAAATACTTAACTAGATACATACGAATCTAGATAATATTGAGGCCATTAATATGGATCGGAGGGAGTATTATTTTTATTCAATCTGCTTGCTTCTAAAAATAACTTGTAAATGCTCCTCAATTGCTTTGTGGGTTCGTGCTCCCCTGTTCTCAGTTTCATTACATATTCAGCTGCTATTTGGCAGGTCAATCTATTCATCGTAAAAAAATATTAATATTGGGAGAGACCATATTGATTCACATGTATGTAGAACTTTTATTTCAATCTAAACACACAAAGGCATCATTTTATTATACTATTGTTTATAAGACGGTGACATAGGCTAATGGCCTAGGTCTTTGAAGGCGAGTTTGCTATTTCATGGAACATTGTGTAGAACTAAACAGTGCACGACACATCGACAAATATAAGAATATGTGGGGATTTTGAAGTGAATTGTGTTTTTGGCTTCTGTTGGATGATATGAGTATATGACAATTGTTTTAGTTTGATTGAATTTTAGCGTGTACAAATAAGTGATGCAACTGCTTATTTGAGCACATATGAGAGATCAGTGTGTTATTTTCTAACATGATATATTGGTAGATGCATCAGATAAAATAGTTTCGTCATGAAGTAACTACACAATTTGTTCTATACTATCATGTATTGGGATGCACTTTTAGGTGAGAAATACGCTAACAATATATCCTGCTTCAGTTGGGAATCTTATAAACTTAAAAAGATAGTGGTGCGACTGGGCATTCATATGCCGCTAGAATTATTTACCGGCTTTAATAAAAGAGATAATTGGGTGTGTGTTTTATATTGTGGAATTGTAGCTTTTATTAAATTACAACTTGAGCAAAGTGAATCTTAATGTTTTTAGAATACTATGCTACTAATATTTTTATACAAGTTCACCCCATGAAAGAAACTTGAGAGGGCGTGTTAACGCATAGAAAACGATTTCTAATTATGTATTTCTCTATGCTATAAAAATATTCAATAAAATTAAACCGGTAACAAAGCACCAACGCACCTGGATATTTGCTATATCAAAACATAATGTAAAGGCATGGAAAAACCTCGCTCATAGGCTAATCCGCATATGTCCTGACTCGTGGTCACACCGTTTTATTCATGTTTCTGGGTGGTGTATCTAGATGTGTAATTTGGATTGACCATGGCAAAGTACGGGCATTCACCTAGTGAAAGATAGTTTTGTTTGGGAAAGGAATGCAAAGACTCCCGGCCTATGCATCCACACAGCCATAAGCCCATAAATTTATTTTAAAATACCAAGAATCAAGGCCGAAGATGTTGACTTATAAACAAGAACAAAAAACCGAGGCCAACATCATAACCTCTCGATAGTCATCTTCTCTATTCCCTCTGATTTATAATAAGTGCCGTTGATTTAGTACTATTTTATTACAAAGTTTGTACTTAATATCCGACGCTTATCTCCTACGCTGCTGCTTCCATAGACGCCAAATGACATAGCAATCAGTTGCTACCGTCCCCTTCCTCAAAGGCTTAGGCACACAACTGAAAATCCGCCGCCACCACCCTCTAATGGTTGTCACCTGAAGACTAGCCGTGCCGCCACAGAAGGGTTAGTGATCTTTACTGCACTCCTTCTATCGGCAAAAAATGTAAGCTGTATTTTCATCGGCTAACATAAGTATTTGACTAATATTTACTCTATCGATTTATGTGGTGTATATAAATACAAATTATACAGGTAAGTACTTCTCGAATACAAATCTAATGACATAAATTTGAAATCACATAGCCACATGTACCTGTTACAAAGCTAATGGCATCAATTGTATGTTTTCACAAATCAAAAAAATGTCTTATACTTCTGAGTTTTGAGACATGTGTGTTTATTCTCGATGCCGGTAGCGGCCTGTGCATGTGCAACATGCCGGTTCATGATCCGCGTAACGAAGGTAAAGAAAATTGTCCATAGTACATACCTAAGGGAGGACGATGTCCGTCATCTCAGCGATGTTAGACGCAATCTGATCCATCACCTCATGTAGTTGTCTAGATAGTTGACCAGGAGGGCTGGAGAGGCACACGGTGACAAGGCTCTTTCTTTGACAGGCAATGACGAGCTTGTGGGCACGGCGGAAGGTCGCGATGAGCTTCTCCAGGGCAACCCGCATCGCTGGTTCGTCCGACATCTTTGCATCCTCGATCTGCGACATAAAGGTGCTGACTTTGTTCGCATGCTTTACAATCTCAACACAATCATCCTTGTTCTGGATAACCATCACTGGTAGAAAACGCCCCATTCGTCCCGGTTGGTAAGGGTCATTAGTCCCGGTTGCCCAACCGGGACGGGGGCATCGGGACTAAAGCTCCAACCATTAGTCCCGGTTGCCCCACCAACCGGGACAAATGGGGGCACACGTGGCGCGAGCGCGGGGTGAAGATTAGTCCCGGTTCGTTAACCGACTAATAACCTGCTGCCGGCAGAAATGGCCAAATCTGCCGCAAGAGAATTCATTTTGCCACATTTTGTTGCCGCGGCAGCATTTTCGCCACTTTTTGTGCCGCGGCAGAGAATTCATTTAGGTTGTTTTATTATTTATTTAGTGTTTTGCACTTATCAATGAAGGAACCTTATATTACACAAGATCATCATGACAACATTACATTCAATACACAGATCGAGTTCATGCACTACATACAAAAGTTGCTATTCGATGCTACCGGCCAATTTCTTAAAAGTTGCTATTTTTACAATTCCTATTGTCTATACACAGCCGAGTAGTATTCCCCTTGTGTGTTTAGTACTTCTGCATCCAAGAATCCCGCCAATTCCTCCTGTATTGCTCGTATGC
This sequence comes from Avena longiglumis, assembly GCA_030063025.1. Classification (NCBI taxonomy): domain Eukaryota; kingdom Viridiplantae; phylum Streptophyta; class Magnoliopsida; order Poales; family Poaceae; genus Avena; species Avena longiglumis. The sequence goes on along the minus strand of CP125976.1, from coordinate 110,108,014 downwards.
GATCCTTTGGCGTAAGACCGTCCGTAGACGTTCGATCTGATTTAAAAAGGTCAGCCTATATGAATGAAACTAAACACAATTTGATTGTAATTAAAAACTATAGAAATTGTTTACATACGTGGAGTTGCTCTAAATTTCTGCTCTTCTCATCATGCGTCTCGGATGAACTCGCAAACATAGTATTCACATAGATTGTTACGGTCCCTGCGGGGCACTTTACGACAACGAGTTCAATCAAAATAATAATCAAGCATGATAATAACTGTATCAAAACTAGAATCAAAGAGATGCGCGGATATAGCTAGTGGTGCTTACATCTAGTGGTTGAAATGTAAGCTCCTCTTTCCAAACACCCCTAGCCTTCTTGGTGAACCGTTTCCAAGCTGCCCGGCGTAAAAAACGAATAAAATAAGTTATTAAGTACTTGATATCATAAAATTCACGAACGTTGCCGATATAGTGTCGTAATGATTAGAATTATCCTGGAGAAGTATCTGCATGTCCTTCCACGTCTCAAGGGGTTTATGTTTCGAGTCCATGACTAGTACACGCCCTTTGTCAAGTTGAATGATTAACAGAATATAGTGGTAACTGCGAATGCAAAACTAATCAATTATATACTTAACATCGAGTAAGCGAAATAGAAAGTGTATACAAGACAATAACACTCACTGGAAGTTGTAAGGAAATAGTATTTCCCTTTTGGTTTCTTGAAACCTTAACGCGTGTACTATATTATCCTCCGTATCCTGGGGGCTTATTTTGAGATTAGCTTCATGAACCCAATATGGGTCAATGAAGCCAATGTCATAGATTTGTCCTCTGCTGCATTCGAGAATCTTCATTCTGCATATTAAAGTATGATTATATACATGCAATAAACAAAATATTATAGATGGAGACTAAATTAATTACAGAATTAGTACTTACAGACAATAGGCACTCATGAGAGATTTGTCCAAGGCGTCTTGATTGAATAATTGAAATAGTTCATCAAATTCAATGGATATCATGTCATCGTTTTCTTTCCCATGATGCTTTTTTGTAACCCTCAGCACTATCCGATTAGCCCGGCCTTGTGGCATGCATGTACCAGTTATGCAATCTTCGCATTTTTGTTGGAAGATTGTTTACCTCCTCGAGTTTGAGAGGTTTTTCCGTCTTGGTATTGGTATGCTACTTCACTCACGGGAAGAACTCTAATCGGGATAAGTCTTGGGCAATACTCATACCTTGAGCAGCGGCAGCTTCTCCGTGTGTGCAACTACCTCTGGATCATCTTGCTCTTGACCCCATATTTGCTCGACCCCACATTGGTTTGAGAAATCACCTTGAGAGGCGCAAGTCTATTTTGCTTGTTCTCCGCTGGGCAACAGATTTCCGCTTGCATCAAGATCGCTCTTGAGGCTTTTTGTGCATGTGACTTGAGAATAGAACGCTCATAGTCGATGACAGCTTTGGCTCGGGTTGATGAAGAGTCTTTAGCATTTTCAACACTTTGGCTTTTTCTTCTTTGGTCTTTGAGGAACTCTGGCTCTTTCGGCCGCTCGGCTTAGCTAAAACGTCGTTTCGCATCAACGATCGCCAGATCTCCTCTTGATCAGTCATAAGCTCTCTTGGGAGGAACCGTTGGTACTTTTGGAAGAGGCTCTTGTTTACGTTTCGACGATCGCTTACGGCCTTAGATGGCGATGCGCTTCGCTTTTATCTGGCGCGGCGATGGCTCCATGGCGATGGCTGCACGGAGATTGGTGAGGCGACGAGGCGGGTGGCGGCGAAGACGGCTGCAGCGGCGGCGGCGACCTCGGCGGAGGCGGGTGGCGGCGAAGATGGCCTTGGCGTGTGATTTGAACGATACAATCCTTGACCATAGAATGGTGACGTTTTTGCGTCACCCAAAGATCACATCCCTTCACCAGCGGGGTAGTGAAGATCCAAAACCTCAAAGGTGGGCATGATTTCATCCACGCCGACAACAGCGTAGCCCTCTGGAACCGGACGGTGTGGTAAGTTGGTGTGGGTCCAATTGGTAAGGCATAGCCGAGCCACCTTCATTGATATGTTCACAAATTTGACATGTAGCTCGATTGTGTCATCTACTCGTGATATCATCCACTGGGTAGCCAACAGAGCCATCGTCGGTGCATCATCGGCATCGCCATTGTCATCACCGGGACCTCGGTGGAAGCCACCTGCTTTTCGATTATTCGATAGGCGGTAGCATCGAATGCGGTGTCTTTGAGATGGGGCGCGTAGTACTTTGCTCTTTAAGTGAGTTAATTTCATCTTGTTGTTGCTTTAATCGTTCTTCAATTAAACGCATTCGCTCTTTCGACTTTCGCTTCAACTTTCGCCTGTCCTTACTCCTCGTGGCTTCTATCGGGATATTTCTTCCTCTCTTGAAACCCAGTCCTCCATGATTGGGAGCCTATTGTGCCTCGTGTTCGTCCATCATGTTCCTTATTTCCAAGGGCGAGTGTGAGCTCATCATTCTCTCTATCGGGAATGAAGTCCCCATCTTTAACAGCCTTCTTGCTTTTCTCATCCTCTCGATTGACAAGGGTCTTCTTTATGTCGTATGGTATATATACACCTCCTTCCGAGTCCAACGTGCCCCATGCCCGTAAAACCAATTCCTTGCACGTTCTACCCAATCGTACATCTCTGGGGTGATATTTTTATCACGATTCCTGCTCAAGTTTCTCCCACTTAGGAATGCCATACCAGCCACCTTGCCCCATAGTATGGTGATACTTCTTGTTAGCGACATTCACTTATTCGTTTTACATTTTCTTAGCTTTTTCGATTTCTTGTATTCCACAAACTCATCCCGAATGGTTTTATCTTCTCAAACTGAATATTCTTGAAATCGAGTCTTCTTTTCACGACATAGTCAAGGTGCAATCTTTTCTTCCAGTTGGTGAAACACTGGGCCATCTTCTTCAAAGCCCACTCCGACCTTAGCCTCCATGGCTCTCCCATGTTGTAAAGCGTCCTCAACTGGATCCTCCGCATTTGGATCCAGCTCTATCTTCGTAGTTTGAAATTAACCATGAGCCTCTTCCACGGTAAATCTTTGGCGTGGTTAGGGACAAATAAACATGTTCCTCTTCATCCGCATTAGCAGGCCTATTCCAATTTCTAATGGTGATCGGGATTAAGTCCCTAACGATTACTCCGCATTGTGCCACAAATTTGGTTGCGACAACTTCGGGCTGTCGATACTGCCGTCTCTGACATCTTCGATCTGAACCTCTCATGGTCTTGCAAATTTTTGGTTGGGCCTCGTCGCTCTTTTCGAGATTCCTTCGATCCGGAGGCTAAAAGAAGAAAGATCGCCGTTACTATTTCTATATAGATAGCAGATGATTAATTAATGAATTGATTTATATTACATGCACCTTGCGGAGAGGTCGTCTTCTCGATTACACAAGGCATCGCCTTCTCCCTCATGAGGCAACACCTTCAACCTCAAACAAGTTGTCTACTCGGTAAAGAGGATCACCCTCACGGAGTTGTTGAAACGTTGATACGTCTAAATTATCTTCCCCACGGATCACACCTTGGATCAACTCTTCCTTTTCTTCGTCTCGGCGTGTGGGTCCATATTTTACTGCCGGTGGAAAAGCGAATAAGTCAAAGCGGATAAAGGAAAAAAAGTTAAAATGCGGTGTTGAGAGATATAAACCCTAATTCGAGAAACCCTAATATATACATACACAATAATAAAAATGAAGAAAGGGAACCGTGTAGTAGATAGGCACATCGTCGAACCCACATGCACCTAAGTTGCTTGACAATGTGAATCGGTGCAGGGCTACCCACGAGGATCGACCGATGGGTCAAGACCAATAATACCAAAGTAATTAATAAACCTAATAATACCTAACTAATAATAAACCTAATAATCGAAACCACGAAAAGAAAGGAAACAATCAAAACATGGCATCGATGCAATGTTCAAGCAAGTATGATGATATGACAAGTTAATTTGCATTGAATGTAACCCTAAGACATGCTCGACGATTTCATCGGGGTTCCGAGGTGAAAATCCTAACTCGGGAAACTCCGGAACATATGAGAGGGTGCATTTGTTCTTCTAATTATACTTGTCATTTAAGTTGTTGAACAATGCATGATTATAGTTTAGATAGATAGGTTTCATTTTTGAACAATTTGATATATTATTTGTATTTTTCTGACTTATAAATAATAAGTTATTGATTTTACAATATTAAGTCATTTTCCGAATTAAAAATAAGGCAAATAGTTTTTTACACCGGGCGCCCTAGCCGGTGAGATCGGCGAAGGGCCCGGTGCCAACTCAGCCTCCACGCCTGAGATCATTTTCCTACCACAGAGAAGCCTACCCACCGAGGTGGACCGATGGGCCTAGGCCACATCGGTGCCACGCGAGCACAGTGACGTCGGCATGGCGTCCGCGGCGTGAGCTCGCGGCGGCAGCGGCGGCGATAGCGAGCACCTGGGCAGCGGATGGGCGCGTTGGAAAGCGCGTCTGAGAAAGGAGTGGCGGCGCCGCTCCTTGTTGGTCACCGGGCGTCGCCTCGCCGAGCTCAGCCAGGCGCGTCGTCGCACATCTGAGGAGAGTAGTAGAGGAGGAGGGAGAGAAATAAGAACACCGTGAGGATCAGCAGCTCACCAGAACACAGCAGGTGGTGGCGAGGTCAGGCGAAGCTCGAGGAGCCGGAATCGACGGAGGCGGCGGACGGAGCTTCCATTCAAGGCGATTGAGGTCGCGAGAGGAAAAAGTAGCGAGGCGCGTGGGCGGGCGGCGGTGGCGGGCGGCAGCGGTGGCGGCGGCTCGGGCAGCCTCGGCGTCGAAGTCTTGCGTCGGTGAAGCAGAAGTGAGATGGGGAAGAAGAAGAGGCGTCGATTATAAGCGAAGGGCCTTTAGTCGGTTGGTGGCTCCATCGGGACTAAAGAACATACGTCGGTTGGAGCCACCAACCGGACGTATAGTCAATATTTTCAGCAGACCAAGGGTTGGCGGAGGTCTTTAGTCGGTTGGTGGCTCCAACGGACATATTCCCGATTTCAAATTTTTCGTATTTTCTCTGTTCCGCCTTATTTTTTATTTTGGGGTTTAAATTTGTATTGTTTTTAAATGATAATTAATTTGGAATTTAGAAAAACTTTAAACATAAGAAGTGTTTGGATTTGAATAAATAATTCAAAAACATTTTACATTTAAAAATAATTAATGTAACCATTTAAAATATGAACCATTTACAATTAAAAATGAATTAACTTATATTTTTTAATATCAATTTGGAATTTAGAAAAACTTTAAACATAAGAAGTGTTTGGATTTGAATAAATAATTCAAAAAATATTCTATTTAAAAAATAATTAATGTAACCTTTTAAAATGAATTAACTTATATTTTTGAATATTAATTTGGAATTTAGAAAAATTTTAAACATAAAAAGTGTTTGGATTTAAATAAATAATTCAAAAACATTTTCTATTTTAAAAAATAATTAATGTCACCATTTAAAATATGAACCATTTACAATTAAAAATGAATTAACTTATATTTTTTTAATATCAATTTGGAATTTAGAAAAAATTTAAACATAAAAAGTGTTTGGATTTAAATAAATAATTCAAAAACATTTTCTGTTTTAAAAAATAATTAATGTAACCATTTAAAATATGAACCATTTACAATTAAAAATGAATTAACTTATATTTTTTAATATCAATTTGGAATTTAGAAAACTTTAAACATAAGAAGTGTATGGATTTGAATAAATAATTCAAAAACATATTCTATTTTTAAAAAATAATTAATGTAACCTTTTAAAATGAATTAACTTATATTTTTGAATATTAATTTGGAATTTAGAAAAAATTTAAACATAAAAAGTGTTTGGATTTAAATAAATAATTCAAAAACATTTTCTGTTTTAAAAATTAATTAATGTAACCATTTAAAATATGAACCATTTACAATTACAAATGAATTAACTTATATTTTTTTAATATCAATTTGGAATTTAGAAAAAATTTAAACATAAAAAGTGTTTGGATTTAAATAAATAATTCAAAAACAAAGGTTTGGACCCACTTCCTGCCGATTCGGAGACATAACATCGGTCATTTGGATGAAAGCCATGAAACCTCTAACATGATAGGTCATTTTGTGAAGGTTTTTTGAAACATGATCAATATACCAAGTCCGTATTTTTCTTTTCAACTATGTAACATAATATGACACCACGCCGAAGGATTTTCATTGTTCGGTTTTTGAATTTATTATGCGTTTTGAATTATAAATTTCTAACTATGTCGAACGGTGTGCATGAAGATAGGCGGGCATCGTTAGAACTTGCATTGGATCTCTGAAGAAACCACATATTGCGAGTCTAAAATGATTTTTCAAAAATCACAGGCGATAGATCATGTACATAGTACAACGGACCCACTTCCGATTCGAGACATTTATCCTTTTACCGGGATGGACGAAAAGGTTTGAGATGTACCAGTTGGGAGATAGTCCATGTAAGGTGGTCTAGTATTTTTGGAAAATGGGACGGTAGCATTGTGAAATGGCATTTTGATGGTTACTTCACAAAACGATCCGTTTTTTGCGCTCGGAAAATGGAAAAGGGCTTTTCCGTGCGACAAAAAGGAAAACTTCCTCATGCAACATTGTTCTCCATACCAATGTCCACACACATGCATAATATGGGCACAACATCACAAACTATGCCGTGATTCGGCACATAACATCGGTCATTTGGACGAAAGCCATGAAACCTCGAACATGATAGGTCATTTTGTGAAGGTTTTTTGAAACATGATCAATATACCAATCTGGTATTTTCCTTTCAACTATGTAACATAATATGACACCACGAAGGATTTTCATTGTTCGGATTTTTTTGAATTTATTATACCCGTTTTGAATTATCGAATTTCTAACTATGGTCGAACCGGTGTGCATGAAGATAGGGGCGGAATCGTTAGAACTTGCATTGGATCTCTGAAGAAACCACATATTGCGAGTCTAAAAATGATTTTTTCAAAAAATCACGGGCGATAGATCATGTACCTGTAGTATAAACCGGACCCACTTCCTACCGATTCGGCAGACATTTGTCCTTTTTACCCGGGATGACGAAAAGGTTTGAGATGTCCCGGCTGGGAGATAGTCCATGTAAGGTGGTCTAGTATTTTAGGAAAATGGTACGGTAGCATTCTGAAACGGCATTTTGGTGGTTACTTCACAAACGACCAGTTTTTTGCGCTCGGAAAATGGAAAAGGGCTTTTCCGTGCGACAAAAAGGAAAACTTCCTCCTGCAACATTGTTCTCCATACCAATGTCCACACACATGCATAATATGGGCACAACATCACAAACTATGCCGTGATTCAGCACATAACATCGGTCATTTGGACCGAACGCCATGAAACCTCGAACATGATAGGTCATTTTGTGAAGGTTTTTTCGAAACATGATCAATATACCAAGTCTGGTATTTTTCCTTTCAACTATGTAACATAATATGACACCACGCGAAGGATTTTCATTGTTCGGATTTTTTTTGAATTTATTATGCCCGTTTTGAATTATCTGAATTTCTAACTATGGTCGAACCAGTGTGCATGAAGATAGGGGACGGGCATCGTTAGAACTTGCATTGGATCTCTGAAGAAACCACATATTGCGAGTCTAAAATGATTTTTCAAAAAATCACGGGCGATAGATCATGTACTTAGTACAAACCGGACCCACTTCCCTCCGATTCTACAGACATTTGTCCTTTTTACCGGGATGGACGAAAAGGTTTGAGATGTACCGGTTGGGAGATAGTCCATGTAAGGTGGTCTAGTATTTTAGGAAAATGGGACGGTAGCATTGTGAAAGCGGCATTTTGGTGGTTACTTCACAAGCGACTGCTTTTTTGCTCGGAAAATGGAAAAGGGCTTTTCCGCGACAAAAGGAAAACTTCCTCGCAACATTGTTCTCCATACCAATGTCCACACATGCATAATATGGGCACAACATCACAAACTATGTCGTGATTCAGCATAACATTGGTCATTTGGACGAAAGCCATGAAACCTCGAACATGATAGGTCATTTTGTGAAGGTTTTTGAAACATGATCAATATACCAAGTCGTATTTTCCTTTCAACTATGTAACATAATATGACACCACGAAGGATTTTCATTGTTCGGATTTTTTGAATTTATTATGCCCGTTTTGAATTATCTGAATTTCTAACTATGGTCGAACGGTGTGCATGAACGGTGTCTTTGGAATGGCCTACAGTATATGCCATGGATGGTGAGGATCCCCGAGTGGCGGTGGTGGATGGCGATGATGATGACGACGACGATGAACACCACAGGCTGCGTACTATTGGACTAGGCATGATTATGACTAAAGGCTTTAGGCCTGAGTGTTAGCTAGTCCCGATTTGTCCCGGTTTTAATATTAATAAATGTCTTAAGTGTTAACTAATAAATAGAGGGAAATGCCTATATAAAGAGAGGGTTCATATTTAGTCTCGGTTGGAGAAACCAACCGCATGAAGGATTCTTGGTGGGCCGGGCGAACAACACTAATAATAGGGGTGAGTGTCGACATTATGTCGCATGCTTGTACCTTGTCCCGAATGGTGTCACCAACCGGGACTAAAGATGAACCTTTAGTCGGTTAGAGACACCAACCGACTAAAGATGAGTCGACACTAATAATAGGGGTGAGTGTCGACATTATGTCGTGAGTGTAAACATTATGCCGAGCTGCTTGTACTAAAAATATGCATCCTTGTGAGTCAGTCCTCCAGCCTTGAGGCATCTCCAAGATGGTTTTAGAGCGAGGACACCACTACGGCGATTCGAGGAGATGCCGACGGAGCCTCCTCGGCATCTCCGAAAATCGTCATAGAGGCACTCTAATATGTGAAATTAGTTAGCTCGGTATTGATCTAGTTAGTGAAGTTACAAGCTGCAAGATGGTCTTAGAGAGCAGGGACACCACTTCGCGGCCAGTTTAGGGAGATGCCGATGAGCCCAGTCCCAAGCATCTCCGAGAAACTGGTCATAGAGGCACTCGGTCCAGCCACAAAATGGGACTAACACTCAAGACATTTATTAATATTAAAAGCGAGACTACAAAACCGGGACTAAAGGCCACAAACCATGAAAGATATCCTTGGTCAAGCCACAAACCGCGAAAGACATGAACTAGAGTTACATAATATGAGCATGAACTTCTTGGCATATGTCATTCCTTATGACCGCTTGAGGCGTAACCATGGAGCATCTTCTTTTGCTTAACGGAATGCTTGGGTGGGTTTTCCTTTGTGAAGGGAATTTCATCAAACTTATTATAATCTTCCGACATATACATCTTGTCCTCGATTCCCACGATGTTTCTTTTCCCGAAAAGAACTATGTGGCGCTTTGGCTCATCATATGATGTATTCGTTTGCATATTTTTCTTTTTTTCGATGCGGAGGACATGTCCTTCACATAGAAAACACGAGACACATCATTGGCTAGGACGAATGGTTCATCTCTATAACCAAGATTGTTGAGATCCTTGTTGTCATTCCGTACATGGTCTATCTTTACCCTTCCCCATTCAGGTTGACCCATTTGCGGTGAAACAAAGGGACCTTAAAAGAGACTCCATAGTCTAGTTCCCATATCTCCTCTATGTAACCATAATATGTGTCCTTTTGTCCATTCTCGTCTATTGCATCAAAGAGGACACCACTGTTTTGGTTGGTGCTCTTTTTATCTTGGCGATCGTGTAGAATGTATTCCCATTTATTTCACCCTTGGAAATTCAATACAGAGAAGATGGTGTGACGCCAACAAGTATAGCTGATCTCCAACAGTGGTGTCATTCAAGAGATGTGTCCGCATCCAACCACCGAAAGACTTCATGTGTTAATCTGTAATCCATGATTCAGGCTTCCCGGGTTTTTGGAGCGTACAATATTCTTGTGTTCCTCCATATCTGGAGCTGCCAAGGTGGAATTATGTTGAAGCTGTAGTGTGCTTTAGTGAAAGAATCCCGTCCCTACATATCATTGCTTTCTTTCCCAGTGCCTTTTCCACTTAGTCTTCCCTCATGCCGCGAGTCGAAACACCAATCGGCTTAAGGTCGGGAATAAAGTCAACACAAAACTCAATGACCTCCTCATTCCATATCCCTTGGAGATGCTTCCTTCTGTCTAATACGGTTATGAACATATTTCTTTAAGACTCCCATGAACCTCTCAAAGGGGAACATATTGTGAAATACGGACCGAGAATGGCAATCTCTTCCACTAGATGAACGGGAGATGCGTCATAATATTGAAGAAGGATGGTGGGAACACCAATTCAAAACTAACAAGACATTGTACCACATCCTTCGTAACCTTGGCGTAATATCTGGATTGATTACCTTCGAGATATTGCATTGAGGAATGCACAGCTTCACAATGGGTACTCGAACATTTTCGTAGAAGCCCCTCAATGCAATCGGAAGCAACTGCGTCATAATCACGTGATCATGAGACTTCAGGTTTTGGAACTTTTATCTGCCATATTTATTATCCCTTTATATTAGATGAGAAGCCCGGCACCTTGATACCGTAAAGGACTTCAAAAGATTTCCTTCTCGCTTTGGTAAGAGCATAGGCAACGACTTAAGTGACGCCCTTTATCCGTCTTGTTATCTGTATGCATGTTCTTTGGGTCTTTCATAATTTGTTGGTCCTCCGCTTGGTGTATCTTTTGTCTTCCCATACGCCTAGGAAGCCTAGCAGTTCACGCAGAGATTCTTAAATCACGTGCATCACGTCGATTGAAGAGCGGACACGCAGGACTTTCCAATATGGCAGCTCCCAAAATATAGATTTCTTCTTCCACATGGGTGTGTCTGTAGCGGCGTCGTTCGGAACTGATTGACCGCGGGACCCTTTCCAAAGATTACTTCTATGTCCTTGACCATACCAAATACATCATCACCAGTGGGAGTTCGGGCTTCTTCGGTGATCTGCCTCACCTTTGAAATGCTTGCCTTTCTTTCTTACGGGATGATTGGTCGAAGAAATCGTCGATTAAACTAGGTACACAACCTTCTTGCATTTATGCAAATATGTACCTTCGGTCTTATCTAAACAGTGGGTGCATGCCTTATATCCTTTGTTTATGCATCACGAAAGGTTACTAAGAGCGGGCCAATCATTGATGGTTCTGAATAACAACCCTCGTAGATTAAATGGCTCTGTTTGTTCTCATCCCACGCCACGTACACTGGTTTGCCCCTAGCTGTAAGAGTTCTTCAACTAATGGCCTAAGGTACACATCAATGTCGTTGCCGGTTGCTTGGGCCTTGGATGAGCTCTGGCATCATAATGAACTTACGCTTCATGCACAATCAAGGAGGCAGGTTGTAGATACATAGAGTCACGGGCAGTCTTTGTGTGCAGCTCTGCTCCCAAAAGGATTCATGCCATCCGTACTTAGACCAAACCATAAGTTCCTTGCGTCACCGCAAAGTGCAGGAAGTCTCTCGATTTTCTCACTGTGACCCATCGCCAGGTGTCTCAACTCCCGTCTTTCTTACGGTCTTCTTTGTGCCATCGCAACAACTGGCATGCTCTTTGTTTCGAACATGCGTTTCAACCTTGGTATTATAGGAGCATACCACATAACCTTAGCAGAACCCTCTTCCGAGGCTCTCCCTCAACATCACCGAGGTCATCTCGTCGATCTTATACCGCATAGCGTTACATACGGGCATTTATCTAAATTCTCATACTCCTTACATGGTAGAGGATGCGATCATTAATGCATGCATGTATCTTTTGCACATCTAATCCCATAGGACAGAGTCTTCTTTGCTTCAGAGGTACTCTCGGGAAGTTCGTTATGTTTTGGAAACTTGGCTTCATTATTTTCAGCATCTTTTCAAATGAGGAGTCGGTTAGACCACACTCGCCTTCCATCGCAACAATTCCGATTAATGTCGTGCAGCTTTGTGCTGCCATCTTCACAATTTGGGTACAACAATTTCTTGTGATCTTCTAACATGCCCTCTAACTTCAACTTCTCATTTTACATTTCACGGTCTCGCTTTGCATCGAAATGACCCTACCAAGTTCATCACCGGCTCATCGATGCCCGTTCTTCACCTTTTCCTCTCCATTGTCTTCCATTGCGGTATCCGTATTCAGGAAACATATGATGATAGTTGTTATCATCATCTTCTTCTTCACCATCTTCCATCATAACCCCTCTTTCCCGTGCTTGGTCCAGCAATTATAGTTGGGCATGAAACCTTTCATAATCGGTGGCGCGAATGATTTTCGAGGAAGAGTACTCCTTGTTGTTCGACATTGAACACATGGACAACGTATAAATCCATTCTCTTTGTTTGCCGTAGCCACATCGATAAATTTATCCACGCCTTTGATATACCCGGCTACCGCGGTCACCGTACATCCATTCGACCGTTCATCTGCATCATATAAGTAAGTTTATCAAAAACAGGACATCATAAATAGTGAAATAACCAATTCACACGACACATGAATTGTATCAATGACCTAGAAAAGATAAGATTGCTAACCTCGATCAAGGGAAATAAAGGAGAAAGCTCAAGTGCGTCTCGAACACCTTCTATATTTTTGTTCTATGAGAAATTCAACGGGATTTTTCACTCAAACATTTCAACAAACACCTTCAATGCATGCATGAAAAAAAACTAGCACACACCCTCACACCTTACACCATTATAAAAAACAGAGGCAGAGGGGGCTGGGGCGTTGCATTTATAGAGGGCAAGGGGCCTTTAGTCCCGGTTGAAGCCAACAACAGGACTAAAGGTGCGTGCGGTGCCACGTGGCCAAACCTTTAGTCGGTTGGTGGCTCCAACGGGACGCATGCCCTTACCAACGGGACCCATGCCCCTGCCCGTGCCCCTCCAACCGGACGTGCCAGCATTAGTCCCGGTTGGTGGCGCAACCGGGACTAATGCTCCGAGGGGTCGCGAACGGATGGCCCTTTTTCCTCTAGTGCATGTCCGCCGCCTCTTTGATGTTGCGCGCAACTTCAACCATTATCTTTACTCCATCCGTTCGAAAAAAAAGTCGTATAAATATTTAATCAAAAGTCAATGCCATCAAGGTTTAACTAACTTTACAAATATCAATATGAACATCTATAATACCTAATCAATATCAATAGATTTTTTTTATATCAGTAGATCTGACACATAATGTATTATACTACAATTTTTATATATTTGATCAAAAAATGGTAAGCTTTAACGTGTGACAAAATTTATAGGCATTGTTCTTCGAAACGGAGGGGAGAAACAGCATGTAATGTTAGTAGTTTATCACCCGGTGCACTGTATTTTTAAGCCATGCCTGCACCAAGTATATACTTGGATAGTACAATTCTTATGACTTGTATCCAACTCCAAGAACTGTGCATTTAATTCAATTTAATATCTTATAATCTATTAGTAATAAAAATTAAAAAGTGTGACTTAGAAAACTTCAAAGTATATGCTCAGGAGCACCGCTCCCTTTTCAAAAATAATAATTTCAAAGTCATCCAAAAAAAATCACACATGCAAAGCTAACAAAGCCAACCACTTTCAAATCCTAAAAATGTTATTCTATCTGGCCGCTTTGTTATTTTCATTTAGAATGCAAATCAATGAACATTTGCACATAAAACTTACTTGCAATGCCGACAGAGTTTCTCCAAGATTTTTTCAACGTTTATAAATAAAAGGAGTATGCGCTCCCAAAAGCACAAAATCTACTCTCATTTGACTTTCTGACATACATAAATGAGTATTTTTTTTGCCAAATCTATCCAAATCTGAAACTCTTCAACCAAATCTGACCCCTCCTCGAAACTAATTCAAAATCTGATCTCTGGGGTCGGCGCCATTTTACATGGAGCCGAAGTTGTACAGGTCGACGCCAACACATCAGAAAACCGAATCGAAGGCGATCGGCTCCATTTAAAACAGCATCGAGGTCGGCTCCATGTTTTAGCGGCGCCGACCTTCCTAGGTTGCCCTCGTATTGTCATGTGTTGGCGCCAACCTGTATAACTTCGGCTCCGTTTAAAATGGAGCCGATCCGAGGGTTCAGATTTCGAATTAGTTTTGGGGAAGGATCAGATTCGGTTGAAGTTTCGCAAAAAGATCAGATTTGGCAAAAAATACCATAAACGACAAGAGGAGAAGCCGGTGGAGAGAGATGAGGAAGACGTAGAAAAAAATTACTACTACATTTGTTTCTAAATATATGATGTTTTAGGTGGTTAAAATAGCCTATAAAAAACGTCTTACATCTTGAAATAGAGACAATATACTTTTTATTTCAGTTTGACTCGTTCCATATGCTAGAGGAAAAATGTAGCCATTAAAAGGAATCTGCCTTTTGCAACGAAGCGGTACCAAAGTGTGGGGCGGCCTTACCTTCCCCGGCTCAGAGTTTGTCCTGCGGCGCCTGACGCATTCAAAGTATACCGTAAAGCCTACTGTCTGGTCCGCAGCATCCCAATGTCCAAACTTGGGAACCTATTCCAAAAGTTCAATGTCATGAAATATGGGAAATAAGACAGTACTAGTCATATATTGTATGCAGAAGTATATAGACATACGAGTGAGAGTAGTAACTATATAACTGTTCCGAAATGTAGTAGTACTATGTTTTTTTTTAGATCAGTAGTACTATGTTTTGAAAAGCTAAATCTAGAGTTTATATGTGGATAGCCTGACTAATTTGAGGATATATATAACTGAACATGCACGTTTTAGCAAGTGCACGCCGGCGTTTTTTTGTTGGAATGTGTATGTTCTATATACTATATCGCGGTGAACAGTATAAGCGTTTTCCTTAAGTTTTCTTGAATTCCTCACTAGAGGAAAAAGGCCATCCGTTCGCGACCCCTCAGAGCAGCAACCGGGACTAAGGCTGCACGTCCGGTTGGGCGAACGGGCCAGGGCATGGGTCCCGGTTGGTAGTAGGCATCGTCGGTTGGAGCCACCAACGGGACTAAAAGGTTGCCACAGCCACGTGGCACAGCACGCCTTTAGTCCCGGTTGCTGGCTAACCGACCTAAAACCTGCCTCTATAAATCAACGCCCAACCCCTCTGCCTCCACTCTGTTTTTGAATGGTGTAAGGTGTGAGGTGTGTGCTAGTTTTTTTCATGCATGCATTGAAGGTGTTTGTTGAAATGTTTGAGTGAAAAATCGTTAATTTCTCATAGAACAAAAATATAGAAGGTGTTCGAGGCACTTGAGCTTTCTCCTCTTTATTTCCCTCGATCGAGGTTAGCAATCTTATCTTTTCTAGGTCATTGATACAATTCATGTGTCGGTGTGAATTGGTTATTTCACTATTTATGATGTCCTGTTTTTGATAAACTTACTTATATGATGCAGATGAGCGGTCGGGAATGGATGTGCGGTGACGGCGGGTAGCAGGTATATCAAAGGCGTGGATAAATTTATCGATGTGGCTACGGCAAACAAAGAGAATGGATTTATCGTTGTCCATGTGTTCAATGTCGAACAACAAGGAGTACTCTTCCTCGAAAATCATTCGCGGCCACCGATTATGAAAGGTTTCATGCCCAACTATAATTGCTGGACCAAGCACGGGAAAGAGGGTTATGATGGAAGATGGTGAAGAAGAAGATGATGATAACAACTATCATCATATGTTTCCTGAATCTGGTGATCTTGCAATGGAAGACAATGGAGAGGAAAAAGGTGAAGAGCGGGCATCGGATGAGCCGGTGATGAACTTGGTAGGGTCATTTCGATGCAAAGCGAGGCGTGAAGCAGAAAATGAGAAGTTAAAGTTAGAGGGCATGTTAGAAGATCACAAGAAATTGTTGTACCCAAATTGTGAAGATGGCAGCACAAAGCTCGATGCGACCTTTGGAATTGTTGCGATGGAAGGCGAGTGTGGTCTAATCGACTCCTCATTTGAAAAGATCTTGAAAATAATGAAGAAGTTTCCAAAACATAACGAACTTCCGAGAGTACCTCTGAAGCAAAGAAGACTCTCGTCCTCAGATTAGATGTGCAAAAGATACATGCATGCATTAATGATGCATCCTCTACATGATAAGGAGTATGAGAATTTAGATAAATGCCTATGCAGCGTTGCGGTATAAGATCGCGAGATGACCCGGTGATGTTGAGGAGAGCCCCGGAAGAGGTTCTGCTAAGGTTATGTGGTATGCTCCTATAATACCAAGGTTGAAACGCATGTTGAAACAAAGAGCATGCAGTTGTTGCGATGGCACAAAGAAGACCGTAAGAAAGGCGGGAGTTGAGACACCCTACGATGGGTCACAGTGGAGAAAAATCGAGAGACTTCCAGACTTTGCAGGTGGCGCAAGGAACTTATGGTTTGGTCTAAACGGATGGCATGAATCCTTTTGGGGAGCGAGCTGCGATCCACGGCACGGCCCGTGACTCTATGTATCTACAACCTGCCTCCTTGGTTGTGCATGGCGTAAGTTCATTATGATGCAGTGCTCATCCAAGGCCGAAGCAACCGAAGCGACATTGATGTGTACCTTAGGCCATTAGTTGAAGAACTCTTACGGTTGTGGGGCAAACCAGGTGTACGTGCGTGGGATGAGAACAAAGCGAGCCATTTAATCTCGAGGGTTGTTATTCGTAACCATCAATGATTGGCCTGCTCTTAGTAACCTTTCGTGACAGACAAACAAAGGATATAAGGCATGCACCCACTGTTTAGATAAGACCGAAGGTACATATTTGCATAAATGCAAGAAGGTTGTGTACCTAGCGAATCGCGATTTCTTCCGACCAATCATCCGTAGAAAGAAAGGCAAGCATTTCAAGGTGAGGCGGATCACGGAAGAAGCCTGAACTCCCGGTGGTGATGATGTATTTGGTATGGTCAAGGACATAGAAGTAATCTTTGGAAAGGGTCCGTGATCAATCAGTTCGAGCAGCGTCGCTACAGGACACGCACCATGTGGAAGAAGAAATCTATATTTTGGAGTCGCCATATTGGAAAGTCCTGCGTGTCCGCTCTTCAATCGACGTGATGCGCGTGACGAAGAATCTGCGTGAACACCTAGGATTCCTAGGCGTGTATGGGAAGACAAAAGATACACACAAGCACGGAGGACCAACAAATTATGAAAGACCCAAAGAACATGCATACGGATAACAAGGCGGATAAAGGGCGTCACTTAAGTCGTGCAGCTATGCTCTTACCAAAGCAGAGAAGGAAATCTTTTTGAAGTCCTTTACGGTATCAAGGTGCCGTCGGGCTTCTCATCTAATATAAAGGGATAATAAATATGGCGAGAAAAAGTTCCAAAACAAGTCTCATGACATCACGTGATTATAGCCTTGATTGCTTCCGATTGCATTGAGGGGCTTCTACCGGAAAATGTTGAGTACCCATTGTGAAGCTGTGTGCATTCCTCAATGCAATATCTCGTAAGGTAATCAATCCGGATATTCTGCAAGGTTCTGAGAAGGATGTGGTACAATGTCTTGTTAGTTTTGAATTGGTGTTCCACCATCCTTCTTCAATATTATGGCGCATCTCCTGGTTCATCTAGTGGAAGAGATTGCCATTCTCGGTTGGTATTTACACAATATGTTCCCCCTTTGAGAGGTTCATGAGTCTTAAAGAAATATGTTCATAACCGTGCTAGACTAAGGAAGCATCTCCAAGGGATATGGAGCAGAGGAGGTCATTGAGTTTTGTGTTGACTTTATTCCGACCTTAAGCGATTGTTTCTGACTCGCGGCATGAGGAAGACTAAGTGGAAAGACATTTGGGAAAGAAAGCAACGATATGTAGGACGATTCTTTCACTAAAGCACACTACACGATTCATAATTCCACCTTGACTCCAGATATGGAGGAACACAAGAATATTATACGCTCAAAAACCGGGAAGCTTTGAATCATGGATTCTGACGATGAACACATGAAGTCTGTCGGTGGTTGGATCTGGACACATCTCTTGAATGACACCACTGTTGGAGATCAGCTATACTTGTTGGCCACGTCACCATCTTCTCTTGTATTGAATTTCCAAAGTCTGAAATAAATGGGAATACATTCTACGATCGCCCAAGATAAAAGAGCACCAACCAAAATAGTGGTGTCCGCTTTGATGCAATAGGCGAGAATGGACAAAAGGACACATATTATGGTTACATAGAGGAGATATGGGAACTAGACTATGGAGTCTCTTTTAAGGTCCCTTTGTTTTGCAAATGGGTCAACCTGAATGGGGAAGGTAAAGATAGACCGGTTATGCAGAATGACAACAGTGGATCTCAACAATCTTGGTTATAGAGATGAACCATTCGTCTAGCCAATGATGTGTCTCGGGTTTTCTATGTGAAGGACATGTCCTCCGGGCCAAAAAAGAAAAAATATGCAAGCGAATACATCATATGATGAGCCAAAGCGTCACATAGTTCTTCAGGGAAAAGAAACATCGTGGGAATCGAGGACAAAACGGACATGTCGGAAGATTATAATAAGTTTGATGAAATTCGCCCTTCACGGTGAAAAGCTTGGCCCAAGCATTCCGTTAAGCAAAGAAGATGCTCCATGGTTACGTCTGGCGGTCATAAGGAATGACATATGCCAAGAAGTTCATGCTCATATTATGTAACTCTAGTTCATGTCTTCGCGTTTGTGGCAGCCGAAGGATATCTTCATGATTTGTGGCCTTTAGTCCCGGTTTGTAGTCTCGCTTTAATATTAATAAATGTCTTGAGTGTTAGTCCCATTTTGTGGCTGGACGGGATTGCCTCTATGACCAGGTTCTCGGAGATCTTAGGCCCAGGCTCCGTCATCTCCTGGCTGGCGCGGTGGTGTCCCTCTCGAAACCATCTTGCAGCTTGTAACTTCACTAACTAGATCAATCGCCTCGGAGCTAACTAATTTCACATATTAGGGAGTGCCTCTATGACCAGTTTCTGGAGATGCTTGGAGGTGAACTCGTCGGCATCTCCTCAACGCGATCGTCAATCCTGCTCTAAAACCATCTTGCAGCTTCTAACTTCACTAACTAGATCAATACGTCTGAGCTAACTAATTTCACATATTAGGAGTGCCTCTATGACCAGTTTCTCGGAGATCTTGGGAGGAGGCTCCGTCGGCATCTCCTCGAACTGGCCCGCATTTAATGGTGTCCCTGCTCTCGAAAACCATCTTGCACTTGTAACTTCACTAACTAGATCAATCGCCTCGGAGCTAACTAATTTCACATATTAGGAGTGCCTCTATGACCCGATTTCGGAGATGCCGGAGGCGGGCTCGTCGGCATCTCCACATCTGGCGTAGTGGTGTCCTGCTCTCTAAAACCATCTTGGAGATGCCTCAAAGCGGCGGAGGACTGGACTCACAAGGATGCATATTTATAGTACAAGCAGCTCGGCATAATGTCGACACTCACGACATAATGTCGACACTCACCTATTATTAGTCTTGACTCATCTTTAGTCGGTTGGTGTCTCCAACGGGACTAAAATTCATCTTTAGTCGGTTGGTGACACCATCGGGACAAGGTAAAGCCGCACGACATAATGTCGACACTCACCCTATTATTAGTGTTGCGGCCCACCGCATAATCCCTTGATGCGGTTGGTTTCTCCAACCGAGACTAAATATGAACCTCTCTCTTTATAGGCATTTCCCTCTATTTATTAGGTAACACTTAAGACATTTATTAATATTAAAACCGGGACAAATCGGGACTAGCTAACAAACCGGGACAAATTCAAAAAAATCCGAACAATGAAAATCCTTCGTGGTGTCATATTATGTTACATAGTTGAAAGGAAAATACGAGACTTGGTATATTGATCATGTTTGAAAAACCTTCACAAAATGACCTATCATGTTCGAGGTTTCATGGCTTTGGTCCAAATGACCCGATGTTATGTGCTGAATCACGGCATAGTTTGTGATGTTGTGCCCATATTATGCATGTGTGTGGACATTGGTATGGAGAACAATGTTGCGGAGGAAGTTTTCCTTTTTGTGTACGGAAAATCCCTTTTCCATTTTCCCGCAAAGCGAATTCGTTTGTGAAGTAACCACCAAAATGCCGTTTCACCTTGCTAGTCATTTTCCTAAAATACTAGACCACCTTACATGGACTATCTCCCAACGGTACATCTCAAACCTTTTCGTCCATCCGGGTAAAAGGACAAATGTGCGCGAATCGGAAGTGGGTCAGTTTTGTACTACTGGTACATGATCTATCGCCCGTGATTTTTTGAAAAATCATTTTAGACTACATAATATGTGGTTTCTTGAGATCCAATGCAAGTTCTAACGATGCCGTCCCTATCTTCATGCACCGGATTCGACCATAGTTAGAAATTCAGATAATTCAAAGCGGGCATAATAAATTCAAAAAAAATCGAACAATGAAAAACCTTCACGTGGTGTCATATTATGTTACATAGTTGAAAGTAAAAATACGGACTTGGTATATTGATCATGTTTGAAAAAACCTTCACAAAATGACCTATCATGTTCGAGGTTTCATGGCTTTCGGTCCAAATGACCCGATGTTATGTCTTGAATCACGGCATAGTTTGTGATGTTGTGCCCATATTATGCATGTGTGTGGACATTGGTATGGAGAACAATGTTGCGGGAGGAAGTTTTCCTTTTATGCATGCGGAAAAGCCCTTTTCCATTTCGGCCTCTCCATAAAAAGCAGGTCGTTTAAAATTAATATTCAAAATAGAATATAAGTTAATTCATTTTAAAAGGTTACATTAATTATTTTTTAAAAATAGAATATGTTTTTTGAATTATTTATTCAAATCCATACACTTCTTATGTTTAAAGTTTTCTAAATTCCAAATTGATATTAAAAAAATATAAGTTAATTCATTTTTAATTGTAAATGGTTCATATTTTAAAAGGTGACATTAATTATTTTTTAAAAATAGAATATGTTTTTGAATTATTTATTCAAATCAAACACTTCTTATGTTTAAAGTTTTCTAAATTCCAAATTGATATTAAAAAAATAAGTTAATTCATTTTTAATTGTAAATGGTTCATATTTTAAAGGTGACATTAATTATTTTTTAAAATAGAATATGTTTTTGAATTATTTATTCAAATCCAAACACTTCTTATGTTTAAAGTTTTCTAAATTCCCAATTGATATTAAAAAATATAAGTTAATTCATTTTAATTGTAAATGGTTCATATTTTAAAGGTGACATTAATTATTTTTTAAAATAGAATATGTTTTGAATTATTTATTCAAATCCAAACACTTCTTATGTTTAAAGTTTTCTAAATTCCAAATTGATATTAAAAAATATAAGTTAATTTATTTTAATTGTAAATGGTTCATATTTTAAATGGTTACATTAATTATTTTTAAAAGCAGAAAATGGTTTTGAATTATTTATTCAAATCAAACACTTCTTATGTTTAAAGTTTTCCAAATTCCAAATTGATATTAAAAAATATAAGTTAATTCATTTTTAATTGTAAATGGTTCATATTTTAAATGGTTACATTAATTATTTTTAAAAGCAGAAAATGGTTTTGAATTATTTATTCATATCCAAACACTTCTTATGTTTAAAGTTTTCTAAATTCCAAATTAATTATCATTTAAAAACAATACAAATTTAAACCCAAAATAAAAATAAAGGCGAGCAGAGAAAATACCGAAAAATTTGAAACGAGAATATGTCGGTTGGAGCCGACCAGCGGGACTAAAACCCTAGCAATTGAGGCTGCTGAAAATATTGGAGTATAGGTCGGTTGGTGGCTCAGCGGGACATTGCTGTAGTCCCGGTTGGAGCCACCAGCGGGACTAAAACCCTCGTTATAAGCTAGCCTCCTCTTCTTCTTCCCATCTCACTTCTCCTTCTCCTTGTGCCTTGGCGCCCGGCCGAAACTTCGCCGCCACCAGCGTTAGTCATACCATTGCCTCGTCCACAGCGCTCCTGCTACTTTTCCTCGCGTGACCTCGATCGCTGGATTGGAAGCTCGTCCATGGCGTCGCCTCCGTCGATTCCGGCGTCTCCAGGCTTCGCCCGACCTCGCCACCACCTCCGTCGTGTTCTGGTGAGCTCTTGATCCTCACGGTGTTCTTCTTTCTCTCCCTCTCCTCTGTACTACTCACGCGTGTGCCCGGCAGCCTTGCCGCTCGGCTCGGCGGAGGCGCTCGGTGACCAACAAGGGCGGCATCGCGCTCTCTCTTAGCGCCCATCCAGCGTCGAAGGGCTTGCTATCGCCCCGGCGCCGCTGCGACCGCCGGCGTGGCGTCGTCTTGGCGTCACTCGTGCTCAGCGTGGCGGTGATGTAACCTAGGGCCCATCGGTCGACCTCGATTGGGTAGGCTTCTACGTAGTAGGAAAAATTATCATGCGGCGTGGAGGCTGAGTTGTACTGGGGCCCGCCATCGATCTCACGGCTAGGGGCGCCGGTGTAAAAACTATTGCCTTTTTTAATTCGAGAAAATGACTTAATATTGTAAAATCAATAACTTATTGTTTATAAGTCGAAAAATACAAATAATATATCAAATTGTTCAGGAAAAATGAAACCTATCTATCTAAACTATAATCATGCATTGTTCAACAACTTAAATGACAAGTATAATTAGAAGAACAAATGCACCCCTCTCATGTTCGGAGTTTCCCGAGTTAGGATTTTCACCCCTCGGAACCCGATGAAATCGTCGAGCATGTCTTAGGGTTACATTCAATGCAAATTAACTTGTCATATCATCATACTTGCTTGAGCATTGCATCGATGCCATGTGTTGATTGTTTCCCTTTCTTTTGGTGTTTGATTATTAGGTTTATTATTAGTTAGGTATTATTAGGTTTATTAATTACTTTGGTATTATTGGTCTTATTGCTGGTGGATCCTTTGTGGGTAGCCCAGACCGATTCACATTGTCAAGCAACTTAGGTGCATGTGGGTTCGACGATGTGCCTATCTACTACGGTTTCCCTTTCTCTTCATTTTTATTATTGTGTATGCATATATTAGGGTTTCTCTGAATTAGGGTTTATATCTCTCAACACCGTACTTAACTTTCTCCTTTGCCGATTTGACTTATTCGGTTTCCACCTATCAGAAAATATGGACCCACCACGTCGAGGCGAAGAAATGAAGAGTTGATCCAAGGTGTGATCCGTGGGGAAGATAATTTAGGCGTATCAGCGTTTACGAACAACTCCGGTGAGGTGATCCTCTTTTACGGAGTAGACAACTGTTTGAGGTTGAAGGTGTTGCCTTCCTTGAGAAAGCGATGCCTTGTGTATGTCGAGAAGGCCGCTCGGCAAGGTGCATGTAATATAAATCAATTCATTAATTAATCATACATATCTATATAGAAATAATGTGGCGATCTTTCTTCTTTTAGCCCTCGAATCGAAGGAATCTCTTGAAAAGAAGCGAATGAGGCCCAACCAAAAGTTGGAAGACCATGAGAGGTTCGAGGATCGAAGATGTATGGCATGACGGCAGCCAAGCAGCTCAGTTATCGCAACCAAATTTGTGGCACAATGCGAATGTCGTTAGGGACTTAATCCGATCACCATTAGAAATTGGAATAGGCCTGCTAATGCGGATGAAGAGGAACATGTTTATTTGTCCCTAACCACGCCAAAGATTTCTTGTGGAAGAGGCTCATGGTTAATTTCAAACTACGAAGATAGAGCTGGATCCAAATGCGGAGGATCAGTTGAGGGCCTTCTACAACATGGGAGAGCCATGGAGGCTAAGGTCGAGGAGTGGGCTTTGAAGAAGATGGCCATGTTTCCTGCTTGGAAGAAAAGATTGCACCTTGACTATGTCGTGAAAAAGAAGACTCGATTTCAAGAATATTCGGTTTGAGAAGATAAAACCATTACAGGATGAGTTTGTGGAATACAAGAAATCAGAAAAAGCTAAGAAAATATACGAAACAAATAAGCTGAATCTTGCTAACAGAAGTATCACCATACTATGGGGCAAGGTGGCTATAAATTTGGCATTCCTAAGTGGGAGAAACTTGGCCGAGGCTGCGTGATAAAAATATCACCCGAGAGGGCGATTGGGTAGAGCGTGCAAGGAATTGGTTTTACGGGCATGGGGGCACGTTGGACTCGGGAGGGAGGTGTATATATACCATACGACATAAAGACCCCTTGCCAATCGAGAGGATGAAAAGCGGTAAAGGTTGTTAAAGATGGGGACTTCATTCCGATAGAGAATGATGAGCTCACACTCGCCCTTGGAAATAAGGAACATGATGGGCGAACCACGAGCTACAATAGGCTCCCAATCATGGAGGATGGGTTTCCCTAAGAGAGGAAGAAATATCTGATAGAAGCCGTCGGAGGAGGTAGAGCGGCGATTGGCGAAAAGTCGAGGAAAAGCGAATCGTTTAATTGAAGAACGATTAAAGCAACAACAAGATGAAATTAACTCACTTAAAGAGCAAAAGTACTACGGCCCATCTCGGCCTGCTTGCATTGATGCTACCGGCCTATCGAATAATCGAGCGATGTGGCTTCCACGAAGTCCGGTGATGACAATGGCGATGGATGATGCAAACGATGGCTCCTGTTGGCTACCGATGGATGATATCACGGAGATGACACTGCTGAGCTACATGTCAAAGTTGTGAACATATCAATGAAGGTGGCGGTCGGCTATGCCTTACCAATTGGACCCCACCAACTTACACGATCGTCCGGTTCGAGGGCTACGCTGTTGTCGGCGTGGATGAAATCATGCCCACCTTTGAGTTTTGGATCTTCACTACCCTGGCGGTGAAGGGATGTGGTGTCTTTGGGTGACGCAAAGCGTCACCATTCTATGGCGAAGGATTGTATCGTGCTTGAAATCGCCAAGGCCATCTTACTTCGCCGCCTCACCCGTCTCCAGCGAATTAGGTCGCCCGGCGGCAGTCTTCGTCGCCTCACCGGCTCCGTCGCCTCACCAATCTCCGGTGCAGCCATCGCCGGGAGCCATCGCCGGCGCCTCGGGATAAAAGCGTAAGCGTCTCTCGCTCTTGTCGTCGTGGCGATCGTGGCGTAAACAAGAGCCTCTTCCAAAAGTACCAGCGGTTCCTCCAAGAGAACTTATGGTATCTTGAAGAGGAGCTGCGGCGATCGTTGATCTTGAAATAGCGTTTTTAAGCTAGTGAAGCGGCAAGAGCGAGTTCCCGACACCAAGAAGAAAAAGCCAAAGTGTTGAAAATGCTAAAGACTCTTCATCAACCCGAGCCAAAGGCGTCATAGGACTATGGCGTTCTATTCTCAAGTCACATGCAGCACAAAAAGCCTCGAAGAGCGATCTTGATGTGGCGAAATCATTTGCCCGGCTCGGAGAACAAGCAAAAGCAGACTTGCGCCCCTCTCAAGGTGATTTCTCAAACCAATGTGGGGTCGAGCAAATATGGGGCGGAAGCGGTATGATCGAGGTAGTTACTGTCTGGAATGACGCTGCTCAAGGTATGAGTATTTCCAGTGCTTATCGATTAGAGTTCTTCCCGTGAGTGAAGTAGCATACCAATACCGATCACGGAAAACCTCTCGTCAAACTGAGGAGGTAAACAATCTTCCAACAAAATGCGAAGATTGCATAAGCGGTACATGCATGCCACAAGGGCGGGGCTGCTGGATAGTGCTTTGAGGTTACAAAAAGCATCATGGGAAAGAAAGCGATGACATGATATCCATTGAATTTGATGAACTATTTCAATTATTCCATCAAGGCGCCTTGGACAAATCTCTCATGAGTGCCTATTATGCATAGTACTAATTCTGTAATTAATTTAGTCTCCATCTATAATATTTTGTTTATTGCATGTATATAATCATACTTTAATATGCAGAATGAAGATTCTCGAATCAAGGAGGACAAATCTATGACATTGGCTTCATTGACCCATATGGGTTCATGAAGCTAATCTCAAAATAAGCCCCAGGATACGGAGGATAATATGGT